>JARJLF010000189.1:0-308612 GCA_029378395.1 Mycena leptocephala
TTTAAATTATTAAAGATGAACAATGTAAATGTAGAGAGAAAAAACAAGACACTGGAACTCGACTTGAACCCAAAAAAACAATCAATCAAATTGAGAAAGAACAATGACAGAACATAAAGAAGCCTGATGGGGCAGTGGGCATAATTCAGCAATGTTCCATCTCAAGGGGCATCTGTAATCCTGTGTTCAGTCGTAAAACACCCAGGTTGTCGACAGGTAGAATATTGTGCACCGAACCAAAGGGTTTCCCATCGAAAATGAAGGAACCGAGCGCGGGCATTGATTTGTCCAGTAAATCACGGCCATGGTGCAAAAATTGAATCAATAATCACCAAGTCGTTGGGGAGGCAACAGTTGATTGGGCGAGTCCCATTCCCATTCTTCTCGTATACTCTTTTCGAATGCTGCTCCCCGTTGTGCCAGCTATTGTGGTACAGGCACGGACTGTCAATTATCGCGCTCCTATTTAGGTGGTTGTGAATCTGCCTATATGTGCATGTCCTCAGTACACTACTGGCAGACGTTCAGTTTCTCTTCTGGTTCAACGCCTATGACTCCACCCTGGCATCAGAGTTGAAGGCACCTACATCAATCATCCTTGAATGGTATGATCATCGGTTTGGACTCGGACTGCCCATAGAATTGACCGTGATATGGCAACGGTGGGCTGAATTAATCACAGGGAGGATATGCAAATAAACCACGGTCCAAAATTCGAGAAACATCATCAGGAACAAATGACTTGAGTATGTAGCGCTCAGGAGCTTCAGTAGTCTGGGTATCCTGGTAGTCTAGTCCCCTGATACTATGGGCTACCGAATTCCCTGCCAAGGCTCAGTAGCTCCTGGTAGCTCTCGCATGTAAGCGTGGTAGCTCCTGAGAGCTGTACCCTGGTTTCTCAGTAGTACCTATTTACAATGTGCTTCGAATGTGTGGGCAGGAAAAATGTTGAAACTTGTTTGAATGCAGCATGGATAACATGCATTTGAAACCCTTGCTGATCAGCTTGAAAGCATTCAAATGATGTCTAAAATTGTCATGATTTGGCATTTTACAGACCCTTTTCAAACTTTTCACGGCGGGTTTATTCCATACGCCAACGGGTTATTCCATAAACCCAACCCGCATCCTCTCGGATTATTCCACAACTCTTGTGGTCACAACAAACAGGGCGGATTACTTTAACAACACCGATCGGGTTATTCAATAACCCGTGTTTCCAATTATTGGAACACATAGGGATAAAAGCCCCTGGGTCCACAAAATGTATAGGGACACGTCCCTGTGTCCTGATCGAAACTCCTGCGTATTCAAACACACCCTGTATCCCGACAGTCCGATGGATCAACTCCTAGGTAAATACAATATATAAACTCTGTAGAATCTCATGTACTGTAGATTCTACCTCGTCTAATATCGAGTCTACCTTGTCTGGACAACGACGCAGATAACTCTCACAATAATCCTGTCTCTTTCTTCGCTCTATATTCTCATCTCCTCGAGATCCACTTGAGTCTGGTGTTTAGGCGGTTACCATACCGCCTTTGGGTCATTTCAGATCCCTCTTACTATCGACATAAGTCGACTACCTCCTCCTGACGACGAGGTTATTTGACGCTATCTCTTAGTGGGGTATCGCGCTACTTTCTAACCGGGTTATTCAATCATCGTCCCAGCCGGGTTATTCTCTGTCACCCAAAGTCTAGCCAACTTAGGGCTTGTCTTGACAAAAATGTCTGTTGCTCACACATGCAAATAACATTGTAGATACTGTAGTATTTCATTCAAATCGACACCGCGTGTGACGCGTGACCCAAAAAACCATTTCGACATTTCGACAACGGCCAAAATTTGGCGTGACACCAGTGAAATTTTCGACATCGGAACGAAAAAATTTGGGCTTTTTTGCACCTTACAGCCAATTTTGAGTCCTGTGTGACGCTAGGGAGGTTCGACAATCGCCAGCGTGATGCGTGACCCCTGCCAAATTTCGCTATCGACAAGGGGGTGCGTGATGCGTGACTGTCGATTTGAACGAAATACTACAGTAGGTTCATCATGTTTTTTGAATTTTTTGCAGTGCCTTTTGTACTTATCCTCCTTCAAGTTGTGGAAATGAGTGTCACCAAAAACTTTACCGTTTGTGCCAACAAGACCCTTCATCACTGTCCCAACTTCCATTCCATCCGTAGATGTGCCCATGGTCAGGGCAGGTGATGGTATTTCTCCATCTGTCCACCCCTGCATCTCGTACCACATCCTCGGGCTCCAGCACATTGAACATAGTCTCTCATAGACAGACACTACAACAATATTGGTGCTTGTACCTCGCATGTTGTACATTGAGCACGTTGTGTTGTAGAAGCCCTGTCGGGTGGAATCTAATTACACCCGAATCACTACATTTTGATGGCCCTTCGGCCAACTTGACCGAGGTCGGCTGAGGTTGGCCGAGGGGCCTCGACCGGGTTGGTCGAACCCCAACCTCGGCCAACCTCAGCCGACCTCGGGTCAAGTTGGCCGAGGAGCCATCAAAATGTAGTGAATGGTGATTCATTGGATTGGAACAAGATGGGCCGCCACTTCGCTCTGGCAATTCCAAGACGAAAAATCAGAGGTTAATCTCACTACACACTACGAGGATACAGCGGGTAACAACAAAGGATGAAGGCAGTCTGACGGAGGAGTCATTGTATTAATTATAAGACTCCCGTGTGGCCTTGAAATGCCGAACCAAGACGCTTGCGAAATTTCAAGCAGACAGGATTGTATGCGAGAATTTGGGTTGCGGCCGCGGTGGGAGGAGCTGTCAACATTTAAATGTTGGTAATTGGGGAATATTTAAGGCAGGCTACGCAACTACGATAACTGAGCCCAGTGCTGGGAGCAGAGGCCAACAGTGGCGGGATATATCCAAGGAACATTTGAGTGGATCACGGCACCAATAATAAAATTAACTGAATCGTACCCAGATGGAACTCAACGTCCGCTGTCAGAATACGCAGGGCTGCGAGCAGAGAGGTTATAGATTGAGCAGGATTGTAAGGTCCGCAGTTGATTTGGGCAAACGAGCTTGAGCTGTCGAGAAATTGAACGTTAAATTGAGACCAGGTTTTGAACTGGGCCGAAACTTTCAGTATTTTTGCGTCGTTGATAGAAACAGGTTTTGTGTGCTTTTGATTTGACCCCGGACAGAAAGCAGCTCAGATTCATATACTTTAGTAAGATGGCAAGGTCTTGGCCCGATGAATGCATAGAACCAGGGGAATACATAGTTCAGAATGAGTGGGCCGGGGAAATGGGAGTGGGATCAAAAGAGGTGCAGAAAACGGTGCTTGAGGGCAGATTTATACAGCACTCGCGTCCGCAGGTGATGAATGAGATCCGGGGAAGATGGGAAACATCTCCCGGTTGTGCATTAAAACTGTGGAATCATGAGACCAGACTGCTCGTCTCAAAGACCCCGGAATGGATTAGATCCAATAGCATTTTACCATTGCGGCGCAGTTGGACGATTGTTAATTTCGGGCATGGTGAGAATATCAATGTCGAAAGGAGAGAGATCAAGATCTTCGACTGCTGCGGCCATTGCGGCGCAGCATTTCATGGGTTTTTTGAGTCTTGAAATGTGGCGGAGGAACAGAGAAGAATAGGAGGAGTTAGCCAGTATGGGGATGCAATCAAAGAGTTACAAACAATCACCGAGGTAATGGTTAAAGAACGGTTAATGGGTTAAAATATTTGGTCAACCGAAGCGAGTGACTGTGGGTTTGTGCTGTTGAAATTTATTGCACAGACCTTGACTGCTGCGGCAAAGTCTGCCTAACATGAACCCGAGGTCAGCTGAGGATCTCAATGGAGATGGATCGAAGTAGCTCTGTGCAAAAAAAAATTAAAAAATGGAGCACGAAACCAGAGCAAGACGAAAGGATATCAGATAAATGGAGCAGAGTACAAACATTTACAAAGAATCGCGAAGCATTTCGTTAAAGAACGGTTAATGACACAGATGTCGGCAGATCATTACCTCCGGAGAGATACACTTGCGAAGATCCGTTTGTAATAGCGTGGGTAAAACGGCCTCGAGAAAAAAAGTAGCTGATTTTTCAGTGAGATTTACTAGCAATTTTACTGGGGGGTCAAATTCGGGTGTTTTTTCCTTTGTCAAAACTATTTGTTGTCCAGGTAAAACACTTCTCCCCGCAAACGTATGGTTTAATTTACCGGAACAAAGAGCTATCATTTTACTGCTGGAAAAAAAAAACAAGGGAATTTCCAAGGGGGCGTAGGCCTAGGAAATAAATTGTCGAGGACAATGCCCTTTTGGTAAAAAAATTTGTATTTTTTCTGATATTTTTTTCGGAGCTTTCTGGTCTGGCCATGTGTTAGCAGGCCCAAAATAAGGCAACTGTCAAACCATACAAGTCAATAATGTCACAGTCTGTTCCTTGACCAATATTTTTCGGAAAAACTTCGGACCGCCAATCGACTCGGAATGATTCACTCTATCAGAATTGGGCATTGTATCCAGGATCTTAGCCCCAGCCCTTGGAAATTTCACTAATTTTTTTCCTTGAGTAAAATCACTGGTAAAACTCACTGAACATCAGGCAAGGCCGTTTTAGCCATGCTATCGCAAACGGAGCTCCGCAGTGATAGGGAGAAGACTGGAGAAGCTACCTGGGCAAACCAGGTAAGCTAATCATCGGTGAAGCTCTTTGCACTGAGTCTAGTCAATGTGACAGAGTCTGACAGACCACTGGCATATACAGACAGACATACACTGACGTGGCAGACTCATCTAAATGCAGTCGTTGGATTTTAAGACACTGGAAGACCGCTTGTCAGAGATACATGGATCTCGAAGAACCTAAAAGCTATGATATGTTATTCACCAAGATTCCACAGAGAAGGGCGCACGGGCAGAGTTCGCACGCCCAGAGTATACCGCGCGCCACCGTTATCATAATCACGGCAAGAGAACGGGAGAGTTCGTGCTCCTCGCACTCAACTGACACCGCGCTCACACGGCGGCTGAACTTCTTAGTGGTCGAGAGGGCTATTGAAGGAACACCGATACAATAATACAGAGTCGTAAGAGCGGCCTGATCGCCGCTCGGCCGCGCACATGGGGCTATCCGGCTATTCTCGCCTTCTATCTTCCACCAGTCCCGCCAAGCCCCCCTTGCCCCCTCTGGGTCTGAGTCAAACTCCAACTCAACTCGCAGGCACTCCTGGAGAGAATTCGCTGAATGTGATCCTTGTAATGTCTATGGAGTCGGAATCGAAACCAGATTGGGACCTCCGATCCCACCCATTCGGCTTCGACTGAGAAAGGAAGGAAAGCTTGAATGCAGGTAGTGTGGACGTACTTTTTTTATACCACTGGAGATGAGAGATTGCTTGAAGGATTCACCATGCGGAAGGTATGGACCATGCGGCACACCCTCCTTCGCGTGCCCTCGCATGAGTCTTTTTCTCAACCCTGCGTCGGTAAGTTTTCTGGTTCTTTCGACTCCACTCGCGTCTATTGCCGTGCCTCATAAATCGCTTAGGATCTCAACGCAATTCAAGCTTGAAAAATGTCGGTCAAGAGAGTTTCATCCGACCCGAGAAACAAGTCCAGAAGCAGAATGTGTTGCATACTGAGAGTGATGACCAGATAGGTAAGTCTTCCGTTAGTCGGAAGGCGGGCTCGGAGTAACGTAGTTGCAGTGACACTAAACGTCCTCGATGGCGGCAGGCCCGCGCCCGTGGATCCACTTCCCTCTGGGGCCGCTCCCTTTCCCTGTCCGCGAAGCTTGAGCGGAAGGTGTGCTCTCATCCCTCACTGATGTGCCACTCGCTGACGATCTTCAAGATCGGCATTGAAGCCCGCGGCATCCAGCGCGTCCCGAGTCCGCGCGCCCTGACCATCCCTCCGGCAACCTCTTCATCTGGCTCGCCGCCAACTGTGTCCTTTCCACGTTCGGTATCGGCATCCTGGGCCGGCATTGTTCTTTTTGGGATTGGGGGACAGCATGCTCGTAGTGTTTTTCACGAACGCGCGACATGTGTGTTGCCGGCGTATATGTTCGTTTGCGTTCCTCTGCTAGCTGCAGCTTCTATGGCTGCCACTGCTTCTTCACCCACTTGATTTCCCTCCACGTCTTTCCCCCTCTTCCTATTCGCGCGGTCCTCTCCTTTATCTCCCGCGGATCCTTGGGTATCTCCTTCATCATGTTCTGCTCAGTGACCTCCAACCTTGTTCCTATCCGCGGGCACGGTCGCTTTCCTCTTCGCTTCCTTGCCATCACGTTCCTCCATCTCTTCTCTCTACCTTCTGCCCACCCACTCCGCGCTGTGCTCTTCCTGTCCCTTTCAATGCACGCTCGCCCTCCATCCTCATGTTTTGCATTATTGTCATCTTTGTCGTCTTCGTTTCTTAGCCTTTCTTCCCTCCGTTACTCACTATGCTGACAGGTCTACTTTTGGCCCTAAACTTGGTCTTCGCCAAATGACGAGCGCGCGCTTTCGTGGGGTGGCACGGCGCCAAGATCGTCGCGCTGCTGAATTGCGTGGCATGTGTTGGGTGGAGGTGCGTTCTTTTTTGCCCATTATTATTCCTCTTTTGGAGAACGTCGGAATCCAGTCACTCGGAATGATTAATCCTAGATACGCTCGTAGTGCGGTGTCCGGGCGCGGTAGGATGCGCAACTCGCAAGGTGTACACCTCGCGCGCGTGGAATCGACGTCGGCGTTGATGGTCTACATCGTGCCAAAATTGCGCAGGATCCGGCGTTCCGACTTGACCGTCTCCGTGTTCGCTTCTCGCTCCCGTTATCCCCTTTTCATTTCCCTTCTCGTCTTTCCCCACATCATTCCTCTCGCCATTTCCTTTTCACCATTCTCTATTTCCCTATATTATTCGTTCCCTTCCTACTTCCGCCAATACTCATTCCGACCGCAGCGCAATCAACACAATCGCAGGCGCACAGACCCTGCGCGTCGTCGCTGATGAGACAATCTCGGATGCTGCAGGCGTGGTTATTATTGCTGTGGGTATCCCGAGGCCTTTCTACCTCTGCATTACCTTCCACAATATTGATTACACTCTCGCTCCTCCTTATCCTTGATCCCCTTCCCGTTCCTGATGCTGAATCTCCTCACAACGATGCTAATTGATTACTCTACCACCAGATCATCACGCTGGCGCTCGGCATGCTCGGGTACAAGTATGTGCACATCTACGAGAAGTGGTCGTGGATCCCTACAATGATCACTTTTTTTGTCTTGCTCGGGTGCGCGGCGAAGCATTTTGTGAATGTGCCGATGGGGACGTGAGTCGCCCCTTCGCTCCTTCTTATCCTTCGCCCCTCTCTTCGCCTGCGATACGGCTTTTTCACCTTCTCCGCCCTCTTAACCCGTGCTCCCTGGATTCTGGTCCGCCTTAACACGTTCCTTTCCCAGCGGCCAAGCAGAGGCATCAAACGTGCTCTCCTTCATGGGCGTGATTTTTGGGTTTGCGGTCGGGTGGGTGTCGCTCGCGAGCGACTACAACGTGTACCAGCCAGAGGAGACGCCTGCGTGGAAGACGTTTGCGTGGACCTATGTGCGTCTTCCGTTTCGTCCCTCCACCTTTCCCTCCTCCTGCCGCCATTCGTTCCCGCTGCTTAGATAGATACTCACACGACATGCTGCAGACTGGTCTCATCATTCCCTTGGTGCTGATCGAGTGGCTCGGCGCGGCGGTCATGTGCGTCGCGGGCGGGGCAGCACCGTCGAACGCGGACTGGACGGCGGCGTACGAGGCGAACGAGCTCGGCGGCTTGCTTGGTGCGGTGCTCATCCCTGTTGTGGGCAACTTTGGCAAGTTCTGCATGGTCCTCCTCGTGTTCAGCGTCGTGTCCAATAATATTATCAGTGCGTCTTGATTCCTTCAACAATGTGTGAGGGCGGGATGCTGCGGGATACTGAAAAGAAGTCTAGATGTCTACTCGATGGGTCTGTCAATCAGTGTGATCAGCGTGTGGCTCGCCAAGGTCCCGCGGCTTGTCTGGCCTGTCGTCATCACCGCTATTGTGAGTCTTCTCCAACCCCCGCTTGTTCCCTGCACTAACACTTGCCGCGCAGTACATCCCCATCGGGATCGCCGGCGCCAACTCCTTCTCGACGTCCCTCGAGGATTTTATGAACGTCCTCGGATACTGGCTCTCGATTTTCGTCGTGGTCGTCCTGCTCGAGCACTTTGTATTCCGCGGAGGCGACTTTGCCAAGTATAATGCGGCGGAGACGTGGAATCACCAGGATAGGACGCCCGTAGGCGTTGCGGCGCTCATCGCCTTTTTGTTTGGTGCGCTGGGAACAGCGATGGGGATGGCACAGGTTTGGGTAAGTCTCTCCCCCTCTCTCTTTTGCGGCGAGAAAGTGAGCACTGATGAGAGTATGGTGTGGCAGTATATCGGGAAGATTGGCGCGCTGGTGGGGGGTGATGTGAATCCATTTGGGGGGGATATTGGGTTCGAACTCAGCGGCGCGTTTGCGGGCATCGTTTAGTAAGTCTGATTTATACTGTTTCATTTCCTCCTTTGATGCTAATGGCGCACCCACAGCTTGCCCGCCCGGTATCTAGAGCTCAAGTATATTGGGAGATAAACGTCGCGGTGTGGGCTGGTCATAATTTATTTGGGGAGGATGCCGACATTGGAGGGTGGTGGTATTGTTCCACACTCTTCCAGTGTTCATGTACTGAAATTTGACCATGATTGCTCGTTATGAATGAATAGGGTCTTTAAATTTCAGAGTAGCCATTTCGACTCTATTTTGACCTCATTTCGTTTTCAATTTCACTTTTATTTCATGTTGTCTGAATTGCCCGAACCTGACTGGAATCGAAATGTGGGCTATCATCATTTCGGCATTTAACCTCAGAGATGATGAAGATCAGGTGGAGCTTTGGATTACTTACTAGTGATGGTCTATGGCATCCTCGGAGGCCGAGTTATAGGGCAGCTGGAAGCTTTTAGGACCACCAAGTAACCAAAGCCAGCGACTAAAGCACGTCGAAGGCCAAAATGGAGAACAACAAAGCGGATGGAAAGGTGCCACATTCCATCTCCGCTCGGTTGGCTCAGATGCCGATGTTGCCGAAGCTGCCGAATTCCTATTTGGCTCATTTCGCCATCACTGTCAGAATTGAATTCTCATTTCGACCTCCCGAAGACACGAAAAAGAAGTGAAATGGAAAACGAAATGAGGTTGAAATAGACTTGAAATGGCTATTCTGAAAGATCCTGCTATTGCAGTTTGCATACATGTAATAATCCAGGCTTCGGTTTAAAAAAAAGTCAACTGGTCAAAAGGTGAAACAGTGTTCGGCGCCGCGAAGTTATGATTGAATTCAGTGTAATAATACAAGTTTCCTTATTAATATCCAAGGAAAGGTGTTCTGATCCTGGTCCTGTGCGAACTAAGCCGTAACCTGTGATAGAAAGTGCTCACTTTGACTTGATGGGAAATTGCCGTTGGGCGATTCAGATTGTTTGGCATTTTTTTGGTACCCAAAACGGCCACCAGTGAAATATAAAAATTGTCCAGTTTGCCGTGACCGTGATTAAACCCTTGCTAAATCATGCACACCCTCGATGCGAGAGTGGGGTTTACCGGGATGGTATCAGATGCGTCAAAAGCGGAACAAAATGCCAAACCCACTGTACGGGGCATACATATACTGTAAAATAATTCCTACCGAGATCTCAGAAAAGAAGCACACCTTGATATCACCGGACAAAAGAAACGGGTATTCAAGATGAGGCAACTTGCCATTGCTAAACAATCGTCACAAAACAAACAATGTGTTCCTGGACCACGGAAAAGAAAGGCGTATCCTCTGAGCCTGTGAAAGGGTATCATACCACTGCCGACCGCCAGAACTCGCTCCACCAGCCCCTGAAGACTGGTCCTATCAATAGAGCTTATTTGCAAGTTGTGCAACCGATGAACATTAAAAATCCGCAGAAAACTAAGAGGGGAGAGTCGATGGGTAAAACTCGATCCCATCAAAAAGATTCCCGAACCGATGGAAGCGTCTTTGCCGACGGCTATCAGAGTCATAAAGGACCCGCTGCCCTCCCGCTCACTGTCTGCTGAGCTCGCGCTTGCTTGCACTCACATAGATCAAAACCGGATTGATCTATTTCCTTATCATTCACCGTGTGCTTGCCGTGTGCACTGTATCTTCAAAACGGATCAAAGTTTAAAATCTTTGCCTGTTTGTCTCCAAGTTGAAACTACCGCCAACTACGAATCTATACATCCACGGACGTGGAATCGGGTAATGAACCATTATCAAAATCCTGGGCACTTCAAGGTTCATTGCTAGCGCTTGATTGGGTCTGATAATGGTCATATCTGAGGAGAAAAGGTACTGAAAACTTTCGAGTACAGCTGTACTTAGTGTTAATTCTCGCTGTTCTGTAATTGGCCGCTCCTGCTTATTATTGAGCCCCCTTTGCATTTATCTTCAAATTCTCTTTCTTCGCGGGACCGGATAGCTGTGTAAAAAATAATTTGGTGCGTGCCTACCTGGTTGACTAACATAGTCCCATGTGCCAAAGGTGGATTCACGTTTCCTGCCTCGTTATACAAGTAAATTACACATATGTGCACGATACTGACGAAGTTAAACTGTCGGTGATGCGCTTGATGGCGTACACTCGGAACATTCCGTTGTACCACAAATGGCCACATCACCGAAAATTGATAGGCGAGTTTTACCCATCGACTCTGGACTCGAAAACTAAGCTTGAAAAATAGAGAGCTTGCGCAAAAGCCGCACGAGCCGCATGCGGCTTTTGGGCATTGCGCGAAGCCGCGTGCGGAAATCAAATCTGAGGTTAGTGAGAAACCAAGTCAGTGGAGAGGTATTCAGGTCGAGAGGCAAGTCCTAGTGGGTGAAAAAATTCCGTTACTGCCGCAACTGCTCCGTGCAGGGCGCGAAAAGTGTGCGAAATCTGAGTGGAGCCGGAGTGATGGCTTGAGAAACCGCTCCCCCGGGTCGCGCATTGACCAGATACTGATTTGGATGAACACAATACAGTGTCACAGAGGCCCGAGAGAGCAATGAACTCTCAAAACCATCCAGCAAACCCAGCAAAAACCTGGTAATTTTGCGCAAAGCCCAAAAGCCGCATGCGGCTCGCGCGGCTTTTGCGCAAGCTCTCTAATAGAGGCTCCACAACAGAAACGGGACCGAAACCTCAAATTTCTCAACTTGTTGAGAAAAATTATAGCTCCACAAGTTCAAGCGAGGTTCGGTTCAGCATTCCGGGTGGACAGGTGACGTTCGAATGCCGAACGCGAAAATAGGAAAATTAACTCATTTCCTGTCGATTTTGGGACAATTTCACCCACTTTTACAGCTGTTTGCAAAACTAATGACACTCGCTAAAAATATTTAAAAGAAAGCATTTTGATGCGACGGATTGCCGAGCTCGTTTCTCATTCAATTCTCAGCAGATTTTCTCGAGAGTAGGTGCGTTCGAAAGCGGGTAAGCGGGGCTTTCATACGGTACCCTACTCACGAGGTAAATTATGTAATTCAGATGTTCCAAGATTCCGGCTGGCTGGTTTGGACCAGACGCGGCAACGGCCCTTTCTCCATCGCCAGACAACCGATTAGCATGAATCCAAATGATTCTGAAGGCTGTGATCAATACAAAGCTCTATGATATATTATATTTTGGTTTATTTTCAAGGTAACCTGCTAGGAATCAATATTCAGTGTCAATCAGTAAATCCATTCTTGGAGGTGTGCATCATGTGTGTTTCATTCTAGAGTGGTGGAATATTGATTGCCTTAATGTAAGCTTTCAGAATCACCCGGATTCATGAAATTCAGCTCAGGGGTGATGGAGGAAGGGCCGTTGCCGCGTCTGGTTCAAACCAGCCAGCCGGAATCTTAGAACATCTGAATTACATAATTTACCTCGTGAGTAGGGTACCGTATGAAAGCCCCGTTTACCCGCTTTCGAACGCACCTACTCTCGAGAAAATCTGCTGAGAATTGAATGAGAAACGAGCTCGGTAATCCGTCGCATCAAAAATGCTTTCTTTTAACTATTTTTAGCGAGTGTCATTAGTTTTGCAAACCAGTGAAACAGCTGTAACATCGATTAGGGTCCTTTCCCACGCATCCTTGTCAGTTTCAACTAACTGGACAGGCTCAATTTTTGCGACTCTGGGACATCACTCTCGCTGTTTGAAATCCAATACGCTCAAATTTTGTTGTCAAAACTGCGTAGTAAGTGTCAACACTATTTTATGTCCAACATACAATGATATCGGTTTTCTGCAGCACCATTCTACGAGAGAATCAGCCGGGGGGAGCTTCGTCAGTGAGATTGAATCGTTCGCCGCCGACTGGCTCTCGAACCTTGATGAACCGGGTTCGCGTTCCACTGAAATTCCCTCTGATTGAGCGATACAAAACTGCGTTCAGCAAATCCAAATGCTGCAGAGCCATGAAGATACCACGGATTCGAACCTCCTGAATATTTTGCGTGGATATCAAAAGGAGGAGCGGCAACTCAGAGACGTTTGTTGTTAGTACTTTCCATGTCATGGAACAAATCTTGACAATCGTTTGACTGCATGCACAGAAAAGTCATGAACGGCTACTACGGGATGCGTCGGAGTCATACCCTGCACTGCAAAAGCTGCAAGCGGAATTAATGGGCCGCCTGAAACGAAACCTCGACAGACACTACGGTTCCTCGAGCCGAGCCTGGACCCCATTAGCCGAGCTTTGGTGAGGTCCGCGCGAGGTCGGTCCGTGGGCCTCGCCGAACCTAGGCAAATCTGCGGAGGCCCCCGGACCTTGCGTGGACCTCACCAAAGCTCGGCTACGGAGTACCGATATTGGGTCGTCCCCCTCCGCACAAATACCTCGATCGTGAGAGATACGATGAACCGACTGGTGGCCGAACTTCCCCGCGCGACACGGGAAGGCAGAGTTCCAGAACTAATGGCAGAGTTGGACTTCGAGGTCCCTGAGGGCACAAATGAGATTCACTGACTCCCTTACTTGGCTTAGGCGTTTATTGTGAATTTCTCACCCATTTCAATATGCGTTCCCACACATTTCACGATTACCATTGATTTTCATGGTAGCAAAGAATACGTATTGAGTCAATGCAATACCAACGATTTAGTGGTCATGATGATATGTAACTGCGACTGAACAGAATAACTGTGTGGTCGCACAGGAGATCAAGGTTGGATCGGGCCCGGATTGGGTCGTGTTCATACGTATGTTTTGAAACTCAATGTATCGCTTGAACTTCATTTGTCAACCGAACCACTGCGTTCATAATTTGCTCCGCGAAGGTCAAATGAGGATGTTTGACAGAACGAAGGTACAGGGTGGGACTCGACCAGGATCAGCGGTCTGTAAGTGACCAGGCAAGTCTATGGCATACTGTCGACGAGATGCGTTCGCATATCACATGGGTCACGATGTCAGAGGCGCAGATACGAAAGATAATCTCGTCGTTCAATGTTTGGGATCGCGGTGAAGGCCAGAGCCTGCAGCGTTCCGAAGCTACGTAAATTTACCGAGGATGGTGGTGATCTTCAGCGTTCCGATTTTTATTTGGTCTCTGCCGAGCGACATCTCTTGCATCGATATCTTTCCCACTTGAGAAAGTGGATATAAAGGAAGGAGAACAGGAAAGATGTCGGGATTGCAACGTAATATTGAATCTATACAATGCTCTGGCAGAGAACACAAAGCAGCAGATCAGCGGGTGAAGCTGAAATGCTTCCGCGATAGCTCACAGTAAATTCCTCTACACCAGGACTTGTAACCTCCCGCTCGCATCCAATTCAGCAAACGCCGTACACACGAGACTCCGCACATCAACGCCGTCTGAACCAGACGCGAAGCGGCGCACACACACCACGACGTTGCACGCCTTAGGCAAGCTCGCACACGCGGCGCCGAGGGGGCGGACCTGCTCCTCTTTGAGCTGACGCATCTTCTTAATCTGGAGCGTCAGCGAGCGGAGGCGGTTCTGCGGCGGCAGGCCCGCGAGCAGCGTCTCGGCGTCGGTTAGTTCGTGCCCAGTGCTGGCGAGCGTTAGGTGCGTGAGCGCGGGGAGATGTGCGAGGAGCGCCGGTCGAGGATCATCTGTGTAGTCGGAGTTCACTGCGTGCTCTAATGATGCAGAATGAACGGCAGGGCTAATTATCAGAAGACAGCTGACGTACGTGCGTCGAGAGTTAACCGGCCGATTGAGAACCGGGCGCTATCCAGGAGTTTTTGGACGGCAGGGGTAAGTCGTGCGCCAAAGTCTAGCTCCACGAGGGCGGAAAGGTCGAGGGGAAAGGCGGGGTCAAATATCGTGGCTGGTTCCGCATGGTAGTGCAACCCCCAGTGAAGTGTTTTGACGCGCACTCGGGATGGCGGGATGGACACCGCACTCTCGTTCTCCATAATCGTCTTGTTGAAGGCGACATGGTGCAAGAAGATGGAATCCAGCGCGGGGGTGTGCTGCTGGAAGAGGCGGCCCATGTCGTGGATGCTGTTGAAGATCGGGGCCACGAGGCCCACCCGGCGAACGGATGGGGCGCCGATCAGCTGCGCAGCCAGTATAATTATTTCTTCACTTGCAGGCCCACCACGCCGCCTGTGAAATACTATGTCGTACAGATTCGGAAACTCGAGTTCGGACAGTGGATTGAGTACGGCTGATTCAAGACTGATTCGCATGCGGCGAATAAATGGAATGAGATGCGGCGATGTCTTGAGTACCGAACACAGGCGCGCGCATGCCCGAGCTTCATCATACCGGCCCAAAATCGCGATATCGTCGATGTCAAGAGTACCCCGATTGAATATGATGTCGTGAAACAGACGGCGTTGGGCTGAGGAGGTGAACGTGGACGAAACCAGAGCGCAGGCCCGGAGATCCCATTTGGACTCTGCGAGGAAGTTCGCAATGTGGTCGCAGAGTTCCTGCACCTTGAGGGCGGCGTTGGCCATGATGAAGCTGGAAGCGTGTGCACGTGGCTTCTTGGCAACTGGTGGCAACTGTGAGAAAGCCCGCCGTTCGGCCAACATTCGGCAGGACTTCACAAGTTTCAACACAAGAAAAAAAAAAGTGTTGGATAGTCGAGGAGGAAAGAAATCGTGTGACTCTGAGATCTGAACCGAAAGTGCTTGAAATCAGTTCAATTTTGTGAAAGTCCCGAATTTCTGCTTGCTGATTGATGCTGGCTTTGCCAAACAGACGACCATGTAGGTCTTCCGTCCAAACGTCCCACTCGTTTTTATCTTCTCACAACTTCCCATGCAAACTATTCGGGCATGCTCTCCACACCGACGAAAAACTTGATAAAAAAAGGACTCCGATTCAGAGGCGATAACCGACAATCTCGTAGGCGCTGTCCCACCGAAAACCGACGCAAAAGACAAGTTCCAGGAGATCGAGAACCTACTCGACCAGGCCCAGCTGGCTCTGTCCGAGGCTCGGGAAGAGCCTCGAGCGGCGAGACTCGCTGCCGATACCGCGGAAGCCACCTGTGTTACGCTTCGTGCTCGAATAACGACGCTAATGGCGTCCCAGGAGGACCTCCAAAGGACCTTCGAACAGCAGCGCAAGGACATGGCAAAACATGCTGAGAAAATTTCAAAGGCGCTGGAGGAGAGTAAATTGCAAAATCGTCGCCTTACGAATGAACTCGAGCGCGTCCGGGAACGGTCAGGGACCAGGGAGAGCGTGGATCAGCAGCGCGAGATCTTGGATGTAGAGCGAGAAACGATCGCAGCCGAAAGGGAAGCGTTGGAAACACGCAGAATGGAGATACAGAATATTCAGCGCCGGGCCACAAGAAGGCTGAAGCGAGCGCTCGATACCCTCGAAGCGTCACAAGACAACAACACCAGCGACTCCGGTACGTCTAGTGCTTTGAGCGAATGAATATAACGGTTCATCTTCTACAAAACAGTTTCTAGGGATACCGGAAGTCTTCAGGTTGCCGACCCTCCTGTGGAGACTCCCACGGTCTTCGCAGAAACAGTGGAAGGATCTCCCAAGGTGAGTAAAGCGCACCTGATGCATGAGCCATATACGTAGTGAGCCCACATAAATCGGCAGAAAAAGGCAAAACACACGTCGTAACAACGCAAACCACCGAGGGAGATCACTCAACACAAGGCTATTGCGTTTAACAAATATCCTACCCGTAATGTCATTCGTTCACGTATCCTGAAACGACTGCATTTTGTTCAAAACTATCCTTCTGCGCCACTGAGGACCATCGCACAGTGTACTGACACACTGAACACCGTTCCAACAGTATCACTCGTCGCTCTATACAGTGTGGGATGAAGCGATCATGGTCACTGGCAATAATAGAAGGGGCGAATAGAAGATACAGTAAACCAACGCTATCAGCCTTTGCGAACAATCCGGTGGAGCAATCATAGGGCAATCTGCCAGAGTTCCTCATTTGAACTGATCGGTGCAGCATAAATTCCAGATCTAGAGTAAATTGACTTCAAAAGGTCGAAATCTTCCCAGGGTTCGGAGCCCCGCTCCGAAACATAAGTCGTTCCGCTTCGCTGAGATTCATGTGCGGCTATTAGACTCACATGTCTCAACCTGCGCGGGTAATGCACGGAAGTAAATTGGCACCGTGTCTCAGTCAGGTCTCAATGCAAAAGGGGCTGTCGTATAAATTGCGAACACTTCCCCCTTTCCGTCTTGACTAGATCCCACATCTTCCAACTCTTCATTTTCGTCGTTGGAGGTATCTCGATATGCACGCCAATCTCATTGCGGAGAATGTATTTGGGACCATGGGTGCGTTCACTTCCCATTCGGACCGGAAGCGCAAACTCAGACTACTCCTAACAGGCACCATCTGCTGGACGATACAGCTAATTCCACAGATATGGAAGAGCTGGCAGGAAAAATCCACGCAAGGGCTCTCACCGTGGCTGGTGTGCGTTGCTCTTGTATCCATCACTTCCGAGCTGTGCTTACATTTGCGCCGTACAGTCTCCTCTGGGAATATCTACGGCCTTCCTTGGCCCATACACTATTATCCTGGACCTGAACATCCCACTCATTCTCGAGCCGCAATTCTTTGGATTTCTGGCCTTAGTGGCCTGGGGCCAGGTGTGTTACAACCTACATCACTTTAAATCAATTTACTAGGGCCTGATACACATACGCCTCAGTGCCAGTACTATGGCCATAAGCGGTCAACCAGGGCGGCCACTGCGATGGCACTCAGCGCTATGCTCGCCGTCGGGGGCTTCGAGGTGGCGATGGTGTTCGCCGTGCGCCCGGCGTTTAACGCGGGCAGTGAGGCAGCCACGCGCGCCGCGCAGTTCTTGGGCCTGTTCAGCGGCGTGCTCCTTTCGCTCGGGTTGCTCCCGCAGTACATCGAGATCTGGCGGCGACGCGAAGTTGTCGGTATCTCGCTGCTACTTTTGGTGTTGGACATGCTGGGAGGTCGGTGCTCATGTTGCAATATATCTGACAACACACCTACTTTTTTTAGGTATATTTATGAACTTGTCACTCGCGTTCAAGGACCGGTATGATGTGGTCGCGGGGATAACATATTCTTTGATTGTGGTGAGTCGATAATTTTCCTCCGAACTGCAGATATGACTGGCTAAATTGGATGAATAGGTCCTGGAAGGCTTTGTTCTCCTCGCAGCGTTCATTCTGAATCCTCTGGCACGGAAACGGCGGCAAAAAGACAACGCGAGATCGGTGGAAGAGAAAACTGCAGCATACGCCACCCCAATGACATCCACGACGACCACTCGCGTGGCCTCGTCTTGCTCCATTATAGAACAGTATGCTGCATCTGAGTTTGCGGTCGGAAGTGATGCTGAGCGAGATGCAGTTGAAGTGTAAAATATACTCCTAGAATATCTCTCAGGGTTCCGTGTGCCATCGACTTGTTGAGGAAATATGATGTATTATTTCTTGATAAAGCTTGACCGATCATTGGGACATCATTTCAATACAAAATTTAAACAAAAAGAGACACCATCCCCCAACAGCTGGGACAAGGCCTCATTCACGCGTGTCACGGTTAGTGTCCAGCCTGTGGGTCGCAATCAATCAATCAGACATATGATGGAAGAAATCATTTACCTCCTGCAGCTCCCCTTGAGTATAACCGGTAAAGCCCACGAAATTGACAAGAGCTCCGTTCCGGCACGGGTAAATAAAACAAAACCAGAAATAGTCCCCCCTGGGCAGTCTGCCACTTCGCGCGCCAGAGCCGCTCCAGTTCGGGTAGATTTCATGACGCCCGTCTGACTTGTACACGTGCCGAAACAGGACAAGCCCGAATATTCAAATCCGATGCCTTCTGCACTGGTCCGATGATATGGGTCAATGCAGATATTTGTCTTCAGATCGGCTGTTCCTCAGAAATGACTAACTGCCTGTCTAATGAAGCCTCACGATGAATCAAATCCCGCAATACTCATCGTGCGTTGACTTTCAGATCGGCTGTTTCTTGCAACGTGAATTGGCCAGGCCTATTGCCCTCTACGGAATGCCAGAGCGGACTCGAAATGGTCAGCGCTTATCGCTTTGTACACTAGTTACCCCATGTACTATACTAGTCATATCATAATATATGCGGTTCGAACTTCGAAACGGCTGTTGATCGGACCATTAGTGGAGACCGTCTACTATCACTTTGTGTATTTGTTACCTCATTCATTAATCCGAGGCGGAGCTTCATATACTCTCCCTAGGCAGCTGCTATCGAATCGGTGTTTCTCTTTCTTTGCATAGACAGGGGACCGGGGCTTCAGCCAAGGCATCTCATATTCAGCATCGTTCAACAATATGTCCCCGATAGTTGACGATCGCTGCCAGTGTGATACGGCTCTTATTTAAGACAAAATTTCTGGTTTATGGCGGCTCATAAATTACCGGTTGCCTTATCCCAGTTCCAACGGCATACATTCTCAGTTTCTTGGGTTGTCTTGGCCATCGCAACAGTCTGGACAACAACCGAACCGTGCGCCACCAAACACGGTCCTTCAGCGAGTCCGAGTTGGATGTGTGGCGTTGATAGGCTGCGCATACGACTTCCGATCCTCATTGATGAATACTGAACCGTATTCAGAGATTATTTTTTCTGAGTATTACAATTCGGTGCTGCATCGCCTTCAGGCCGCGTCCATAAAAGCCCGGTCGAGCCCTCTCATTCCTCGTCGAACACCCAGGCCTGGTCCTTCTTCTGTTCCCCTCTCTTTACACTTTTCTTTGTCGCTCCAGCTTTGGTTCTGGTCCCACCTTTCTTCGCACATCCCATTATGACACCCTTCTCGGCCACAATTATCCTCGCGGCGCTGGCGATGTCCGTCTTAAAGGCGAATGCAGCCCCATTTCAGTTGCACTCGCGCTTCGAGGCTCGTGCTCCAGTCGTTCCTGACTTCACTCAAAACACCCAGGTACGCTACGCTGGCCGTCTGCATCACAATATCTCCATTGACAATGCGTGACAGTGTGCGGATACAAGTATCGTCGCTGGGTTGCTGTCGTCGGCGCTTACACTGCTAGACCAAATCAATACGTAGGGAATCTCTGTCAATCTCCGCACCGTTCTCTCATCATAGTTCAACTAGCCGCGATAATGAGGTGGTCAACGATCTGGCAACACTCAAAGTGAACCCTTTGACAAAAATTAGCACTACGTTGAGCTGACTTGTGTACTCCAGGGATTTTTGACGGCCGCTTCCCAAATTGAAGATGCAGTCGTCGGATCGTGCAATGGCACCGATGTGACGTTGAACAACGGCACCGACACAAACGCGTCCATCAACGGCACGGGCTCCAACGATATCAACGGCACGGATTCTGCCGGCGCAAACAATGGCACGGATTCTTCTAATGGCGGGGAATCTTCCAGCAATAAAATCACTGTTGAGACGTCTTCCAAGAAAGGCAGTGGTTCAGCCGCTTCTGGGGCCGGCAAGGTATGGTTATTCCATGGTCAGCCACCTCCTTCTGACATTGTGCTAACTCTCCTTGTGCCGTAGTAGTCATCACCGTAAACGGTAGGATAGCTCTCGCTTCAATATAGTTATACCGATGAAACATTAACTCTCAATTCTATGCAGTGTCTAGGAAACCCAAGACGTCTAAGGTATAGCTATTAGCTACCTTTTATCATCCATGTTGAATTGTCCTGTAGCTCGAGTTTCGCTAGCATCAGGCCGATTTGGGGTTCACCTTAGGGGTATAATTTATCAAGTGTTGTTCAAATTGGTGCCATAATAGAATGAATGTATCAGCATGTTCAGACACGTTACGGGCTGTGAGCTGAGCTACAGATCAAACCCCGAAATGGCGGAATAGGCTCGTCGAGTACGACAATACAACATGCGAGGTACGAGCACCATATTGTTGTAGCGTCTGTTTATAAGAGACTAGATAATGCTGGCCGAAAGGGTGGATATATGCGTTCGGGTTGAAGGATTGGTGGATCAAGGTATACGTAGATGGCAAAAAAAAAAAAACGGAATGCACAATGCGAAGGGGAAGCAAGGCTGTGGCGATGTATGAGCCAGGAATCTGGAGATTTTGAGACACTAGCAAGGAAAAGGTCTGTTGGAAAAGGGAAAAACATGCAGTGTTGGGCGTGGATTGGTGACTGTGGCGTTGGGTGTAGAATGCGGCCCTTCGCAAGTGAACCCCCATAAGCAAGCTTGGGGTTAGAAGCAGGAGGAAAAGACGGTGGCGTGTGTACAGCTCGCGAGAAGCACCGGGAACAACCAGACCCAATGGAATGATGAAGATTTCGTCCTCGGGCTTCTGGTCAGACATGATGCAAATGCCAATGCGCCGGTCAGAAAATAGGGCACCCCGTTGTAGGCCGCATCCGCCTGTGGTTACACAAATACAGTTTCTGGTCGAGAATGACAGGCGGGGAATATGGTGGCGCGCAGCAGGCGCCATTCGACGCAAGTCATATGGATATTGGCCTGATTCTGCTCGAGAAGGGGCGGCCACCAAAGTGCCAGATGGAAAATATGGCAGCCCGTTGCAGAAACCGTGCGGCTGCTGCTCGAGCATAGTGAGTGTATCTACACGGGAATTTCCACTGTCCGCTTAAAGACACCCTATGAATTCATGGCCATCCGTTTGCGTCATTCCATTACGATAGAACAAGAAGGAAGATCAGTCCAAGAACTAATACTCCGGACATTGCAGAGCTAGTAGCGCAAATTTCGATTGGTAATCAGTGCGCAACAAGTCGAACTACGCACGATTTTCTGTGCATCCGAGAAACACCGTTGGGAGGCGCTGTCGCACTGCGAGGATCACGCCAGAGATGAGTATACATATGGAAAGATGACAAGTCTCTGCCGACCTTGGGGAGGCCGAAGTAAGGGATGCAGATATCGAGCCGGATTGCGAGGGACTCGATGATGCTGTGTATCATGTTGTTCGATCAAATGACTACTCGTGGGTGACGACGAGGTAAACGCACTAGACTCCGACGCATTTATCCCGCCCAGGTTAAATCCTCCAAGCGACGAGGTGCTGGGGACACTGGTGGGGGCTACGTTGAAGCTGGATAGGCTGGCGGAGTCTTTATTGAACGGGGCACGCACACGTCACCGAGCCATTGATCCCGCCTAGATTGAAGCCACCTAGTGAGGAAGAGCTTGGGACCGGCGAGGAGATTAGGACTGGCGTCGGGAAGAGTCCGAGGTTGAATGACGATGACATCGTGCTTGCAGAGGGTATGTGTAAAAGAATGTGAGGTTTAGCAGTTGTGGATGGAAGACTGGTGGCCTTTATGCGCGCAGCTGGAGAGATCTGATCGTCGTGATGCAACCTTGATGCAACCATGCGTGTGACCGTGTTCAGTTTCGGCTTCTCGGCTTTGCGAGTCAGAACTTTGAAAGAAACCTGGAAAAAAAGTTATAGAAACGTCTGCATGGTGAAAAAAAGGGGGGCTAAGCCATTCGTACTCAATGTTGGCTGCCCATTCGGCGACTGCGTGACTTGCGGTCTCTTTTTTATTCGCTATCTGAGTGGGACGTTGAGATAATCATCTCAACATCGGCCAGCAGACAGCCTGCCAGTGGGCTTAGTTGCCTCTCGTCTTCTTTGAGCCCTGTTCGGCTAGAGGAAAATGTGAAATCTTGAGGAGTGTGACGAAACAAACATTTATACACTTTGTTTGACAAGATCATCTAGTTCGGATGAAGGTGGACATTATTAGCCTAGTACACTTGGATACTTCCTCAAACCGGCGTTTCTGAGTGGGACCGTGCCGTGTAATCCTACCTACCTACCTACCCTGGAGAACAGCTGATGAGTGATTGGAAACTTGAAGAGCGAGTGGTGGGCACCTCACTTCTTCGACCATTCGCGCCGAAACTTGACGACATAATCTCTGTGGAGGGAATGTACCCGCACCCGCCCACAATTTGTATCCGCGAATTGAGGACAGCCATGATGGTACTGGTATAGAGCTTAGCTTGTGCCCCGCAGCGAAAAAATGAGTTTGGTGGGGCATACGAAGAAGAGAATGAAGGGTCACCGTGATGAGCTGAATATACGGCAAAATGTAGCTGATCATACCAGTCAAAGCTCCCGTCTTAATTGTTAAGCCAATATTAATCAATTGGTGGACAAAGATGCGGGTTGAGCGCTGAGCGGAAAGGCGCTGTCATTGTTGGATAACTTGAACTTCAGATCAGAGAGAAAAGAAGAGACAAGAAGCGACAGAACGCGCGCGGAATCTGTCAGGTAAGCAGTCATACTGTACACTCAGGATATACTGCTGCGGACGCGTAAAGGTCTCCGCTGTCCAAGAACGAGAAAATGGCTGCTGAATGCTTGATGTTTCATATCGTACCTTGGTGTCCAGAAATACCATGTACGAATGCTCCAACGCTACTGGCCAGAAAAACCTGTATATCTTGGTTCAATCCACTTCAGAAACAAAGGCGAAAATACGCGCGGCTACGATGAATAGAGAGATCTTCCAGGATTTGGATAATACAAAAATGGAAGCGTTGAAGCATTAAACATGGTGCTGAGGGATCTCGAAGAGGCAACGAAGGCCGGTAGGCCATTTGATCATTCCACCAATTTGTCATTGCTCCTGGATGAACAGATAACATGTCGGAAAAGACCCTCAAACGCTGGTGACATCTGATAGCACTGCTATTCGGAATTCACGTCGCCAGAGAAAAATCTGGTTTGAAAGCACGTCACAGATGACCGTGTGTCGCTTTTCATGATCATCGCACTGCATGTTGCGAATACATAGCATAAAGAGCTATTGTTGTTTTTCACCGAGATATAGTGGCAGAGCGGAAGATCATATTCGTGACAATATCAGCTAACCACCTACAATGAAGTCGAAATACGGATCAGTACAACGGCCCCAAGTTTTTCGAACTTACTTGATCTGCAACCGCGTCTAGTCCTGGCCACGCCACCCAATGCGATAGTACGCATATTCCACCTCTTCAGTGACACTTCCTTCAACGTCGCACACGATCGTCTCCATCGCGAGTATCGTTAACCCCGACATGGAGGTCTCCTGTCGACGGTCACCGAAGACCAGTTCGACGGACCTCGACTCCAGTGTATGAGTCCGGCGAAGGGGAATAACGAGATGGAATTGGGAAGATCTCGTAGGATCGAGAAGGCGAGACACACACGCGTGGACCCACGATGCATGCTCGGGCTCGTATATAATGTCGGCGCCTAAAATCAAGTCGAAAGGCTGGTCCAGAGGCGGAGGCGGAGGATCGGTATTTTCCAAGAAGGATGACCAATCGAGAAAGTGGGACGATATCGAACGATTCTCGGCTGAGAAATTCGCGTCGATGTTGGCGGCGAGGTTCTCCAGCACGCTAGGGTAGTAGTCGGTGCAGACCACAGTGACGCTGACGTCCATCAATTTGGCAAGCACGGCCAGCGTCAAACCTACGAGACCCGTTCCCGCGCCGAGCTCTAGCACTCTTAACGGTGTCTTAGGGTTTTCCAATCCGAACTCGGCTGGTTGAGCGGCGATGATCTCCGCAAGTACGCATGCCCCGCCCCAGGTTTGGGCACCGACACTGGCCAAGCCATTCGCCAGCGGGATGTCCTGCAATGTGATGCCGACTGGACCGCGCGCAGATGGGAACTCCAAGACGCGGCTAATGACCCCTGCGCTCGACGCGCCGCCGCAGTTCGCCAGGAGGGCAGCCGCGCGGTTGATAACAGATTCAACATCGGAAGGAGACCCCTGCAGACGTTCCGTATGGTTGATGAGGTAGGTGAGCCATCGAAGCATATAGGCGCGCTCAAATTCATCCGCGCGCAAAGCCGCTGCAGAATCTAGATCTGAATTAGGCACCAGCGGTTCGCGAGGCGCAGGTGACAGATTTGTGGGGTTAGATGAACAGAACCTGCGCCGGATTTTGGATCCTCGGACGCCGGGCGTGTAAAGCACTCGCAGGTACTCGATGCAATCGATCAATACAGCTGGGGTCAATGTTGCCAGGCCACGGAGAGGAGGAAGGTGGAGACTCGGCGGTTGAGTTGGAACCATTCACAGATAGTACGGTTCCGTAGGGCAATGTACACGTCCTTGAGTGAGAGGAGGAAGAAAGCTGTGGCAGTGCTTGGCCCTATTGTCCGATCACCTCTGAACAAATCAGACCCCAATTCGAGTTCAATTTTCATAATCCGATCGAAAATGTACCTCATTTACGTATTAAGTAATATAATACCCTGCAATAAATCATCTGTCATAAAACGACAGAAAGTACATTGCAGCAGCCTCATGTAGTATGCTCTGTCCGAGTGCTTTATCCCTTGCATTCTACGTTTCCAGTTTGAACAAAAAACGATGGGAGTGTATAGCTAGACGAGAGACTAATGTCGGTGTGTCTCAAGAGTAACCATCTCGCCGCGAATTCTGAAGAAAAATATACACATTGCGCATTATTAGAGAGCTTGCGCAGAGCCACCGGTAGCCACCTGGTGGCTCATTGGGCATGCGCAATCGGGTGGCTGCTAAATTCACATGCCCTTTGCATACCTCATGCTGTAGGGTCAACAGGTGGTCCTCTACAAGGTTCCTGCTGCATGTCTGGAGGGGCAGAGGGGCGTCAAATAAGCAAATATTGTGATGCTCGATGTCATACCTGAGCCACCAGATAGCCACCAAATCGAGTGAGTCACCATAGAGGCAGAAGGGTGTCATACAAGCAAACATTGCAGCCTATGATGTTATACCTGAGCCACCAAATCGGGTGAGTCACTGTGGAGCCACCCAATTGCGCATGCCTGATGAGCCACCGGGTGGCTACTGGTGGCTCTTGCGCAAACTCTCTATTACCACTATACTGCTTTCACCGATCTTGTTCTGTTCGGTCCTATCCGAAGGAAAGATACACATCGACTGAATATCACACGGAAACAGCGCAGTTCTTCCTCTTGTACCCCGGATATCTATAGAGCGCTACCATGCTCACCTGCGTCGGCGTCGCCGTCGCGAGCGCCAACACTTGGTACAAAAGGCACCGCAAGTTCTTCCACTTGGAGATAACATCCTCCCTGTATACGCCGTAGTGAGGTTCATCGGCGTGAACGTGTTGGCTTCTCCAATGTTGCCGCCGGGAATTATGATGCTGGGATCGGCCTGAGTCATATAGCATGCAGGCATGACACCGCGTCGAGGTGCGTGTGGTCGGTACCAGTTGGCCGGGATTTGTTCGTGGGCAGAACGGTAGTCGACCTCGCCGTCGTTGTCGCGGGGAAAACCGAAGAGGTGATATTGTGAAAGTGCCCATCGACATGCGAGGTATCGTTCCCAGGGAAGGACACACTAGGACGCGAGGAACCGAAGTTCGCCATGATTCCGGTAACGAAGCAATGCGTGGCGGCGGCGGCGGAAGAGGAGGAGGAGGATGACCCAGGTTTGCATTCATATTAAATCAAGAGAGTCACCCGCCACGTAAAGTGCACCATTGGCTCTACGGAGCAGAAGTAGGCGACCGATTGTTCGTAGTGCAGAATTCTGTGGTCAACTATACTGGAATACTTGAGCGCGTTGACCAGGGACATGAAGTACGCCTTGCGGGCAGTTTCCACTGCAGTCAGATATCAGCACGGTTATCAGCACGGTACGATACATTCTAAGAAAGACTTCACGCACCCGAATTCGTACTAGTCGCCTCGGGTTGGGATGAGTCACCGCTCCTCCGAAACGCGGAAACCGTCCCGCTACCATACATGCCAAGGACCTGCCATAAGACAGAAATCTGTGCCAAAACTATAGACTGTCGTTCCTCCAGGTCAGCTTCAAGACGCAAGGAGCGGTTGACCACTTCTAGCGATCGGCACGATACCGTAGTTGTGGTCCGCAAGCGTCTTCAAACGAGGACAGAAACCTCGCAGAGTCTGAAATGATGGACGAAAGCGGAATGGGAATAAAATAAAGTACGCGACATACACACATCTGCTCCCCTCATTACACCTTCCTCTCGACAAAACAAAACCCAAATCCGCGACAACAGCCTAAATTCAGCCGACACAACTTCAACTCCTGAACTCAAAGCTGAATGCCTCCCTCCCCTGTTCCCGTATCATTCCTGCCCCGCACATCCGCAATCTGAATGTCCCCGCCATCGTCCTCGTCCCCCTCGTCATCGCCGACGGCAAATGTCTCCCGCTTGGCAGACGGCAGTGGCGCATCTCGGTATGCAGTCGCGTTCTCATTGCTCTGTTGCGCTGGGGCAGGCGCCGACAGCTGCGGCACAGGCATCCCCGCCATGAGCTGAGCCTGGTGGCTCGCGGGGTTCAATCCCTGCGCGGGCGCACCTGCGCTCGTCGCGGGCATCGGCGTTGGCATTCCAGGTGCAGGCATGGGCATCTCCCTCGGCGGGGGCGGTGCCATAACCTGCGTTTGGTGGCTCGCGGGGTTCGTCTGCGGCTGCGGCTGCTCCTTGCGTACGGATGGCCCCGTGCGGATGAACGGGTTCGCGTTCGCGGTGCTCCCATTCGCATTTGCACCGCCGAAGGATCGCTCGCGTCCGCCGCGCTCAGGAGGGACTCGCGCTCCGTTGGAGCTGGGGAAGCCGCCGGGACCGCCGAGGCCCACAGGCCCGCGCGCGCTCGAGCTAAAGTTGAAGCCACCGCCTGAGATGAGATGCAATTGGGCAGGAGGAAAGTGGGGAAGGGAGACGGAGGCGTCAGTAACATCGAATAAAACCAGATTGGGTACGTACCACGTCCGGATGCCCACCACTCGCCCGCCATGCCCCATGCCTCGCGACCATGGTAGATCATGCCCGCCAAAGAGAAGCGCGGGAATATGTCGCTGCCCGAGAGGCCGAGGACGAAGTGATTGTAAAGCGTGCCGACTACAAGGTATATTACGAGGAAAATGATGGTTCTGCGTGTGTGCGACGTCAGCCAGCGCTGCAACGGAGAAAAGACGAAGAAGGGACGCACGAGACGAACAAAAACCAAATTATTCCCCCGAAGGTTAAGCCCTCGCTCGTGGCACATGCGGCCTAGGAAAGGAGGGGAATAAAAACGAAGATTCATTCCTCTGGACAGAGATAAATAATGAAAATCCACGCACCGCCGTTCGCCATTCAAAGAACCACGCGCACGCCGCGTCGTCCCCGCCCGGAGGAAGCTGTGCCACAAGTCGTGGCGAGCCCGCGCCAGCCGACGGATCGCATATAAACTCGATTTCCGTCGACCCGTGCAGATTCTCGACCGTATCTCCGTTCGAGTCGAGGCATTTTGAGCCGGCTGAAAAAGTGAGGTGTGGGTGGCCAGCACGACCAGAGAAAGAGAGCGTCTTGTTCGTTTGGCTTAGAAAGACGCAAGAAAGCATAAGCATGACGGCTGGATGCAGCCTGCCAGACGGACGCACCCCATTGAGAAATCGTTCCGGTCCCTTCGCACGAATCCGGCCACTAGTCCTGGATCCTGCACTCCCTTGAGTGCCCAGGTTTCGTGCGTCACGCTCCTGCACGCGCTGATCACCATATCATGCCCGTCAGAAGTCGTCAGGGAGTAGTCCTTCCTGTTGGTCGGTAAGCACAAGAAATCATCCTGCAGGCATTGCAGCCACGGGAAGTAAATGCAGACAAAAAATCTAGCGCCCCTCTCGAAAATCCAAGGAACACGTAGCCGCAGTAAAAATTCATGAAAAAGGAACACGCACCCAGCCTGGAGGCTGTTGAGGTCGTAGTACTTGCCAGAATGTCGGCCCGTACATGGCTTGTCCTCCGCGCGCGTTGATGAGAGCAGGGAAAGGGAGAGAAGCCAGATGAACGGTGCTAGTCGTCGTTGTGCCATGATGACAGTTTTTGTGTGCGTCTGTGGTGCAAAGGCTTTGGCTGTGTGTGACCGGGCGAGCGGGCCGTACTTTGGCGCCCAATTGACGCCCAGGTCGGAATCTGTTTAATAAATTCATGAAGCACTCGGTGTTTCCATGAAATTGCAAATTACCTATCAAATTGTTTGTGCAACAGCCATATAAGCCATCTGATGGCTTTCAGCTTTCAGACTTGTTTCAGACGGTATGACTTTCCAACCAATTCATTTAGTGAGCTTTATTTGAATGCATTCTGATCATAGTGTATACTTCTTCCGTTGGGGAGGCCTGGTAATTCCAATTTTCTGGGGTAGTAGATGGGTGATGGTTAGGCAATTTGCTTTCGAAAGAGAACTTGACATTTAGAAGACGGACAAAAATTTGGGAGGGGATACTGGGTAGAATATCCCCAACCATGACAGCCATTAGCTATACGGTGCGCACTCAGCTACATAAAATCCATTGATGCAAGTGGCTGCTATGGCTCTTGGGCAACCTCAACTTGAAGTTGGTGGGAGGAAAAATTCTAGCGATGAAAATAGCCACTCATCGACCTACCGGTAGCAGATCCCGTAGGCGAGTTGAGACGGGCAGAATGTTAGGGGTAGCTCATGGATGGTATTGGCAAGCATGACGGGCAGTGAGATCGTCGGGCTTGTCATTATCGTTAATAATATGCCTCCAAGTGCTAACTCTCCAGACCCCTCAAGATATAACATTCCGTCAAAAGCCCATTGCCACCAACAATATCACCAGGGCGGAATTCCATCGGAGTGGCTCGGGTCTCAGACCAGAAGGTGTTGGTAACTTGCTTGCGGTGACGTTACTCCTGGACTCGAAAAATGGGTCGAAACCGGTTGACAGGAAGGCAGAGTTGGATGGACAGCCGAATGAATCATTCACAAACGTCGGCGCGATGCAGATGTCGGCGCAGCATTTATTCAAGGCGCTCGCGACTCCGACGGCACACCCTAAAAAGACTTAAACAGAGCACTGACTTCGTTGAGGTTAATGTTTCACCCACCAGGGAACGAACTACTTATGACCCCGGAAAAAACTGGGCAGGGGAATTCAGCATGCGCAGCTGTGCAGTTTGTGGGTAGCGCCACTGCCAACGAGTGTGCGGTTGTAGCTATTGCTAACATGACAGAAATTCGACTTAATAGGTGCGAGGCCAATTCCAACGCCAGGGACTTTATATTGCGCCTCCGACAAGCTTGGCCAAGGCAGCTGTCGAGTCGAGTCAGGGGGACTTTCCGCCATCGCAGGACCAAATGCACAGCTCCTCATCAAGCATCAGCACCGAGAACCGAGACAGACGCCAGCTACTGGGAGATCTTCAGAGTTTGCGGTAGACGAAACTGTAACCGGTCGAGATGCACAGATACGTATGCATGCAATAGTCGACAGATCTGTTCAATAGTCAACACGTTTTTAAAAGAAACTAGAAGCTTGCAATGAGAGCAAGACAACACTCACTGGTAAGGACGGGAGAAGCATACGGGCGTTCCGCCAATGCCAAAAATCTTGTTGCAATTTACGTACGGTTCATCAACCCACAGGTATGGCCGTATGGTGCAGATCCCGCAGGCGGCTTGAAAAATGAATCCCTCTGGCGATCATCCCTGGAAGGTGTTGTTGAGATGAATGGGCAGTGATGTTGTCAAGTCGGAGCTTAGGGCTTGATTTATCGAGGAGCGCTGCGAGAGTGCATCAATCGTCATTATATATGGCTCAAAGCATATGCCTCCAAATACTTATACCAACTCCGAGTCTCCGAGGCCGTTCAAGATATGTACATATGTCTATCACACTCTAATTGCGCCGACCAACAACGAAACACCCAAATCACGACGCCGGCGTTCCATCGGAGCGGTACAGGTCTTGAGGCTGAGTTCACAGACTTTGGAGAGTCGTTGCATAGAGTTGAGGCGAAGCTGGAGTTTCTCAAGCAATAATCGAAGTCGATGTCATTGGCTGGGCGAAATACTGATACCGAGTTGAATGAACAGCCGCAGTTAATAAAGGCTGCCGTGCTGCCCACGGCGCTGCAGCACGTTTCCAAGACGCTTGCAATTGGCACAATACAGTAGGGCAATGCAACCGCAAATGTTAGTGGAAATATCGGGGAGACGGACATATATCGAATGTGTGGACCAGCGAAGGAGGGGCTGAAGCGAGGCGGGGACTCAGGACTAGGGAAATCGCTGGATGGACATCTTGTGGGTAGAGCAACTACTGATGAAATGGAGGGCGTAGGTGTTGTCGGCATTAAGTGCGAAGAGGCAATTACGACGTAGGAGGCATTTATACAGGTCGCGGCAATGAATTTGGGCCGCGATTGATGTCAGTATAAAATAGCTGTTGAATATGCCAGGAGGACTCGCTATCTGTGTACGTCAATTTTCCGGACACTGCCTTCTAATCGCACTGGTATTCTGAACAATTTGCTGGATGTGGTACATGAGTGGTAAGTAACAAGGCTGCACCATCGGAATAAACAAGCAGGCCATGAAAGGAAACAGAATTTGCAGGGGAGTATGAAAATGCGCTAAAAATTCGCAGGTAAGTAATGCCTAAGTGCTGACCTTGTTCTGATTCTTCTGAACTCGTATGAAGCGCATGGAGCTCGCATGGCAACGCATAGCTGACCCTAGTCCAAGCCTAGGAGGAGGCGAACTACCTGCACGGTTCCAAATTGAAACAGCAAGTATCCGCAAGTGATAGTGATAGTGATGGTGATATTTTATACACAGCATGGTCGAATCTCTGAACATTGTGTTCCCGAGGTTATTCCAGCGCGCACGAGCCCTTCGCCTCGGGCCCCAACCACCCTACTTGACGAGATATTCATGGTCAGAACGTGTATCGAAAATGGAAGAATACGAAGAGGCGATAATTAGAAATTAATCGTTGCGCCGCGGTAGTGTCAACAATTGTGGGGGAAGAGGGGAAATATGCATTGGAGTAGCATCGAAGATTTGAGTAACTGTATGCGAATTTTGCGACCAGCTAAATTGTCTGTCTGTAAGCTATCATGTAAGTGAAGAATTTCGCGGACGGCATGGAGTTGGTTCAGCTTCAGAAATGTGAGTGGTAGTATCCTTGGGTTAGAACCAACCATTTCCTGAAGGGAGGTGCAATTGGTGAAAGTGAGAACTGTACTAACACTAATCAAAGTCCATCGGGTGTAAATGTAGCAAAAACATTTCTTCGGTAATTACCTCCCTTACTTGTCTGATGATGCGACATTAGGATCATTAGAGAGTTTGCGCAGAGCCACCAGTCTAACTGGTGGCTGCTCTCTCCGGTATGCAGGACAGTCATTCAGCTCGAGCTAGCCACTATGCAATCCTCTCCACAGGGGCTATATATGGTAGCTAGAAGACCCCGAGAGATGTACTGGCTGCAGAGAAAAAATAGCCACCAGTTGATCTGGTGGCTCTGCGCAAACTCTCTATTTCTGAGGTGACGGCAAATGTTGAAATACAACCTAATATTCAACCTAGATCATCATTTATTTCAGCAGCCTTTACGTGAAGCTGACTTCAAATCTTTCACCCTGGACCAAAATTTCCCCAGATCATCACAAAGGTTGAATTCGACCAAGATTCGACAACCCCCCCTCCCCCCCCTCCCCCCCCTGTGAGCCGTGATAAATTTCAATGCAGTACTGTCAAAGACAACTCGCAGGTATTCACTGGCACAGTGATGCATGGTGATGACGCGTCAGATCACAGCCGCGTCTTTTGGATGCGGGGGTTCCACCAGTACCGGCATTTGCTATGCAAACCTCGCATGTTCGTGTGCGGGCCCACTGCCTGCTCCAGTGCCCATGCATAGGCTCTCGTGGCTTATTCCCTGCATGAAGCGCTCCCGTTGCTGCTCCAAGAGGAAGCAGCTGGCCATGCAAATGGTTATGGCTTTCGTCAGAATGATGCATTTACCTGACCAAACACTGAAATTACCTCTTTACTTTTGCTCACAAAAGTTGAAAAGACGGAATTTCCTATGTCGGCATGCGCGGCCATCACTGTTTGGAATCGGCCAATTGCCCCGGCCGATGCGGCACGTACGAGCCCGACGGACACTAGACTCGTGACCAGTCTGCGCTACGGCAAATCTGCTGGTACAACTCGGGACATGTCAAAGGGCTGAGAGTTTGAAATTCTTTAGTGGTGCAGATCATCCCGTCAAAGTTATCTTCGGTGATCTCGGTCCGAAAATTGACGTTCGCAATTAAAATCGCCCTGCGTGTTTGGCCTCGCCCATGGATTTAGATGGAAATTCTGAGTAGACAGAAATGAAGCTATGTACACACATTTCCAGCTTTGACCAAGAAAAAGTAATAAGATTTGAGTCCAGCACAAGCAAGATCTCAAAGATTTCAAACTCCGGGCTCAGCCCGACATGTCCCGAGTTGTACCAGTCTGCCTATGGCATAGTGCTTGCACTAAGATTTGCCGTTGTAGGGCAGACTGGTAATGAGTCTAGACGGACACCCCACTTTTCTCAACGCCACACCTTTGTCCAGACGAATGATGCGGCTCCATGAAGACGGACGATGCATGCATGCACACCGAAAAGTGCGAAATCTTAGCCACGCTGAAAACATCGTTGAAACTATCAATTTCAGCCTACGCTAAAACTATTACCTGATATGGTTTATCTAATCATTACCCGATATAATAATAATTTCAGCTACAGTTTCAGTTTGCACTGAAACTTTTTTAGTTTCAGCGATGTTTTCGGGGCAGCCGAGATTTACATTTTCCGGAAGGAAGGAGGGAAGGAAGGTGGTGTGATGTCAAAGAAGCATGATCTGGATCCCAAGCCGATCCAAAGCTGGATGCAATTTCTCCGTCTCCCGTAACACTTGACAGATGGCAGCGGGATGGCAGTGGCTGGCAGTGACTGCTTGTTTTGACGGGAAAATGCTATTCTCCGCTATTATCTCCGTCTCTACTCACCAGTTGCCACGAATCGACGACTCGAAAACGCCGGATAGTACCATCATCGATGTACATTTGAAGCGCAAGTACAGGGTATGGTCTGGATATGTAACAATATGAATGCGTAGAGTCCCAATGAAACGAAAAAACCCAGCGACATTATCCTTAATACACTATTACTTAGCGGTAGTTCGTCTATCAGAATTCAAGGCCCAGGGCCAGGAGAACAAAAGCAAAGAAGCAAATGCGCTCCACGGCCTGGATCCTTAGTGGCCGCTCGCCATTCGCCCCCGTGGTCCCGCCAGGGCCGGTGCTGGAGCCGCCAGACGCGCCGGACGAGTCCCCGCCCGTCAAAGGCTGGTCCCATAGGAACGTCGCGTCGTCCGCGTATGGGAACCCCGTCGCGCTCAGGAACTTGACGTACTTCCCATTGGGGTCCCCATACACCGATGCGATTGCGGCCACATTGGGGTATATCTCCGCCTTGATCGCGTCCTCGCCATTTGTGCCGGGGTCGGTCGTCATCAGGAAATCGACTGTCTTCTGAATGGTCGCCCCTTGCGCAGTTGCGTTCCACGGCTTGGAGGTCGGGTCTGCGTAGGTTAGCAGGCGCGCGTTCGTCTGCAGTAAAACGGGCGGTTAGCTGAGGAGAACAAGTTGGAAGTGTGGCTGGCAGACGCACGATCATGCCCGCAATGTTGAAGTTCCGATAGTGGTACGGATGGGTCCGGGAGGCCTCCATCGGCTGCAATTCGTTGAGAACGACGACATAACCGAAAAGGGAAAATAGACCTGATCGCCGGTGCTGTTGAGCTGGCCCTGGTAAATCCCGGAGAAATATCCCTTGGTCCAGTTCACTGCGCCCGCCGTGTCCTTGACTATGAGCTTCAGCCCCGCGAGCTGATTCACGAAAATAGTGCCGTGGTTACTGCGCCAAAGTGTCATGATCAGCTACCGGGAATGGGGCACATTAGTAGGGTTCACGCACTTGCCAGAGTGCGCTGCCTGCTGCGCCGTCGGCGCCGTCTCCAGCCAGTCAATGTAACTGTCGGCCCATGCAACCATTTTGGCGTCGAGGTCAGCGGTCCAGTCGCTATTTCCGGTCTTACGCAGGATCAAGATGCCTGAGGCTATTTTTGCGAATCCTCTCAGGTCTAGTATACCGGTATACGCTCCTATTCCGCGAATAAGAGCGTGAGTCAGCTTGTACTGTAGCAAGGCCTACCTGTCTGGCCGTTGGGACCCCGGTTCATCTGGGCAAATTTGAGGTTGGGGTTCATCTTTGTGTTGTCGTCCAGGAACCAGGCGTTGATGAACTTTGCTGTCAGGGATTGAGATTGTTGCACCGTGGCGGGGAAATTTTTCACATACCGACGTTCTGTGAGTAAACCGACGATGACTTGTTCTGCAGGGCCGCTGCGATGGAATTGTAGAGCACAGCGTCAGAGAGATTGAAGAAGGATTGAAAGTCTTGGATGGTGTTGCGGTCCGGGTTAACCTGACCATCGCGGAAGACATAATTACACAGCTTCGACGCTATGCAGTCAAATGTTAGAGGATTCAAATGCCGGGGGAGTGCGGCTCACTGTCAGCTTCTGAGAGCGCGGTCGTGTTTTTTACGTTAGAACAGTCGGCCCATTGGCTTGGGCGAAGAGGTAAGTTGGCAGACCGGAGCTAGGCAAAAAAATATCTCACTATGGCGCCCAGCTCATATAGTCGTGCTTGTCCCCGCTTGGTGCGACGACGGGCTTATTGGTGACGCCTACGGATGGATGAGCTCTATGAGGGAGCAGCAAGGGAAGAATTACTCCAGGGCCCGTAAGAGGCCATCTCTTCCGCCCATGCAACTATTGAGGCTTCTGCGCCCGCGAAGTTAGCCCCAAATTTGCCGGCAGCGACATAGTTTGGGTCAGGAAAGTCCACCGCATATTGCGTGAAAGGATTCGTTGCCAGCGCTGCGTGAGAGAGGGAGAGAAGCACACATAGCGAGAGAGCTAGACGAGAGCGCAGAGGGGTCCGGTTTAAAAAGAGAGACATCGGAGGTGGGTAGGGGATGAAGGTAAAAAAAATCAAAACAGAAGGCAAGCCAGGACGGTTATAGGTTGCCAACTAGGCCTCCTTACCTGTGTCCTGACATTGATGAAGCGGTGATTTTCACCCGAAAGCGGGGTGGGAAAGAGTATCTGGAGCTCCCACCGGGGCTATTTGGGTTGTACTATCAATGAAAATTGCCACACGGGCGGAAAGCCCCGTCTTTGATGAAAGGCGCGACCCAGTTGCTGCTTTATAACTCAGTTACTCATCAAATCAACCTAGAAACAGGATAGAATGTGGCTTAAATCAGACCGCCGGCTTCAGCAAGGGGTAATCGTAATCGGAGACGAGGATATGAAGACCTGGCGGCTAGATGCATGGTATGATATACGTATCACACACCACTGGCAGATAGATAGAATCATAATCGATGGATAGTTTGAGCGCCTGTCCTAATAATTACGATCCTTGGAATACTGGCCGGGGGAGACGTATTAGCCGATTAAGTACTGCAACTACGCCTTACTTTCGCACAGTTACGGGAAGGGATGCCCTTGGATAGGTAGGTAGGTAGGTAGAATTACACGGCACGGTCCCGCTTAGGAACGCCGGTTTGAAGAAATATCCGATCTCCGTCGTGCGCAGCAGATATCAGAAATAACCGTGCTCACCTTACTATATGGGATGCTTCGAAACAGGGATTTCCGGTGGAATACTCCGATGGTTGCTTACGGTTTCCAGGCTACGAGATATTTGGTTCACCAGCGCCCACAAGAGAGCACGACTTGAACAAGGAGAAAGAGTGCCATCCGGCCCGGAGTCCGAAACTGGTTGAGATAAGCTTCGTTCCCCATTGGGAGCCAAGTTCTTGGCATTGATGGATGGTCGACGCCTCGCTGAAAAACGAAGTAGGAGAACTGTTTGAATATTTATCCGGTTAGCCCTTGAGCACAAGCGCTGTGGGGCACGAACTGCACTCAAAGCTCAAGATTGGCCTCGCTAAACAAGAAGCGGCAAGTTGCGTCACTGTACTTGCCGAGTCAGCTGATCTTGGCAAGTGGCGGTGCGATCTTTTCAGTCCCGACATCATCAACGACTTCAGGATCGCAGTGCGCACGACGGGCCATGCGCATCGCTGACCTTTTTGATGCCTCTGGACCCTCTTACTCGTCTCTGGGCTGACATTGCAGGACGTTGGAGTAGCGTGCCTAGTCCGTTTCGTGGCACAATGGAATCCAATTCTTTCAGGGGATCTGGCTGGAGCTGAGACATACAGGATTGTCAGGGAAGTACGATGACGATTCATGAAGAATAACACCACACCCGGGCAGGCTTGATGGCTGCGGGACCTGTTTTACTCGAGCACGGCGATTGACGGTGACGCTGAGGGGGCGCTGGTCGAATGCCAGTGACACCGGACCCGGGCAGGCCTGAATGGCCGCGGGATCTGTTTTCGAATCGGGTACGTCGATTGAAGGCGACGCCGAGCGGGCGCTGGTCGAATAACAATGACGCCGCACCCGGGGCAGGTCTGAATGACCGCGGGATCTAATTTATTTAGAAATGTCAATTGACGAGGATACCGCGCGAGTCGCTGGTCGAAATTGGCGCAGGCTTGAATAGTCTCGAACACTAGCCACACTGCACCTGTTGGTTACGGGTTGAGTTTTTTATTCAGGTGATGTCCAATGTTGGCGTGACCTGTTTTACTCGGGCACGGCGATTGACGGTGACGCTGAGGGGGCGCTGGTCGAATGCCAGTGACGCCGGACCCGGGCAGGCCCGAATGGGCGCGGGATCTGTTTTTGAGTCGGGCATGCTGATTGACAGTGACGCCGAGCGGGCACTGGTCGTATATATCAGTGATGCCGCACCCAGGGCAGCTCTGAAGGGCCGCGGGTTTCTGTTTTTTTTTTTTTTTTTTTTTTTTTTTTGATTTGGGCATGTTGATTGACAGTGACGCCGAGCGGGTACTGGTCGAATAACAGTGACGCCGCACCCGGGGCAGGTCTGAATGACCGCGGGATCTAATTTATTTAGAAATGTCAATTGACGAGGATACCGCGCGAGGCGCTGGTCGAAATTGGGCAGGCTTGAATAGTCTCGAACACTAGCCACACTGCACCTGTTGTTTACGGGTTGAGTTTTTTATTCAGGTGGTGTCCAATGTTGGCGTGCAGGTACCCGTGAGCTGTGGGCCATAAACAAACATTGTATCGAAAACTCAAGGTATGTTATCAATTCAATTTGTGCACTTATTATTGTTTCTAGGATATTTATCTGCGGAAGTTCACTATGTTTGCCCGAGGACATGATGGACGTGGATGGGAGTTCAACTTCAACAAGCATGCGTTCCGCAAGTTAAACTTGGTCCCGCTTTGAGCAAACCCGAATGCTTTGCTTAAAGCTTGGTTTGTGGGGGTGTTTAACGTGCTTTGACGGCTGGCATGTCGCAGGCATTCTCCGCTCCGGAGCCTTGGGTTTTGTGCTGCGGCTGGGGTCCGCCCTCGACAGCGAGCCCAAGGCTTCCACTCCCATCCACGTTGCATCACAGATGCTAGATTTTTGTTTACTCTTTCGCTACATCCTCCGCTGATCATTAGCGAGGGTACGCCAGTGGAGGCTCCTGGTCACTACCTTGTGACTCTGTCCGCCAAAAATAGAAAATTTGGGGCTGTTTTACTCTATGTCGGACCGACTTCTGGGGAAATTTTCGAATTTTCGTCTCCGCCTCTGTTTCTTTGACCCATAGCCTAGATTTTGGTGCATTAGCGCCTGCGAGATTTTGAACCGAATTTTACCACACAGGGACAGTTGTGAAGAAAGATTTCCTCAAGTCCTCACTAACAGGTAGTGACTAGGGGGCCTGCCAGTCCGACGCCGCGGTCGTGCCTTTCCTTGACACGACATCGGTCATTGTTCCCCACTTGACAACGAGATCCGCCGAATGCTGAAGCGCTCGATGTCAGACTGCGGAATTACTAAAACTTTGTGATCGTATTGCGATCATTGTCCCCCGTGCAACAGTGCACCCTCATGTGGTTATTTCACGATTGCGGGCCTAATTCCCCGCCTTTTGGCTCGAAAGAAATCAAGGCCTTCATTCATTTCATACTGCTTTATTAAACCTTGGGCGATTATTTCGTGAGTGGCGTGCGCGACTGCCAGTGACTGGTAGTTTTTGTGACTCTCAAATGTGACTACCACATCGGGTTCATTCTCAGAACGTTAATATCTTTCCACACAAGGGTTCACTTTCTGACTTGCCGGATTGACTTGTGACAGCGCCAATTGACTTGTTTTGACTTGCACATGGTAGGTAGGTAGGTAGGTAGAATTACACGGCACGGTCCCGCTCAGGAACGCCGGTTCCAGGAATTATCCCGATGTACACGCACTAAGTAGCAACATCATCTTCCCTGGGCCTCTCTATATCCCGTTAGCCGAGCTCCCGGTCGCAGCTGTCAGTCGTGACGTTCAAACTCGCCGGCGTAGAGCTAAAAGAACACAAAGAAACGAAAAAGTAAATTAGCACATTGATACGGTCAGCCTCTGAATCAAGCATCCAAACGAAACAAGGGCTCGGCGTAGAACACCTCTAGGACATCAAACGCAAATTTTGCAACCAGTGGAATCGTCGATCTCAGATAAATAATGGCCTTCAGGAATTCAGTATTCGAGAGTGCCATCATCTGGATGCGGAGGTTTGGGAGATCGGAGAAGAGTTTCGCCAGGAAAGTATCCCTTAGTTTAACAAGTGTGTCCGAGGACTCAGAAGCAATTAGGACATGTTCCGGTGTTTCTACTTCCCGTCTGCAGAACCTGCACACCCTCTCCGAGCGTGGGACTGGTTTATGCGCATGATCGACGTACCGCAAGACTTCCACGGCCAACAAGTGTGTAGAGAGTAACGCGGAGGTAATTGCCTCCCGATGTTTCTGAGTCTTCACCATTGTTAGGTAATGCCGCATGCAGGAAGTGACTTGGGCTGGCCCTTTGTCCTTTTGAGGTTCACGACGTCCATGTAACAAATAGAGCTTGTCAGACGAGTCAATAGAGAGCTTGCGCAAAAGCCGCACGCGCCGCATGCGGCTTTTTTGCATTGCGCAAAATTACGTGGTTTCTGCCCTGTTAGCTCTATGTTTTTGTGAGCTCAGTATGCCCTCCGGTCTCCATGACACTATATTGCATTAATTTGAGTGGGTGTCTGGTCGATGCGTAGCCTGGGGGCCTTTTTTTCCGACCATCACTCCAGCTCCACCCAGACTTCCCACAGTTTTCGCGTCCCGCACACACCAGTTGAGGCACAGATGAGATTTTTTCACCCACCTCTGCTTATCATTTTATTCAACTACCTTTCTATCGACTTGGTTTCTCAGTAATCCCAAGTTTTTGTTTCCGCATGCGGCTTCGCGCAATGCAAAAAAGCCGCATGCGGCGCGTGCGGCTTTTGCGCAAGCTCTCTAATTTCGCCTTGCAGCCATTCCAACATGAGTTTCTGCACCAGTTTTGAGTAATCTTCGATGTCTTTATCAGAAGTTTGACGTGTCAGGATCAAATCAGGGCAGTGGAATGGTAGCCTCGATGCAGCCTTGGTCAAGTCGTTGGCCCATGATTTTTTCCCCATGCCGGACAGTTCAATTGAACTATTAAGAGCGGCGCGGGCGTAATGATCATTTTGAAGGCCAAGGAAATATCGTAAGTGGCTGAGACCGAAGAGGAGGCGACGGACTCGAATAGGCATGATACCGGTCTCTGTGAATAGCGGAGCAATCATGGACCGACGATGGAGATTGAGCATTTGACGTATGAAATTAACTTGAACTTTACATAATTGCTTGACGTGCACGTCCTCACTGTCCGGCGAGATTTCGCATCCATGGATCAAGTGACAATCAACGCGAGCCATATATAGCTGTTTGAGTTCTTTGGGTGTTAATCTTCCAGTCATATCTTCAATCGCCATAATTCGGTGACCACAGTAACGGGCAGTGCGTGCTTTGGCTTTGTAATGATCCTGAAACATATTTCTAGTGTCGGTCCTCAAGTTGACGCCAACATATTTCTCTTCAGACTTAACGGCCAGGATATTTGCAACCAAGTGGAATGTTGGGAGTGGAGAAATCACTGCCCCGTAGATCAAAACAATTGTTTTGACCAAGTTCACGAGGATGAAATTTCTCGCGCACCAAGCTTCCAGTGTAGAGAGTTTTATGCTGAGGCCACGGGCAGTCTGAGCACTATGAGAAGGTCGTCGGCTTGTGCGAGGAGCGAGATTCTGATGCCGGCAAGGAATACGTCGTCGAAGTCAGGCATCATTGACAGATCGGCAAGGAATAAATTCCACAGAATCGGTGAAGCGGGGTCACCCGTTAGCAGGCCAATAAATGCTTTAAATGTGGCAGAATGCTTGTCTCCGTGCTTCACGTAGTATACCATGCGAGCGTATAACATACGGAGCCAATCGAATATTGCACCGCCCATTCCCATACGGAATAGTTTCAACCACAGCGTTGGTTGATCCGTCGAGGGGAAAGCATTGGTAAAATCGATGCATGCAACGTAGAGGGTGCGGCCATGCGCTCTTGCCCATTCTTTTAAGCAGCATTTGGGTGCGCAAGTCGGTTGGTCGGCGCCGCGGACAGTTGTGACTTGCAAGTCACGAATGTGACGGGCGCAAGTCAATTTGTCGGGCGATGACTTGGGTACATTCCCGACGTCCGGTGGCTCCAATTATTTTTTTCTACCCCAGAAATCATGGCCTGAGAAGGCACCCACCCAGTTCTACGTTTTTTTTGCTGAAATTCCACGCACTTACACCAAGATTTGGGCAATTGAGCGCAATGTCTGGCGTCATAAAGGTCAGTTTTTGGCTGGATCCTTGACTTGCCCCGATAGAACTAAATTCAATGCCTCTGACAATTTCTGGCAACTTTTACACACGATTTGGATGTGGAATATAAGAGAAATCGGGAATTGATAGGAGGAGATCACCGGAAACACCAAATCCCTCCCCGCCTGCATACACTTTTCTGATAAAGCCACACTTATATGTGTGGAGTTTTTCACTACCTAAAAATACAATACAGTGTATGTCTTCATTGTAAGCTAATTCGCCGTTCATACAAGTCAAGTCACCATCTACGTTAATTTCTCGTATGGAACCAAACTTGCCAGACTTCGGAATATTTCGTGAGTGCATAATCCAGTGTTCAATGCTAATTCTGTTACTTTATTTGTGGGAGAGTCTCGCATCCACCACAAACGCTCCGGCGCCATCAAGAAAGAGGGTGAATGACGAGTCAGCGCCTGAAGAGCCTCCCGCCAAACGTACCAAAAAATCGAACCCACGTGGTGGAGTGGTCAAAAAAGGCGTGGAGGTCGAAACACGTGGAAGTCAGGTCAGTGGCTCCAGGAGCACATAGAAGTGGGCGTCTCCCGAAGCTCTCGTAGTTTGCCATTAGTTTGTCCTCTCAAGCACATTTGGTGCAAGTTGACTTATACGATAGCAGTTTAACTGCGCTCGTAATAATTGATAGGCCAATTGACTTGCTTCTTAAACTTGAGAATAGCCCCATTACTGAAATAACTTGAGGCCTTTGTTCCTTGCTTGATAGTGGTGGTCGGGCGAAGATTATGCCAATGTTAACTTGGCGCAAGTTAACCTGGCACACACACAAGTTAATGTTGCAACGAGTTGGCTTGTTTGACTTGTGAGCTCCAACTCAACTCTCCTTCAATTTAACTTGTGGTGCATACACTCAAAATTAACTTGAATCAGTAACATGGAACTTGGCAGACTGGATTCAATATCAATTCACCACTTTGGGTCAGATGTAAGTTTTGATCTGCTCACTCATTGAACGTAAAGTTCTTGATTAAGAAACAGTCTGCTAATTTATCCCCCCGGACTGGTTTTGTGCGACGGGCCAACATTATAATAGAATTCCACCCCGCGGTGGGTATGTACCAATTTTGAACTCCCCGACTCCTAATATTCTTCCAAGGCCAACCCGCGCCATCCTGCAATCTCATTGAGTAACGTTGGTGTGATCAGCTGAAATTTTCGATAGCCAAATCTGCGTTGACAATTTCAACGGCGACGGCAACGCCAAGCCCAGTGATGGCAAGTGAATGATGGCATCAAACGATGCCAAGGACCCTAAGAGTATCGCCGAGCACCATGTAGTGCTCTGAGGGCATTTGGAGTAGTAGGGGAGAGGCTCTGGGACATCTGGTTACAGTGGGAGAGATGAGTGTAAAAGGACACCAGCACAAGTCAATCCACGCGAAAGTTAAACAAGTCAACCCAAATTTAAACTCCGCTTGGTGCGCAAGTCAATCTGCCAAGTAAATCGGTTATCCCTCTTTCCACACCCGGCTCAGAAAAATGAGAAGTATTCGGATGTGATTTATATTAGCTCAAATTCTTTGTGTCGGAAGTGTTGTAGGTCCCGATCACTCCCCTCCTCCAAAGTGTATATGGTTTAGCATATTTTCTGTGGTCTTGTATACGTCGCGTTTGTTTTCGGCCTTGTTCAACGAGGCGCATATGGCAGGTCTTCTGCTTGAATTTACCGCATGACATACATGCTTGAAACTGACCAACAAGAACCAGGCAACTGTATAAGTTTTAGTATTTTACTTACTCTAGTCGTTCGCGTTGGTCTATCAGAGCGCTCTGTGGACATTGCAATCCACATACGAATGTTATTGAGGTTGGTCTCCGGGACCTGCTAGATATGAACAAGTACGATGCGACAAGTAATACAACGAAGGGGCAGGCTATGCTACAATGGTCAAGTAAAATAAATGTCGTATACGATACTTAGTCAATTACATGGAAAAAATGCGGTGTGGGAGCATAGTTTTCAGATCATTTCCACAGTTGCGAAACCGACGAACCGTGAAACTATTATTTCAACCTCAGGTCACGTAGACCACGCACAACATCCTCCATGTTCCGCACGCTCCCCGACCATTCGCCACTCCAGCCTACCTCCCTGCGATGCATATGGCGCGTATCCGTGGGTATTGGAAGGGGAGGGGCCGCCGGGTCTACGTCAAACGACGACACAGGAATAAGCGACGGGTACGAGAACGGTTCGATCTCCACCGGGCGCGCACCCAGCGACGTCGAGGATGCGGCGTGTTTCAGCGTCCGTGACATCTCTCGTGCATGGCGGCGGCGGCCAACGACGGCGGCCCCCGCTGCGGCGGTGTACTCCGGGACACTGACGGTGCTGGAGCGCTTGCGGCCCTTGCGCGCCGGCGGGAACACGAGCTCGGGAGGGACGTTCTCCCCCAGCGTCTGCACGACCTTCGCAAGCTTGCGTTCTTTCAGCGTCTCCGGGTCGACAACCGGGGTAGACGGAGAGTTCAGCGAGAGGCTGAATGTTGGGGAGAAGGGGGAATGGTCGCCAGTGAGGGATTTCGGGAGGCGGAGGGAAAAGAAGCTGCGAGCGTGGGGCGTAGAGGGAGAAGGGGTGAGGAGCGACGGCGAGTTTGCTTCCTCGGAAATCATTTCTACTGGGGAACACGGATGGGGTCCCGACCAGGTTGTGTTATAGGTGGGGGAAGACATGGAACTGCTGCGCGAATGCTGGGGAATCGGCGGAGGCGCATCGACAATCTGAGACGTCTCTGTGAGTAGATCGCCTAATTTTCTGATGGACCGAATGAGACGAAGGCGTTGAGAGTGCGGAAGGACGTTAGACTGGGAGAGTACGGTGGTCATTACGGCGAATGAGGGAGGGTGAATAACGCAGGATAATAAAGTACGACTGGTAAGAGGATAATGGAGAGGGCTGAGTGGACACGACGCTTTCTTTGCCCAACTTATACTTACAAGGGCATTATTTTGGGAACAATAGAACTTCGCATTTGTTCTTGATACGGAACAAGGACATATGCGGCCCGAGCACCCGGTCATTCAATAGATTCCCGGTAGTTCTCCTTTTCGCTCGAAATCGCCAGTTCTTGTAGTTTGACCGATACCTTCAGATATAGGATTTTTTCCCTAAAAAATACCGCTGGCAAGTTCGCCATCAATTAGCATTCCAAAACAACAGTGATTGGCGAACACAGCCACATTGCTTCCTGGCACAAACCACAGCCATCTATCCGAGCGTTTACGTCCACACCCCGGCTGCGCCAAAGAATGTCCGACTTGAGTCTGGATAAGCTTGATGAGTATGTTCCCTTGCAAGTCTTCGCTCTCACTGACGTCTATACGGTGATATCTCTATCTCAGGTGGGTCGCGACAAAGTTGATGCATCTTGATAGACGTTGGAGCCAGATACGTAGGTCAACAGATACTTTAACGCAATCTCATCGGCCAAACAACTCTGGCCTTCCCTCGTCAGGGACCTGTCATTGCGTGGCTTGATCGATGTTCCGTTGGAGGATATCTTGGTGAATTTTTCGCCCAACGAGCTCATAGGCGAAGTGAAGCGCGCCGTGGTTGGTCCACTGGCATGGTCACCCGAGTCAGCGACTGCCCCGACCTTGATGCGCCAATTCACGATTCCGTTTGAGGTGGCCGACGGCTCCCAGGTCCGGTCATACGGCGAGTTGCTTCGTGGAGGAAGGTATACGGTCTTCCGGACCCATGATTTCTTGACCGGTAATAACCTGCTGGAATGCTGGGAACTTGCAACCGGATGCCGCGTGTGGACCTGTACGCGCACTGGGTTCATTATCGTTCATACAGCCTTCCAAGTCTGTCGTGGCTCCAAGGCGAAGGTGTTTCTCATACTTACTTGACCATATTATTCGCTAGCTATAGCATTCTAAATTCATGTTCACATACAGAGATGCTCATCTGCTCTTTCTGGAGGTGGATCTTGAAACAGTTCATTCGCGCGAACTCTTCCAGTTCCATTCCGCACTGATTAGCCAAATGAATTGCGCGTCCCCGCAGATCGAAGAAGATTATATCGGCTTCAATTTGATGAAGGCTCGAAACAACTTGTGGATAACGATTTTGATGAACTGGCGTTCTGAAGAATACATCGTCTTCGACATCCCAAGCACACAGGTGCGAAATTTTTTCAAGAGCATTGGCGTCTCATAATGAATGAATCATGCATAGCCCAACTTTTTCATTGTCCCCGGTCATATTATTTTCCATAAATGCTCCACGCCCGGTTCTGTTCGCATCTATCCCATCTCTTCCCTCCAGCGGATCTGGCGGCCAGTCTCTCGTTTCGACCTCCAGGATCCCGTGTTAGACATTCAGATTATCCCTGAAATAACTGTTCCGGTGACGGGCACCGTGGGCCCTATCGTCATGATCACCGGTTGCCCTACTGCACCAAATCCATTTATCTGTCGCCGAGGACCTCTTACATCCGGACACCTACCTAATGTCGAAGAGACGGATATTGCACCTGACGGGACCATTAACCACCCTATTGGGACGGTTTCCACCCACCGTCTTTCGTACTGCACGTCCACGAACACACTAGAATTTACCTTGCAATCGACACTTCCCCAGCCCAGGCATTCGGGGCAGATATCGCGTGCCGGTTACAGTGAGCGCAGGTTTGGGAATGTCATCAGTGCGATGCGGCAGCGGGAGGAGCACGAAAGGTTCATTCCTCTTGACAGGGCAACAATTGCGAACGCCTCATATAATGGCGGATTGGTGGTTTTACACGACTTGAATATAATAAGAAATCACAGCGCGCGAGTTACACACAATTGCCTATTCCGAACATCATGCAGACAGTCTCCACCCTTGAGATCCTCTCTCGCGCTACTGTCTCTCTGCTCACACTCGAATCATCCGGTTTTGATTGTTAAGCCTCTCGTCCGCATTCTTCGCCTCTGCAACATATGCTTCAAGGTCATCTTCATTGGTATTATCCTCGTCGGAATCATCCGCTTCATCAGAGTCATGCTCCTAATGGGGGTGGTCCTCGAAATGCTCTAGCTCCTCTTCCATGGCTTGGAACTCAACTGTTAGCCAGTACGTCCAGCTGCTGAAGAGCACAACCTCGTCTCCGTCATCGAGGCCCTCCGCATAGTCTCGCCCTTTCGGCTCGGAAAAATCGACCTGACTGGGGTATTGGAAACCAGGGAAGCGGTATACAACATGACGGCAGATGCGCTTCCCACCAAGCACAAGCCAATCCATGGGTCCCGAGTCATTCTCGCAAACTAGTAATGCTGGAAAGTCTTCATCTTCTTCCTTGGAACGCCCAATTCGGGTGAGTGTGTGCACGAGCGGGGGACAGCGTCCGAGCCAGTTAAAGCCTTCAAACCAAAGGCGCGGTTTACCGTTGGACTCATCATAGTATTTAGCTGCGAGGCCTGGCCACCAGCCGGCGATTACGGCCTTTGCGGGCCCCTCAAGGATTCATACTTAAGTGGAAATTCTCGGTGAGGTAGTTACGCTGTTCCAGCAGGGCGTTGATATACGCCTCTAGATCAAAGTACTAGCGGTGCAGATTATCGAAGAGCCACGGACGCGTTAAATGGAACGCCGGCGATTCGATTATTCGATAGTAGAGACCAAGAAGACCGCGACGAGCAGGGCTAATTCCCGCGAGCGGGACGAGATGCCGCCATAGCGCCCTGACGCTGCGGGTTGCGATGAGGGATGAGCGGACAGTGGGGGAAGATTTGGAGAAGGACTTCATTCGAGAGGTCCTAGGGTAAAACATGGTGGCGGTGAACAGCACGTTGGAAGTACAACATGCGAGGCACGAGCACTGATATTGTTGTAGTGTCTGTCTACGAGAGACTACGTTGGAAGTATCAATGAACAAGTGGACCCATCAATGTCACAAGTATCACAATTTCCTTTCAAGACGACGTATTGAATGCAGTTAGTAATTCCCCTTGTCCTAAAAGAAATCAGCGGCCAGAGTGGCCGCTTCCTCCCTCAGTCGGCACGCCGATTGACCGGCGGAAAACAAAATACTTGTGTTGCAACAAAGGAACGGCCAGCAGACTTTGATATTAGAGTGCAAGAGTCCGGAATATTGATCAGCTTGTTAGTAGGTCCTCTGCGTGGTTCTAAGGGCTCTTTTTGAGACAAGTAGGTACAAGGCCCGTGTTCGCGATCGAGAAGAATGAGTCTTCAGCGCCCTTAAAAATTTTGGATCCTCACGTTCCAGTTTTCGATCTCAATCCCGCCTGGAGTAGAACCAAGACCTCCACCATGTCCTTGAATTTGGACCAAAGCCGACAGCAGTGGAATACGGGTGGTAGCTAAAATTAAATTTGCAGCAGAACTAAAAAAAAAGGAAGACACTCCAATTTTGAGGACCGTTCGAGCTGTGTATGCATGTTTTCCCTCCAAAATGTATTCCACGACCAGTTGCTCTGCATCATCATCTGATAGGAACATTGAATCCAAGCCGATGGAAGATGTTCGCCCGGCCCCCGTTACGATAGACATGTGGCGCAAAATCTCAGCAATTCCCCGCCAACAAATAAAAACGCGGTGAAAAAAAAACACTATTAGTCCAATGGCGCGAAGCTCGACAGGCAACATGATACAAATGCACAGGTCTAAACGAACGGCACGCAGCCCAACCCACCCACCGAAACCAACACCACCGCCCATAAATTCCAACCCGGCCCCCTTCTTGACACCGCCCCAGACTTCTTGGTCGCTGTCGGAGAGGCGATGGCGCTCACGGTGCCGCTCGGTGCTCTGAGAGTTGAATGAGTGTGCCGATTCATGATGATTTGAGGACGGATGATTATGAAGGATGTGAAAATAACAAGAACGAGACAGTAGACTCACACAAGGCCATTGAGCTGATCTGCCGCCTCGAACCCGGCGCCGATGTTGACATAGTCGAGCAGGACGAACGTCGGGGCGCGGTTTCCGCCGAGGGGGGCACATCCGTTTGCGTTGGCGAGGATTCTGAACCATACACAAGTACAAGCCAACATATGAGTTAGAATATGAGATAGGAAGGCAGAGAAAGACGCACGAAGGAACACCGTTGGTCGTCGGCGCGTCAATTGGATCGGTGATGATCACACCGTCGCCAATGGGGAGAATGTTCTTGTTTAGCGAGTGGTTGATCATATACATGTGGTCTTCTGTCGCGAGCGGTCCGTGGATACGGTCGACAGAGCAGGGGAATGACGCGTTGGTCACGGAGAACGGCGTCTCCCAAATCTTGCAACAGTACATTAAGTTCAGGTAATCCGGGATTGAAGGCAGGAATACCATAGAAAACTCGGGCAGGATGAAATCCACCGGCGCCGGCCCATCTGCTTGGGAGTCGAGGAAGACCACGACGCGCTTTCCCGAGTCAATCATGCTTCCCAGGGTCGGCCAGTCGCTTTGCTTGATGGGCAGCGAGGGTGGGATATACGTCAGGTTAGATATACCTGCCAAGATCATGTCGTAACTTAGTCTTTGCTTAATAAGTACATATTGGAAACCCACCGGCCGCATCGAAGATGGGCTTCCATACAGCCGCTGGAGACAAGCCCTCCGGGTTGGTGAAGAGCAGCGTGAGCACCTCGTCTGGGTTCTTGTCGAGAAATTTCTTGACAATTTGGAGGTAGTTCAGCACCGGCCCGCCGTCGAAGAGCGCGCAGCCTGGTTTGAGCCGTTAAGATGCAGGCCGTCAACTCGAAGTGGCAGAATAAATGTACTGGTGTGGCAGAAGTGCAGCACATTGTCATTCATATGTGCCTGCGCTTGCAGCAACCGGACGCCCAGTTGTAACTGCGCAGTGATATTCACCTCTTGGTCTCGAGCGACTGGAGATGCGGATCATTTGGAGATAAATTTACGTTGGAGCGAGGTAACACACGGGCAAATGGGTCTTCACTAAACGCGAACGAGTCGTGCGCGCCAATGTACGTGACATTGGAATACAGACGCGAGCAGAAGTCTGCATGACCATTGCAGATTGTCGCTCTGCCAGCGATTCAGTCAGGGGAATGGTACGAGGAGCAGACGGGACGCACCGCTTGGTCGGAACCGTGGCCGCGTAGACACCTGTAGCAGCACATATGAGCGCCCATAACGATGGCGGTAACATCGTCGAAGAGACCAACGGACGTGGGCAAGTTAAGGGACTGGTAGTAGGGGAAGTTGTCAGGTGCTTGATGTTGGCTTGATGTGCACTTAAAATAAATGATGCCGGTAACAGGAGTGAGGAACCCGGAAGGGGAAGACATCAAAAGCGAAGGGTGGGAGTCGACCCAAATAGAACATGCTGCTCCATCCAAGCAAATTGGACTTTCGGCCATGTAACCAATCCGGGCGATTCAAGGTAATATGATGCAGTTGCTGCAACTTGCCAGTGTGCAGTTATAACTTATCAGAGCTTAAGCCTGTTTCTGGGCCACTGGCAGGGCTGTAGTAGGATCATCCAAGGCAAACGTCGTTAGCAGCGGAACCTGAAACGTCCATACTTCAATAGGGGTTCAGGAACTCTGCGTATAGCCCAAAAGCTGACAGGTCCCCAATCAGTGGTCTGGGGCAACGCTGTCCGCATCGAATCGTTGCAAGTTGCCTGGTTGAATCAGTTAACTTGAGCTCGCTCCAACAGTCTGAAGGAGTGAGAGGAATGCAGTGCCACTGATTGACGTCTGTCCAGAAGGTCCGATCAATGTTCCGAAATCTTTAGGCTACGGCATCCAAAAAAGTATTATTTTTGTAGAGGAACGTCGAAGATAAACGTTAGATCACGAGAAACAAAGACGGATACAGCGCATCGGGGGGGTGTGGGGGGAACTGATAGAAATGACCCACTTCCAGGGAAACGCAAAATTCCTGAGGTTCGAAGCGTTGCTATTCGTCGTTAGCCCCAAAGGAAGAGAGGTTGCGTTCATTCATACAAAGATAGCCAACAAGAGCGTTGATTCCGGGATTCTGGGGTCCTGGGGGTCCCCCAGAATCTAAACAAATGTTCGAATTGGCGAGTAAGATTATAAATTAGATGCCCAAAGTCTCAACCATCAGTCGCCTCCGAATTCCCTAGATGCGCCCGAAGATCTTCGATCTCTTTTCGCTCGTTGCGCGCGCTGCACCACGCACTCAACGGTGTGATCACAGCATCTCCGAGCTCGCGATTGAAATTTTTAGGAAATTCATCGTCATATTCCTTGGAACTCCCGTGGCCCCGGCATTGAAAAACACTTGGAGCTGCTTGCAGATGGCTTTATGCGGAAACTGTGCGTCTTTCCAGTCCGCAATCTGGCACTCCCTGCTGCAGTACGCCGTGTGCTTGCAGCCCCCACATTTCTGATATGCATGTCCGACTTCTTGGAAGGACAGCGCGCACCCCGCGGCGTAGCAGTTGTAGTTCCGCTTCCTGAGGTTCGAGTATAGCTGGATTAATTCTGTGTCCGGATCAAATGGTGTTTCTGGAGCGGGTGCGAGCTCCGGATGCAGGTTCGATGGCCGGGGGACGTCCGGCGAAAAGTGGAAAGCAAATGCGTGGAAAAAGTTGACAGATGCGTCCATCCGTAATTGGTCCTTCTCCGACATGCCATTGCCGGTGGGCGAGGTGTTTTGCGCACGGCAGATGGTGACGGCATCAGAAAGGATCTTGTACAGTTCAATCTCGTGCCCATTGGTCCAGATCATGATGCTGTTCTGGGAGGTACGCTGGCCCATCATGCTGAAGAGGAATGTGGCAATGACATACATGTCAGGAATGGGTAGTCGATCCGGTACGTACAGCCTATGTAGCCTGGTACATGTGTTGCGGAAGGATGATATAAATCGAGTGAGAAAGTTAGGGGAGGTGGTAATGGCGATGAAGAGCGGGCGTCCGCACATCTCTAATGCGCCGCTCAGGAAATAAAGAGCCGTAGGATTTGGAAGAACAACGTTCCATTGACCTATCGCTTCGACCAAGGAGTCGAATCCAAAGGGTACAATGTCGGAAATGGATATTGGCCAATTTTTATTGTCCCCCTTGGCCACGCGCGCTTTATCAGACTCGCGAAATACACTGGCCGGCGTGGAGAATAGCAGGAACATTAAGGTTGCAGTCGAAGAACATTTGTATTGCTGCCCCCAGTATAAACCAATGTCGTGCAGCTGATGAGTGAGGGGGCGAGTCGAACAGTCGCAGCGGCCCAGTCGAGACATGAGCACTGAGAATTCCTGGGAAGTTCGAGGGGCAGCTAGAAATGAAACTGCCAAGTGCAAGAAGTCATGACGCCTCGATATAACGCGGGGTTTGGGGTATTCGGATCCTGGCCTCAGATCGCATATGACTGCGACACAACCCAAGAGATGTGTTGCACACGTGGCAGGCCGCGAAAGGTCGTGCAGAGACTGCGTAAAAGATGCGAGCGCCGATTCAACAGGAATTCTCGCCTGGTTTGTTCTGGGAATTGATAAGGCGGTTGCATTATTATTGGTACTGGAGGCAACTCACCTGGCCGTCATAAGTCTGCGGATCAACTTTGGATCAAAAAACGGTAGCGGCCGTGAGACCTGGTCACTCGAGAAGTGGTTTGGAGAGCTAAATGGCGACCGGTGCAACCCAAAACCAGCGATATCAGGATATGGTGCTAGAGAAGATGCGATTTTTTTGCGGGCAAATCAAGAGAAGGTTTGCATTGCCACTGATTGATGATTGTCGGACATACATGCCGACGATGCCGTAAACGGCGTATTCTTTTTTTTTTTTTTTTTGGAGCGTTGGGTCTAAACCTAACGATACTCGGGCAGCAGAAGCATTCCAAGTCGTCCGCTTGTGTTTCCAGTTGTGAACCAGATGTTGCCGGGGAAGATGTCCAGGAGGAAATGCCGTTACGCACGATAATTACAAGTGTGGGACTCCAGCCTTAATATTAACCAATGCCATTTCTTACTGTATACGGCTGTATACCCACTAAAACCCCCTTTTCGTAAGTCCAATCATCCGGCAGTGATTCTTCATTCAAAAGCAGACCACTCCAAGTGTTCAACACTAATTTTTTGTTGAACGATAGCGAACCAAATTTGGTTTTATTCGTTAAGATCCGATCTCGACTCAACGATACATTGATGGATCTTAGCCATTGGGTACAAATTGCAAGCTCTGAGTGTACTTTACCAGGATGAGTTAAAACTCTGTCCACTCGTAACCTCCAAATTTCATGCCAGGCAACCGATACCAAGATGGCAAACAATCGGCCTTTCTCTGGCAATATTTTGCCGCATGGAGTATAAAATTTAACAAGATTACATCCTAATACCAATCCCCAGTTCAACTTTGGCCAATTTAAGTATTTCTTGGACCAGAGTTGGCGGGTGAGGTTCCAAATCAGTTTTTGTTCAGGTGCCCTACATTCTAAGGCAATGTGCTCCAGGGTTTCCGGTACTTCACATATGTGACAGCGTCCAAAAATTTCAGAGTTTTGAATGTGGTTCCAGAAGTCTCCCACTCGGAAAATATTATGTATACATTTCCAGTAGAACTCGCGCGTTAGGCGTTGGAAAGTGCTAGAACGAATGCCCTTCCATATCATTTCGTCAGTCGGGGTGATATTAGAACATTCCTTGACTGCACAACGGATTCGTTCGAGATTAACAAATGTTGATTTACGGTGAGGAATCATTGTCAGGCTATTGATTATCTTGGTAAACAGTCGCTGTGAGCCGCCGTATATTGGGATTCCTGGGCAACTAAACATGAGGTCAATTTCGGTATCAATCTCGACATCAACCTTTGTCGTGCTGAGGGTGTATTTTGCTGGGTTTGATTCAACTTTCTTGAGCTGGATTCTTGCAGAGTGTTCATTTGAGGCTGCTATAACTGCCTGTAACAGCTCAAAGCAAGGGTTCAACATATCCATTTCATAACTGATTCGGTCTTTAACTAGAGCCCGTAGCAAGAAATCGGAGGAGGCGCAAATTAGGAGAGGCTGATCTTTTGGGTAGTGTTGCAAGGTGTGTAGAAGGCCGCCTAAGAGAGCACTTGAAAAGGATAGTGGAATGCTTGGTTTGTCGAATCTCATTAGGAGAACCTTGCAGTCTTTCTGATGGTCTTGAGTAACGGTCATAACCGTTAAGTGTATTTCGGCGTTGAATTCACCGGCATGTCGAATATAAGGATGTAAAAATACCGTTAAGAGGCTACGTTCATGCCCTGTAAGGAGTAATCTTCTTGTTGGAGCCTCGTTGAGATATTCTCCGAATGCGAAGATTCGGAATCCTCGGTTGATATTATTCAACGTGAAGTTGGGATCAAATATTTTGACTTCACCTGTCCGTACCGGCTGGTTATTTAATTCAGTTTCCTCGGCAGTCAGCAACAAGTTTCCATGGCCATCATCATCTGTAGGGCTCCATTTTCGATGGATGCTATCAACCAAAATCTTTGCGGTATCAATGCAGTTTCCAGGATGTTTACATCCGAGTTCGACGCGGTCTCGTTGGCAGGATCGACATCCACAGTTCTGGCGACCAATTCCCGAAGGATTGATTATGTGAGGCTTTCGTTGAACGGTAGTTCTCCGTGTAGCAATGGTAAGAACATCTTCCACAGATCTAATGTTGTGGTTTGATCGCAAGCATGTGGCTGCTTGGCGGCGACAGGCGTGATCGTAATCTAACTTGCGAACTGCAGGATGTTTCCAGATAGGCATTTGTAATTTAATATCCTGGCTCACAGAAAGAGCAGTAAAATGAAGTTGGTATTTACGTGCAGTCTTAATCATTTTTTTAATTTGATCTGGCAGTGGAGTTTGACTTGAAATTGGGAGATGGATATTTTGCAGGAAAACATTGATAATTTGTCCAGGCTGAATGTTCAAGTAACTCGTTTCGAGCCATTTCGCCAACATGAAATCCACGAAATAACACCAGGAGGGTCGTTGAGGCCCCTGCATCAAGTATGTCTGAAGATTCCACAGGTCAATCGCCTCGTTTCGAGCATGTATGTTCAAAATTTGTTTACCACCTTCTAAAACGTGGGAGTACATAGCATTGGCTGAGATCCTAGCTCGTTCGCCATCCCAGAGGAAGGCATTTATCAATTCAGTAAGTGAGTCTTCAATATTGTTGGGCATACCTTGTACCCTGGTCAAGTATTGAGATCTGCCACCAACAAACATATTAATAATATGACGTTTTCCCTCAATGCTTGGGTTGGTCAATTTCCAGCGCTCTAAGTCGTTCCTAATTTTGTCCACTATTGACGGCCATGGTGTCAAGTATGATACAGCATTGCCAATCCAGGCACCTAGCATGCGGCATGTTTCGCCATCGCGCACAATTCTGATATTGGGACATATACATTCAGATTGTGTTTTATTGATCCGCCTTTCAAGGCCAACCTTTTCGCGATAAGCCAAGCTGCCGAAAGGCAGAATTATCGTTTTGCTCTGATTGAATTTGGCTGTAGACGCAGCGCACCAGAGGTTAAGAATGGCCCAGAGATTTGACCACGAGTCTCGGGATGAGAGGAAGATTGTAGTATCATCCGCAAAGAGCGATAGGACTAAGTTATTGTTAGTACCTGGAATTTTAATCCCTTTAAAGTCAGCTTTACGAATAAGACATGCCAAAGGCTCTATAGCCAGGTTAAACAAGAGGCACGATAGTGGATCACCCTGTCGGACTCCACGCATAACAATAAATGGGTCACTTAGCATACCGTTTACCATCACCACTGTTTTTGCATTTGTATATAGATTCGCGATTGTGTTATAAAATTTGGGTGGGAATCGCATATGGCGCAGTACACGGATGAGGTAGTCATGGTTGATTCTGTCATAGGCCTTCTCTTGATCGAGGGCTATAATAACACCATCTTCTTCTGCAACTTCGGCGTAATTTAAGAGGAATTTGGCAAGCTTGACTTGGTCCTCAATTTTCCTCCCTTTCATGAAACCAGCTTGGTAAACGGCGTATTCAATGACCCCAAATTTTGTTGAGGTACTCATAAACGTGATAATTCAAAAGAAAATTTGTAGGCCATGCCAGTGATGGGAAATTTAAAAAAATTGTGAACACTTGGTCGGATTAGTATCGTACCTCCGTCTACTTGGCCTCGTACATCCCAAAGGGAACCCTATGGTACGCGAACTTAAGTCACGGATTCTTTCGACTCAATTATTATCCCTTCCGCCAACATAACAATCAATCACATCCGTCGTGCGACAACAGCGCTTTGACCAGTACTAAGTAGCCAGATTGGCCACACTTGGATTCAAACTGTGCTCTATATCTGCGACTGGCACACTTCTCCCTTTGCGGTGCCACTGGCCCAATGTTCGAACAAAGCAAGAACCCGGATTCGGATGAATGTGTGGCTTTCAGAACTCACCATTTCTAGCTCGGGCCTGAAATAATGTCCATTGTTGAGGTTGTTATAAAAGAAAATGTGTTAAGAATGGATCTGTGCCACCCCTCAGTCTGTCCTTCCCTTCATGTCAGCCTCCGACCGCTCCCATCGTCCACGGCCCTCCATCCAACCTTACGCCATTTATGCTCCTGGACAACCGCCCAATTTTCCTGTGCGTTCTCTCTATCCTAGTTTATTCCTTTCTTCCTTCACTCACGAGGTCGTCCAGGGAAGTTTTTCTGACCTGTCTGGGGCTTATGCTACCCCCGTCGAAGCTGCTCCTATGCAATATTCATGTGACGAGTGCCACGCCGACACGATAGTTCAGTACGAGCGCAACAAGATTCTGAATCGCGGTCCCGACATCATCCCAGAGCGCGGTTCCGCCCTGCCGCGCAGCAATGGTCCTTCCGCAGTCATCTTCGAGGCGAAGATACCTGGGCCGGGCGGCGTCTTAGTCTCTGACATTCTGGCATTTCGGGACTGTCTAATGCACCCAGGTGCTCCAGTCTTGCGCCACACGCCTGGAACTGTCTCTGTTGCGCTCTCCGTGTGTTCTCTCCTCTCTTTTCTTGAGCTGTACTTGAATACCCGCAGGTCGGGACGTCGACGTACTTCGAGAAAGTCCCGGGAAATTGCGAGCATCGCCTCATTACGCGCTTCAACCTCGCCTGGTGGCTCGCAAAGTTTTTACAGAACGATCTGAAGGTGCGTGTGTCCGGAAGGTGAACGGTTTCCGAGACTAACGTGAGTGAAGAATAATATTCAGGGGTTATATCTCCTCAGTTTGTACACCCGAGATGGGAATGCCTGGACTGCCATGACGCGATATGCTCGTCCTACCTCTCGAGGTCAATACCAGGATTCCTGACGGTTGATGAGAGCCGGACGATGTTTTGATATATAAGTTTTTCTATTTTAGAGAAAAACTCTGTTGGTTGCTTTCAGTATCTCGTAATGGCTTGACTTTTATATCGCATTCAAAAGCCTCCCAGCGAGCTAATGCGATATCTGTGTTGAAACTCACTGGCAGTCCGAGATCTCGACATTTGGCAAATTTGCCCACGTGGCCGATACGTTGCCGATACGTCATCATACTTCCTTTGCCTTCCGCCAGGACGATGTCCTCGTCGCAAACTCGGTCAGTTGATACACGCCTCTTTGTGTCATCATTTCCAATGCTGTTCACAGCGTATCGTCGCCTACTGTCCCACTTGAGATTCAGTACCTTATCGTGGATCAGATAAAATTGGACAGCGGACAGATAAACCAGAAGGAACTCAGACGCTTGGCTTTCATCTGCTTAGCGTGGGCGGGACATATCCAGTCCCTTTTGTTTCGACAGGTCGATATTGGAGCGTCCAATGAGCGGGCCGACCGCTTTCTCTCGCTCATACGCAGCAATAATCGTCTTCGGCAATATACCACCATTCTTGGTCTGCACCCAGATGTCTCAACTTCGCAACTCAATCTCCCCAATCTCCTTCCGAATATTCATACCGTCTTAATTAGCGGCTATGACTTTCAAACTCCCCTGGGATCGCCGTGTTTGTGGCCGAGAGTTACACGGCTGCGGATTCGCTTCTGTGCTCTCTCCACCCCACAGGACCTGTGGCGCCTCATTGGTCTTTTCCCGGCCCTTAAGATTCTTGAATGTGCCGGATGGTTGATCCCAGTAAACCCAGCGGCGGCTTTGGGCACAGTCGATGCATCGGCCAGACATCTGAAGCGTCTCGTGCTGGAGTCCACACACAACCATTCCCCTCACCATATTGCGCTCTATCTTTCTCTGAATGACATCACTACAGATGACTTCTCAGTTACCTTCCATGGCCCCCACGACTGCGATGTGTCGCCCTGCAACGCGCTCTTGTCAAGGATTGGGCCGACACTAGTGGATCTCGAGGTCATTGAATTACCAGAGACCTACACGCCTGGTGAGTTCCAAATAAGTACCGCTCGTCACGCACTCACAATTAGGGCTGAACTTAGTCATTGGCATTCGTATCCACCCCTGTACGGCGCTGCGAAGTCTCACCCTTGGCCTCCGTTGGAGCATCGCCAGCGGACAGAACATGAAGCTAGGCTTGATCTCCCTTCTCCATCAAATATCCTCACCCACACTGGCGACGTTATCTCTGAAAGTGCTGCTCACAGCACCACTTCTGGAGCTCCAGTGGGAAGAGATAGACCGAATTCTCACCGGACACTCTTTCGGTAACCTGCTGCGCGTCACGGTTGGGGTCCTGGTCCCCCATAGTCCGCCACTGGGTGAACTGTGCCTCAGTTTTGGCGAGTTGGCGGAGGCGATGAAGAGCAGAATGGTGGGGCTTCGGCAGCGATGTCTCTTGCATTTCGAGCCCGGTGTCGTTTAATTTTACCGTGGGGAGCAGGTTTTTCTCCTCCTACGTGTGCGATTGAATCAAAATACTGAAATTCTCCGGTTTATATTGGCTATATGAACCCCAACTGATCCTGGAGAGAACAAGACGGGAACAACGGTGTCCTTCGTTTTGGCCTCCTCACTCTGCTGTGCCTTATCACAAGAAAACGAGGCGGTATTTGTCTCGGCGCCTTTCATATTGAATGAAATCAACGTGTGATCCAAAAATGCTACAAAACCTATACTTGAAAAATGAGATAGAAATGCTTGACAACTTGGGACAGACTGGGGTAAGTCCTGATAATGCTTTGCGCCACCTTGCTCACTGACATGGAAGCCAAACTCGGAAAAATGGAGTAATGGTTCAAGAACTCAGTCGGTTATCCACTCAATATATTACTGATTCCCTGAGGCGAGTTTCTATTTACTACAACTACGAGACCTTGGGCTGCCAATTTCGAGAAATGCGTCTGCCATCTATCCACCATTGCGTCAGGATTACTCTCCGCTGATAGGGGACCCTCGGGAAGGATGACTTTCACGCGACGCAGCATCGGCATGCGAACACTCGTAGTTGTAATAGCAGTCTCTATCCCCTGTACTTCGTCAGATTCCGCATCCATGTCGCCGATCACCAGCGTGATGATTTCGACGCAGCTACTGAGAGGCAGCTGCGACATCACATCTGGAACGTCGTGAAGATTTTCTTCGTCAGTCTCCAAAGTGAGCTCTTTCAGTCCGAGGAACCGAGAGAGATATAACTCGCTGGCAAGTCGGCGACTGTATCTAAGGCGTCGGTTGGTCAATCTGAATGACATTTGAGGAAGATTCGTACTGGCGTCGGTCTTGAGTTGGGTGATACTACGATGAGCGGTACTAACGATGTTGAAAATGGCAGGGCTCCAAGAGTCATGTATCGAGATGGATTGGAGTTGGGTGAAGTCGAATGGAGATGCGGGGTGTGCGAGCCACTTCCCGAGCCGTGGTGAGTTTATGAGGGTTAAGTCTTTGATTAAGGAGAGTTTCCCTCGAAAAGGATCGGAATTTTGCAAGCCAGTGGGATGGACCGTGTCGAAGTGAAGGGTATCGAGGGTGGAAGGTAAATTGTGGAACAAATCGTAGAAATTGGCGAAAGGCCCGAGGATTCCGGAAAGGCTCAGTTTACGGAGGGGAAGGCCTGCGATGAGTAGCTGGCTGAGCCCAACAGGACAGTTATCTTCCAAATCGCTGAAATAATGGATTTCTCGAAGGCCCGAGAAGCGAATGTGGGCCAGTGCGCTAAATGTGTAATCCTGGATGGGACACTCAAGCAGCGGATGTACGGAATCAGGTATGGTGAAGATAACAGTAGGGCATGGAGGCGAATGACTGATGGATGTCGCCCGTAATTATGTGGAAAAGCTGAGCCTGGCTTGATGCGCAAAATATCTGAGAAATAAGGGACGCCGATCGTAGATTCTCGAGAGAGGCGTCACCATGGGAAAGAGAGTCAGCGATATGGCCACAAATTTCCTGAAGCTGCAGTGTCGACGAGGTAATGGTGGGCATCGAGCGAAAAGAGAAAAAGACGCGAGTCAGAGAAGAGACCCTATTCTGAAACATCCGCAAATAAAAGGTGGCTGTAACCGGCAACCACAGTCATGACTAGTCTCTTATAAACAGACGCTACACACTCCGCAGAAAGTCAAGTTTCGGGGCTCCCAAAAACGTTTCTGAAATAAGTCGCATCAGCAAGCAGATATATAGCCCTGAAATCGACACCAAAATGCAACATTTCTGAAGGACTGAAATGCATGCTGGAATGAGTCGTTTCAGCATTAGTTTTCAATCATCTGAATTGTCCTGTACCGGGAACCATATTAGCCTTCCAGAAACTCCTGCTGAGATCAGACATTTCAGGAGCAGTTTATTGTTACCTCAAATGAATCATATAAGCTAAAGTTTCGGGTGCCCCCGAAATTATTGTTTTCAGACTGCCTGAAACCCACGGCACGGCCCGGCCTGATCCATTTTGGGAAGCCTGCAATAGTATCGGGAACACCCGAAATTGTGGCGGATACTATTGTTTTCAGGACACAATAAACTGCTCCTGAAACCCTTCGTTTCAGCTTCTGTATCAGTGAGGTGGATATGGACCCAGAAACGGGAATTTTCGGGTCCCCAGATGCTGTTCCCGAAACGACCCGTTTATGTTACCATTTCAGCTCGACCAGAAACACAGATTTCAGGTACACTTTCAGGTCTACATATTCTGTTGCCAATATGAACCATTTCCGAAAGGTTTTTGGCCCCACTAAAACCTCACTTTTTCTAGAGTGACAACAATAGAGTGCTCGTACCTCGCATGTTGTAAGTCATGACATAACCATTCTTCAACGATTACTTACCTCCTTGCTTACCTCGGCGATTCTTTGTATCTCTTTGTGTTCATCTCCATCCGCTGTTTCCCCCTCTGTCTAGCTCTCTCATCATCCTCTTCCCTGTGCCCTAAATTACTTCTGCGCAGCTTGATTTCACGCCTTAACATACCATGCGGCTGAACAGCTGACTGGTGCACAGTTTTTTCCCTGACAGGATTGCAGTTACTGCCTATGGCGCAGCCCATTCAATTTTTATCAGGCCTGGAGGCTGTAGCCCACAGAGGATCCTCGAGGAATAAAAGGCCCCATGTCCGACTACGATTTCCCGTTTTCCCCGTTTTTCCTCACATCCGAAATTATTGAAAGTGCAAAATTCTTCTGGAAGTATTCCCTACAAGGTCAAAGCTTGTCTGCCACTGGTTATCTCCCTACTCTAGTCGAAACTGTTTGTTGGATCTCGCTGGCATATCACATCTTCCACTGGTTTTAAAGTCTTGAGCTCGTCGAACCTGCTTGTGTTGATCCTTTCCCGCCATACATGTTTCTGACTGTTCCACCGCCCCTTCGAGCTCTCGATACCTCACGTCTAATAATTCCACCAGTTTTATGTCCGTGCTTGATTCCTCCGTTATCTGTTTTGATTCAGACGAAACTTTTTCTGGCCGCAATAGTGGCTATCAATCTCAAATCTGTTCTTCAAATCAGAGGCCGGACACGACCAGGTTCATTCTGTCAGGTGGAGCTTCTGCCGTACAGCTAATTCAACCCCTTTCTCGCGTACAACCCTACCTGCCTGAAATTTTGCAATTTTTCAGGATTCCTAAGCCACAAGGAGTCTCACGTCCTCGACGGTGAGTCCGCCGTCTGACTCTCTTTCTTGCCTTCATCCTTCTTCGTCACCCCGCTGTATCATCGTGGCGTGTACTCAAATTAATCCACGCTTTTTCATCTTGCAATTGCCAGAGCGAAGCGGCGGCCTGGCTTGTCGATCGTTTGGCTTGCAAAAGGTTTTCGATGGAAGTGGTGTTGAAGCCATTGTTGAAGCATTGAGGCTCAGATTGCTCTGAGGTTTGAAAAAACGCAAGCAATACAGATAGTTTATACGCCTGAATATTCACAACTTTTATGGGTCCATGGGAGGGGGCCTCGAAGATGTCGAAGCGGTACCTCCAAAAAGCCATTTTATAGGCACGAATCGCCATCAAAATCGGTTAAATTCGACCTTTGATTTTCCTGTGGGCTCGAATCTTCCTATAAACTTTGCAGTACATTTTGAGATGCTGAAATCATAGCTTCTTTTTTTTTCCCCTGATGTAATTGAGCTTGAATTGAGTTCTCCAGATCGAATTTTTGCGAAAGGGTACATTTTTGCAGAGGTGGAGCGATCGATGGTAGTCTCATTTTCGTGCTCCTCCAAATCCTTCAAACCTATCGTTTGTACGTGTTGCAATGGACGAAAAACCCTACATGTCAGAGATTCTAGATATCATCTTCGCTCACATTGATTTAGTGGAATTCATATGGCCGTCTGGGCATCTGTATCTGTTAGGCAGTTTTCTGGATAACCCAAGATACAGTCTTAAACTGGGAAGCGCAACGCTCAGAGCATTTGGTGAATATCTCGACCAAGTGTTGCTCAGATGACTTGATCCAAAGTGTTAAACGGCTAGCTTGGGCGGTTGTTGAAAAGGACTCCGATCTTCCCCGGGACTCGAATTTGCGCAAATAAGGTGAAAGCGCAACACTTTGACGGCATCGGTTATAGTCCTGGGGTGCGGCATTTTTGTTCTTTGATTTACATATCCGTGATCAGGGACTCTGATAACCCCCAGTGCAACAAGAATGGTTCATGCTCATACTGTAAACACGGCCGGGTGTCAAGCTTATCGGGATCAATGGCTGTGTGATGTGGCAACAAACATTGCATGTTTGAGGGCTTCGCAAGGTCTTTTCGTAAAAATCTTTTTGTGGACGGCATCTTACCATCCCCTACTCCACTCCTATAGTTTTTTGGGCCCAACCAAAAGGCTCTAAGGTACAAGATTCTTAGTGTTGCTCTTCTACATTGCATTGCGCTTCCTAGTTTAGGATTGTACCCTGTAGATATTTAGTGCTCTCAAGTTCATCACAAACCAGATTGATTCGTTAAATACAGTCTAGGTTTGACGCGGCGGGAACTGGATAAAACTTTGGTTCGCAAAGACAAAGCCCGACCCGAACAAGTACTTGAATGAAACGTCCGAGCAATACCTGATGTGCACATAGCCAAGTCATGGATACCGCTTCAATCGTGGCTGCCAAATAAAATTCACGCCATCTTAGCCCCGAGAACAGCCATAGCATCCCGTATCCGACGATTTGAACACGGTGTGAGTGCGTCACATCTTGGTCACATCAAACCGAATGATCGCATTCGGGAAACTCCGATCTGCTCTTTGTTTGCTCTTAGCCACCATGCCTCTGGATTCAGTACTCGGCGGCTTTGGAGCCCTGCAACAGAGAATCCTGGATTTCGCCTCAGATCCCACCGCTATCGACGCAGATTCGAGTGATAACCACCGTGTTTTCCTGGGGTTCCTTACAGAAGCTTGCGAACTTGTGCGCGCTCAGGACTCTCAGGATCCGGACTTCGGCGATGTCGTTGCCCAGGCCAACGAAGTCATCAACACGGCTGTCACACTTGCGTACGAGAAGCTGGAGTTTGACTTCCTACCGTCGTTTGCACATTCGGCCGAACATCCAGCTCTCACTGGACCTTACAAGGACAAGAACATTTTGTGTAATTACGCTTTACTCGGTCGAATGAACACTGATACTTACGTGCCTCCCCACAGCCCATAGGTTGAGTGGCTTTTTAGATCTGATGGAGCAATGGATGGCGAGGGGAACCATGAAACGTGCGCTTTTTCCTTGCCACTGCAATTTGCTGACAGGCCATGGTCAGGACCCGAGGATCCGAGCCTTCTCCCCAAGCTACCGCCCCCATGGAAGACAACGCCTCGCCCACACTCGCTCAGTAGTCTGCTGTCCCGATTCGATGGCGCAGGTGGCCACGATTATGGTTTCCACTCATCCGTGCCATTTATGATGCGCGCTGCGAGATAAACAGCGACTTGGTCGCTCAGCCTATTGGCCTAACGAATAATGGCAGCTGCCTGATGGTTTCCTCGATGGGAGGATACAAAAATCGCTCGCCGTTACTTACCTATTTTCTCCTCAACGAGGCCAGACCCAGCAGAGGAGATTTTCCGCTCAAGGCCCGCCACGCGAACGTTGGACTCACCGAAATCGCATGGGCATCTGCCACCGACGAATCCAAGAAACTCATGTTTATCGCCGATACCTGGCGCGTGAAATCGTATGCGTGGGCCGATGATCGCGGCGAGATATACAAGCGAGCCCTCCCCATACATACGCTTCAAAGCGACAATCATCACGGTCCCCTCCACATCTTCGCCCCTGGTCGTCTCCTCCGTGCCGGGAAGGGATCCGTCGGCGTTTGGAATCTGGATACATTGGAGACGCACGGGCCAAAAGGAAAAGCACGCATCGGGCCCAAGTTCGATACATCTGACTCGTGGAGGGATGAGGACGACGAGCTAGAGGCGTCGTCGGGGAGCGATCCTACCAGTGTCATCGCGCTCGCTGATCCTCAAATCGTGCCGGTTCGGTGGCATGCGCACCCCAGTTCTCCTGCGACTATGTTATGCGGGACTGACACAGCTAAATCGAAGGACTACTCGTGTATTTCTGTGGATCTTGAACATGGTGGCAAGGTGGTATCGCGCTATTTAGGACACGGCGGCGACACCAGAGCGTTCTCGACCAGCGTTGCGGACCCCAACGTTTTTCTTACAGCAGCCAGCGACGGCTACTCGCGTCTCTACGATCACCGCGTCACACTCCCTGTTTTGTCGCTGCGAGCGGGATCTGGAGAGGACGACTGTGCCGGGGTGGTCTTGGTGCACCCTGATGGCGTCCCAAGCAAGTCTTTCAAGTCTTTCAATATCACCGATGTCTAATTCTTGATTTTCTTCAGCCGTGTTTACCGGGGCGGCCCACGATCAGGTTATACGGCTCTGGGACGTGCGTGCCCAGAAAATGGTGTATGAGCTCTCGACAGGCAACAACGCGGTGACTGGCATGACCTGGGATGACCCACAATCTACTCTCTACGTCGCGACCGCATGCGATTACATGGATCGCAACGGAGAGACATTTGACTACCGCCGCGCCAAAATTCCTCGGGATTCGCGGGGTTCGAAGTCCCGGGCTGACGAGGAGGATGAGTCGATGGACGACGAGGACGATAGCGAGGAGGAGGATGACTATGATAGCGAGGATGAGGATGACGACGAGGCACCATGCTGGCCCAAAGATGCGGCGTATGCGGAGGACTATTTCGGGCACCTGTTTGACGCGGGCAACCATCGGATCTGTTCGTGTTACAATGCGCCCTGACGATAAATTCTGACATTTTTTATTCCAGTGCGGTATGCGTTCAAAGATCAGGCCGATTCGTCGATTTTGCCAGAATATGGTGACGCATCGCTGGATATGGAACCTTCGTGGTGAGTATGTATCGTGCCGGTGCTTCACTATCATCACGAGTTTTTCAACATTCTCGCTGGGGATGTAAATGTCTTTCCAGAGTTATTTCGATTCTCGGTCTTCTCAGAGGATTATGTCCTATTTCCTTTTGATAACAATGATCGACGATGGGGATATCTAGACTGATTGGCTGGCCGATCTTGGTTCCAGTTAAATGTGGCCATTTCGTCAGATTCGATCATTGCGAATGGTCCTGTAGTTTTCCCGCTGATCACTGATTTGAAAGCTTCTACTCTCTCTAACTGCGTTATAGGAGTGAGGTAGTGAGACATGCTTAAGCGAAGACTTAAAAAGCCGACCGCAGCGGTATGTAGAACTTGTGGGCGCTAGTGCTCACAGCCCGTGGTAAACGCTGTGCTTCCGCGTTATATTTATAGTTTCATCTTCCGTCGGCCCTTGTACCTCCGATGGACCGCTCGGGCCAATGTCAATCAGCGTTAACTGATTTACTTCGACTGCTTATAAGACGGGTTAGGTCCGAAAGGTTTAACACATCGCCCATCTACCGCCCGCTCTTTCCCTATGTTGTGCGTCTTCCTCTACAAGAAGCTCAAGAAACGCAAGGATACAGATCACCCAAACACCACCGCAAATGATAGTCCTGCCGGTGGAAAGTCACACCAATCGCAGCCGAGCCCACAGCCCAATGTTCGTGTCGCATCGAATTCGGGGCATCCACTCATCCACTCATTGTCGTGTCATTCAGATGCAGGCGGCCACTAGCGGTAAGCCCACTGGCCAACCGACCCCGAAGGATTAAACGACGCGTAAGCATCTACTTGGTCTATGGCATGACTCCTCGTACTTATTGGCGTGTTTGTGCATCAGCCATTGGAGCCACCTCGTGGCTGTTTTGCACTGCGCAAAAATAGCAGGCAAATGGCTCCACCAAGCCATTCGCTGGCCTCTTGCGCTATATTTTGGCAGTGGAGCCATCAGTTTGCACACAGCATTGGAGCCACTATGTGACTCCAATGGCTGATGCACAAACACTCTATTATGTCTCAGATATTTATGCACCTACACTCCTGCCCACTTCTAATACCTATTTTGACATGAGACGTTCCAAACTTCTCGTTGAGAGCGAGCTTTTTCACAACTATCTGTCGCCTTAATATAAGCCTAGCCCAGTATATTTGTATTGTTCTACATGTAACGCGTCATCCTCACTTCTTCCGTGACTCAGTCTCTTTTGTAAACTTCAGACTCCAAAACTAACGAGTTAATGTCAAGCAACACACAAGGCGCTGGGTTTCAGTCAGTCGCCGAATTTGAATTGAGACGGCCCAGACTGGTTTCGCACGCAGTCCTTGCCCAGATTCAATCCACTCTACCCCATGAAACCCTTTCCGGAGTAATCGACATGCCTGGAAGATATTGTCGTTACTAGCAGGATTCGCTGATAATTCGAGAAGCGCTAGGACAGTGAGGGAGCGAGAACGAGGAGCTGGTATACTTATCCTGCGAGCGATTCCGATGTTCTTTGAGCCGCCGCCGAAAAACGTATCCTCGGAGTACGGCCGAAAGAGATATGAACTAGATCCAGTACCATAATAGATCTAGACAAGGACTCCCGCAATAGAGATCCGAGCACAGATATTGTTATAGCGTCTGTTTCTAAGAGACTGCTCCCGCTATCGAGTTTGAAAATAAAAACTGGACACTATGAGGCGCAATTGTACTTGAATCGGACGGTTATCCATCCGAGCACCACTCTATACCACTGGGAACACGTTTATTTTCATCCCAGGCAACGGGGAGCAACTATCGCCGCTTCGTGCTTGCGAGGATAGACCACGCTGTTTCGGGTACAGACGCAAGTACAACAATTACCGGATTGGGCGAAGCCTCGTGAATCCCGCCCGAACAAAATTGATGGAACGCCGCCCGAATGCTGAGTGCCCGGTTCGTACTAGCCACTTGGAATGAAGCTTGTTTCTTCCAGGTCGCGCGGGAATTATTTAACGAGAGAGTACGCCGATGAAGAGTTGAAGATTTAAACACAGGCCCATCTGGTATTATGGATGATGGAGTCTGGGGTGAGATCTCGGAGCAATGCGCGAGGTACTTGGAAGTCAAACATCACGGATCTCTGTTCCGTCGCATCCACCGCACCTTCGCCTATCCTCAACCGAGAGAACAAGAAATAAAATCAAATAAAACTGAAATCAAACTGCGGCCGTTTCTTGGCGGTTTCGCATCATCTTTCTTGCCTCGCGTACACCTCCTTCGGACAATGCCCGCCCAAGTCGACATCCGCGCACATCACGTTGATCCCCAGGGACGACCCTCGCTTGCTTTATTCAGCGCGAGTGAAAATATATCTCATTTCGGAGAACAATGGGCGAATGCATGTGCAGATGTGATACTAACTACAAACTTGGCTGGTTGGATACAGGATGATGAGGTGCATGACGTGCGGATGTAAGTAGCAAAATGGATGAATCGATGAGCGAGTGAGTGAGTGCGTAAGCGTATGGAAGGCTCGTGGGTAGCTAAATCTGCGGATGCGAAGAATCGCATCCAGCAACCGACCGGCCTCAAAAAATCGTTCTTTCTTCGTAGTGGAAGTATATATGCATGCAAGAAATCGTGAGGGTATCCTCATGATCAGTCGTCGTCAGCGTATTCGTCGAAGCCTGGCTCCTCGAACCTCGTGTCTTTGAGAACCGTTCCACGTCTGGATACCACGCGTGTGAAAATTTCCTTGTCGACACCGCGCGCGAAGAGGGTGTTCAGGTGCGGAAGGACGTCCGACTGCATAGGATTGGAGTTAGCGCTGGGCATTTCCTTCACGACCTCTGCCTGTAGTGCCTCCAGCGCACCATCACAGACATCACACAGCCGCAGGACACCTAGTTCCGTGCAGGCGTCGTAAAGCCGCGCGAAGGTTGGACGGGGCGCGTAGATAGAATGGAGCGCAAGCGTATGCAGCTGTCCTAGAGGAAGGCGGGAAGTCGAAGCGGAGCGAGACTCAACGGCGTTATCCAGGACGGCCTGCAAAATGGGGCTATCGTGACTGTCGGCGCTATCCGCAGCATTGGCAAGCCAGTCGAGCAGTACATCGGCGTCGTCAGGCGGCTGGTGTCGCAGCGATGTAGACACGTCTTCAAGGCTGAGCTCGCACAGCGCAGGAAGGTCGAATAACGAGAGGAGCTGCACGGCATAGTTGACATCGACGAAGCCGAAGGTAAACTGGGTTACGCGTGCAAGCTTGATCGTTCCATGCAGAGCGCGCGCATCGGCCTGGGCGCTTCCCCCGTGGAGAACGGTCGAAGAGCCTACTCCTTCTGAGGTAGCGAACTGGGGCCCGCGCCCAACAATCGCAAGGACTTCGAGATTCGGGGACTCAGCAAGAATCTGGATGAAATGTGCGACGGTGGGCATAACGTCCGCGGCCTGGTACTTCAGCTCCAATTTTGTGAGGTTCGAAAGCGGCGGTGCGGACCAGTCGATGTGTACACCTGTTAGCATTACTTCTCGTAGACGCGGCACCACAGCTTCCGTACCGCCGAAGAGGGGGAGATGTTGTCCCAGCGCTGCGGGCTCGAAGAGCTGGCCCTTGCGCGCAAAGTATGCATTGCAGCGCGCTAGGTGTAGTCTTTCCAACCTGTGTAGAGATTGGCCGACTCCTCGCGTGTGGAGAAGAAAAGCGAAGATGGGGGCCCATGTGTCCGTGAGAAGCTCGACGGTGCGCCAACGGGCAGCGGACGGGAGGAGGAGGTGCAGCACGGCTTCCATGTCCGCCCAGCGGAACCCGTGGGTCGCTTCGTCCTCCCAGTCCCAGTCCGGATCGCGAAAGTCAAGTAAGATGTCTAGAGGATAAGTTTTGGACCGCGACAGCCAGGTCAAGGTGCGGGTCAGCTGTTCATTGGATGTGGGGAACGTGAGGACGACGTTTGTCCAAAGGTTGCCCGTCTCGAGTGCGACCTGGCGCCAGCGGTGGCAGATGTGCGAGATAGTCGTTGGTGAGATCGTGAAAGGATTAGGTTCGTCGTGACAATGCTCTATCGCAAAGCTGAAGATGGTGGAGAGTAGTTCGTTAGGGAGACGATCGATGTCGCTGCGGCCGCGGAAGATAAGGGTTCCATGAGAATGCATGCTCTGTTTTATGAGAGGAAGACGAAACGTCGTGCAGTGCCAGTCGAAGATGGCGAGAGCGACGCTCTCCGTGAACGACATCTGGCTGGAAATGGCCATATGAGTCGCTTTGACCGGGCCAGAGGTGAGGAGGCACACCTGCTATATCGTCTCCCAAAGGTGTCGCCAATTGCGACCAGAGCGGTCCCCACACGGGCCTTATAAGAGGCCGCGATGTATGGTCGTCAGTGATGGTGGAGGAGAGAGGCCTCGGAGAATGCCGAAAAGGGCAGGCACGCTTTTGGCACACTTGCCGCCGGAGTTACGACGCAACAATCGACCTCGAACAGGCATTTCGTATCCACAAACTCGGCTGCCAGCACTGCCCACAGCCTCATGGTAATACCGTAAACGCCCGCCTCCCCGACTCAATTCCACCTGGGCCTCGTGTTATGATTCCCGATTAGTTCTTGTGGGCGTCTATGGGTCCGCTAACAAAATTTCAGCGCAAGAACGCGCCGCGCAGAAGAGGTCGGAGTGCCTCGAGGCCATTAATTATACTCGAAAAGTAGACATAATATGTGGCCCCACACGCTGCTCTCAAGGACTCCCGCGAGGCGTCATCAATAGACGCCGCCTCACAAGCGCTGGTTATGGAAGGCGCCAACGGGTACTAGGAATGGTCAAATTCAAGCCCGTGAGTCAGCGTGTTAGATACGCCATTTGGAGTTTGCGGCGGGAATAGACCCTCAGACTGCCAGCGTCCGCCGAGGCAACATCAGATGTGAGACGTCTAACCAAGTCTCGGTATTGTCCACATTTGGGCAAACGAATTTATCGTGGGTCAAAACTGAGTCAATGATATCAATCACCAGAGAATCGCCGTCCACGCGCGGGCCCTGTATCCATCGACGACGTACATCATGCAAACAGCGCATCAACATGTCGCCCGTTGCCCCGCCCGGACCCGGACGGGATTCCTCGGGCGGCGTTTCTGGAGGGGCGAGGATTTAGTTCGAAAATTACCTTGGCAAAGCGAAAGCCAAAGTAGAGGAGCGCACAACGACGCGCTCGGTGGGCGGGCATCATGATTCCAGCCTTCAGGTGGACAGAATGCGCCGAATCTTGCGATGCTCTGCCATGGCCGACACTTCTTGCAGCTTCCGGGAATTCCTAGATACCCCTAAGAAAATACCTTCTGCTTCTTCAGGAGTCAAGCCGGCGTCTGAGGTTCTGAAAGTTACAATGGCTAGAAGACCCGCATTTGGAGTAACGGAGTCGGCGGGACTCCGGCACATAGACGAGGTGCGGCGAAACAGCTGGTACTCCTGAAAAAGTACACACTTCTCCTGCGAAGTTCGGAACAACTGCCCAGCGAGCCGGAAACCAAGGCGGAAGTAACGACAAAAGGAGATCATTTTTTATTGATGGTCCTAATTTGGAAATGATTGATAGGGGCTTTTGATCCTTTTGGCTCAGCGCTCACATGGGATAACTTTGTCCTTTTTGTTTTCAAAGCCTATTATCCCGACACGCCCCTCCGGATTGCATAAATAAACTGTACATGCATCACGTTCCCTTCGCAACATTCACAGAACGACATGAGAAACAATAAACAATAAGATTTCTGCAAGGACAAGGTCGCGCAGAACTGCTTTCGGGCAGCATTCGATTTGCAACAGCGCAGCACCGCACTATGTCCTTTACGACGCATATAATAACAAGAGGCCCGGAATTATTCCCGGCGTTGGCTGCGGACTTTATCCTCTATGGGAGAGGGCCTATTGTCTGTTTTCTTGTTTGTTTGTTTTTTCCAAAAAAAGTTCGCATGCAATGAGGGTCTGAGCATTAGTGGTTGCTGCCGGTAACTTGAACTCGCCAAGCACATCATCCCCGCTATCTATTCATCCCAGTTCAGTTGTCCCCCCTTGAGTACCGGAAATTTGGGTATGCAAATCGGCCAAAACAAATGACGAGAACAAAACCAGAGTTTTTGCTTGGATACAGCTTGGATACAAGATATACTCAAAATGATGTCGTTTCTGAGCCATCAGAACTTGTGTCCGATTTCTGTAACCGATAACGCCCGTAAGTATCTCCTCCCATCATGCCTCAGTAACAAAACTCTTATATCGATTGTATATCGATGGTCATGGCTCTTCACTCATCGTCCATCCTTATGTCACGCCCTCCGGATACTCCCCCTCCAGTACTACCACCCGAAATAACGCGCTAGTAGTAGAAGAACTAACCCGAGCTCCTGATATGCAGTCTTGTCTGCCACGGGCGGCTTCCGTTTGCGCACAACAACCTCGAGATAATTGTTTCAGAAAGAACATCCTCAACTTTCCTTGAGCTGGTGACATCGCCGACAACCACCATAGTCACCAATCTCCGTCGTCTCCAGATATGGGGCTACCCGATCTCCTTAGTCTTCGTATTGCCTATGCTTGGGAACTTTGTCTCCCTGCGCTCGCTCACGCTGTGGGACAATGTTTAGGCTAATCTTCTCTCGCTTCCGTTGCTTGAAGAGTTGAGGTTGCGCTGGACCAGCTTTGCTTCGTTGCGTTCATGGCGAGGCTTCCTTGCCTCAAAAGCCTAGAGATATGCCGTGTCCTATGGGAAACGGAGATTCAGAATGATAAATACACCTTCCCGCTGCTTGACCTCCGGTCCCTCGAGCTAAATTGGGACCCAGAGATCCGTGCCCTCGAAGCCGTCATGCGGGGGGTCCGTACACACAAATTGCAACTCACTTTACCCTCTCCGATATCTCCCATTTTCATATCCGCCATCTTGGAATACCTGCGCTTTCTTGGCACGGACTTGCACATACTGGAATTCGATTATGATTATAACCAAATAGGTATTCCCATCCGTCCCCGATGATTTTGCCCCCTAACACAACCCCAGAGCGCATCGCTGCTCTCGACTTTAGCCGCGCATCCAGCCTCGACTTGCCCGCGCCCCGCTACTCAACCCACAGGGTGCCGAATGCAATATCGCAGTCTGCCCTGCCCTCAAAGATATGCTCCCTTAAATCATGCTTGATGCCCCTCTGCGCATCCTCGTCCTTGAGGTGCTCACTGACGCCGGCGCGGACACGTCGTGGAGCCGGGGCCGATCGCCCAATTTGCGGCCCTGCTCGAGACCTCTGCGTTCAGCCCCGTGCGCTGCATTCAATTCGTCGTCCACGGCTTCCTATTTCGGTTCGAGGACTCCGCCCGCCGAGCGCGAGAACAGTTCGAACCTCTTTTGCGCGCGGCGATCCCGAGTCGTGATGGACGTGAAATCCTTTGTCTCGACGGGGAAGATATAGCATGATGGCTTCAGCGGTGTCGACGGTCATCACCAGGCTTATGTACAAACCGGTAAAGACTAGGGACGGTCTACCGTTCCCAAACTCAATAATAATACATCAAGCAGAGGGTGATTCGGCTTGGATTCGGCGGACCGGTGGTTCTCAGTTTTACTTCCGTCATATCTATGCGTAATTGCGATGTGGTCAAATTTCTTTCGAGAGGAAAATATGAAGGTTTTTTGAAGTTTTTTTTCGTAGACACTCGGCTGATCGGGCCGGAGTCACGATCACGATCGCGTTGGCTAACGCATCTGATCCAAACAATGCCCCCTCTTTAGTAATCACATCTACGTCAGTCATGGTTCTCCCACAGCACGCAGGCCTCTGCGTTGATAAATTACCGCCGCCTGTGGACGCGTGACTGTACCAGGAACGCAAGAGCTCGAGGAACTTGGACGATTTTTCCTCCTTGTTTTCTCCGATAATCTACTAGTAAGGTCTCTACGGTAAACCAGAGTCACGATAGCAGTTAACTCGACTAGCTGACCAGTCCAGACCTGGTCCAGACTTACCCAGACTGCGCGGGTTTCTGCGCCTTCAACTGAGACCTGCGGCTGCTCACTTCCGCGCGGAAGGGCTCGGTCTAGACCTCGATCGCGATTCACCACTGCCTTCAGGATGTGAGACATGGTTCTCCTCTGCGGTATAAAAAGGCGGGCATTTTCCATGGACCAACTAACTATCATCGGCCCGCCCAAACCACCGAACTCCAACCAAAGCCCGCCGACTGAACACTTTCACCTTTCCTTGTTCCATTACCTCAGGAGCCTCACCACACGTCAGATGTCTTCCTCTATCACCTTTAATACTGCTCGTAGCACCACCCACGGGTCAAAGTTTATTGAGGTAATCGTTTTTACTGATATTCCATTCATCCGCTCACCAAGAATCCAGATGTTTTCGTCCGACTCTGACATCTCGCCTCCGACCAAAGCTACATCCTCCCGCACCCGTGCAGCCCCCGCATGGTCTCCGCTCACCCAAGATGAAGCGCGCGCCCTCATCCAATCCAAACTCTTCCCAGGGCACGCGCCGCCGTTCGTCCTCAGCGAGGAGCGTCGCAACATGCCGCAGGCCGAGATCAACCGCCTTGCGGGCAAAATTGGGCGGGAGAACACCCTGCGCCGCACGCATAACTATGTCCGCGAGGTCACCCCTAACACACCTGACCAGCGCATCTTGCGGACATTCCGCCGCAAGAGCTATACTGCGCCGTCGAACCAGTTCGAGCGCGACACGACGCCGCTCTGGTAGTCTGTGAGTGTTGCAGTGATTCAATTTAGTTATTCCATCTGCTGACAATTTGGCTAGCGATCCTAAATACCCTTCCTGACTCTGAAGCCGTACTAAAGCTCCGATGTATCACCAATATGTATCATATCTATTTATCTCATCCTCGTCCTTGTGCTACTATCTTGTGTATTTCAGTTATCGTCATTCAATGAATGGTTATATTGCCGAAACTGTCGTAGAGATGATCAAGTTAGATGCCCTAACATCGCCCATGGATGCTACTCGGACGAGAAAAGGAGCCGCGCCTTGTTCGTTCCACTTCGAACCAGGGAACTCCATTCCCGCAATGGTCTCCCTATCTGCGAAATGGTTTCAGATGCGAATCCAACTGATCCTCGAGTTCATAACTGCCCGCACACAGCCATTTCATACCATGCCGATTCATCCTCGGAACTTGATTTGTCCTGGCTATGCTAAAGGCTATGTCCAAATCCTCGGACGATATGGTCGCTTCGCCTGATTCCTCGCATCCTGGCTCGGTAGCCTCCCGAAATGTTCGCTTGGTGCCCTGTTCTCATGTCGGCGACGTTCATTGGAGGTGTTTCAGATGGGTGGTGCTGACAATCGAGATCGTAAATGACACCTCAGAATAGCACTGTACTTTTCATGTCCTGATTCCCTTCACCGTCTCTGACCGTTTCTCGGTAACTGTCAGACTTGCACAACTCCTGGACACATCAAATATTGTGCCGCGGACAACATCACCTGCAATACCCATCGTGCATTTAAGAATAATCAATGCGTCGCGACGAATTTAAGCATGTCTCTCGGAGTGGCGACGATCTCTCAATTCCCACCCAACAACCGAACCGGAATCTGCTGCGTCGTTTTTACGTGAGCCTCTTGTTATTGATGCGATAATGGTGCTGATCCCTTGCTTTCTCGGCAGCAACAATAACTGCACGGGAAATAATAGCGGACTCTGCGTTTCGTCCTGCAACGCCACCAATGCCGTCGATCTGGGTACCAAAGCCAACGGCACGAATATTCTCGCCACCTCGTACAAGTATGCTTTATTTGACCTCTGCGCCTGAAAGTGAGACAAGATTACCTCATGCCTCTCGTGAAACTGAATCTTGAGGGCCGACAGAACGGATTCGGGGCGCAACGCTCAAATTTTCAGCCATTCGTTCTACAATTTCTGCCCGACGTTTCTGCGCCTTAGTACATTGATTGCACTCAACTTGTTAATATTCGTCTTTCGTTCTTTGTCTGGTGCTTTCTACAACCATTTTTGATGGTTTAAATAGTAACTTGAAATGTTTTTCTGTGATAGGCTGATAGCGTAACCAATCTGCGCACTCATCTCAGTTGTTTTGCCGCGCAAGATAACAATGGCATTTCCAGCCTGATTCTCAGTGCAGAGGTTTCCAAACTCGGCCACGCGACCTGCAGCTTAAAGAAGGAATTGGGCCAAAATTGGACTAATCCAGGATGATGGACTTGGACCTAAGATGGAGGCTGTCCGGCAGTCAGCTCTAGCAAATGCACATTTAAATGCTCTGGATCTCTCTGTGATAGGATTGAACAGCCTTTTTCTCCAGGGACCAAATACCACTTGCGAGATAAAAACCCCCCCTCAAGTATGCCAGTCTCACCTCCCTTCTTCCGTCCTTTCGCCATGTACCGATACCTACGTCTCCTCCCGTTTTTTCCGTGGGCTCAGTCCCTCGCCCACGTCCATGCAATCCAGTACATCCATGGGTTCCCCATTGGTATGACCCGCAGTGATGTTGTTCCCCTGGCCGCCAACGCTACGAGCGAGTTGGAAGTCATCACAGCGGCCTGGTACCCCTCTTGGGGTGACATGCAGCCTTCAGATCTCTCTTGGCACCAATACACGCACATGGTCTTTTCATTCGGGTGTGTTCCACCTCAAGCGAGTCTTAGGTTGATTTAATGCAATTGTTTAGAATCACTACGCCGGACCCAAGCAATATCATAGGAATAAATGAGGATCTGTTGGCAGACTTCGTGCATGCCGCTAAGTCAAAATGTCAGTTTCATTAATATTAACAGTCTCCAATTGTTCTAACGCATTCTTTCAGAACGTCTCACCTATGCTGGCAATCGGCGGACGGTCCGGCTCGCAGTACTTCTCCACTGCGGTTGCAAACAGCGACAATCGCAAGATGTTTATCAATGCTATCCTCGAGCGAGTCATGGTGATCCCGACTGACAGAAAACAGTTGGGAGTACCCAGGACATCAAGGAATCGGCTGCGATGTCGTCAGTCCCGACGACTCGGCGAATTTCTTGTTACTTCTGCGGGAACTACGGAAGAAAGAACCGACTCTCGAGTTGACGGCAGCGGTCTTCACACCATTTACGGGTTCAGATAAAAAACCCATGACCGATGTATCTGAGTTTGCGAAGGTATTGGATCCAATGTATTGGATCGAATTGGTACGTCACTGCCTGCGTAACGCCGTAACTTCCAATCGAAAGTGTTGACTTCTTACGAAGAACTTATGGTGTACGATACATGGTCCTCGAAGACGACAGTCGGGCCTAACGCCGCGTTGCGCGACGACTGCGCACCGTCCGAGCTTCAGTTCGGTTCTATCAAGTCTGTGGTTGTCCAGTGGACGGAAGCCAACTTTCCGGCCGAAAAGGTCGGCCCCACCAAGCCTCCCTATCTGTTCCCTTTGAGTTGACGGCCACTTTCAGATTGTTCTGGGACTTGCCGCCTATGGACACAGCTTCAACGTTACACCCGAGGCTGCGATCAATCAGACCAGTCGGTCGCTCAACATGTACTCTGCCATCGGCGGTACTCAACCGGCAGGTTCCGAGGGACTTGTGACTGAAGGATTTTTGGACTCGAATGGGAACGCCAACCTCAACTATGCCATCGACGGGTGCAGTGGCACGGTCAGACTCAACTTTCTGCTCATGTTCATGATTTACGAGGTTCTCTTTGGGTTCTCTTGCTCATAGCCCTATGTGTACGATCAAAATACGCATGTGATGGTTTCCTACAACGACGCAAAGTCTTTCGGTTAGTCAATATGCCGCCTCAGTTGCGCGTCAAGCTCATCTGTCATTCAGGCCTCAAGGCTGAATTCATAAACGATAACGGTCTCGCCGGGTTCGCGGTGTGGGACGCCACCGGTGATTACAATGACATCTTGCTGGATTCTCTCCATTCGGCCATGGGGATACAAGACTGCGAGTGATCTCTCACTAGGAGTCAGAAATTAGACGGATTCGGCCGCCGGCAGCCTCCTGTAACGGCGGCTGCCTTTCGTGTATAATCTCCCCAATCTCAGTCATCCGTTGTCGTTCATGTTATCATTAACGGTTGCACTACATACTGAGTTATTTCGAACAGGAGGCGCTCATGTGAGTCGTGCTCAGGTTCATCCCGGCCCAAAAGACAAGTCAAGCCATGGCATTTTGGCGCTGGAACAGCCAACTGAAAAAATTGGCGCTGGAATGCAGGAGTGGAACGTTATGCACAATAATAGAGCCGAAATCACCAATGCCATGTACGCAACTAAAAGTCAGTTGCCATCTTCTCCAGAACGGGGTATGTGTCAATGAATGGAAGATCCGGTCTCACAGGATTCCGGGCTTATGCTTCAACCGCACGCTTGTAGTTGGCAGTTGCTAGCATTTAGGCGAATAAGCGCGCTGGTGATTGTGGAGTGAAAGGACTACTATCGAAGGGCCGAAGTCAATCATTGTTCGTTTCCGTCTTTGCCCCTGGATCCCACGAGAATCAAAGCATCTCAAGGCGCCCACTTCACGTCAAGTCGATGAAGATCACAACGGTTCGTCGGAGCATGCTTAGCTCCGATCTATTGAGGAAGTTTACGACAGACCGACGAACATCATTCATGAGATCAAGGACACCTCGCCGTGATTTCTTGAGCTTTCCCGGCACGGGGTGCCCAAGGGAAGGCGTCAGCTGAAAATACTTCGCCTCGTTCATTACGCCCGTCGTCTACAATGGCAGATCGCCTTGATTTTGGGATTCAAATCAGGTCGATTATCACTTGTACGCCAGCATACATATGGTATGTCAAGATTGTCGGCATCTTGAAATGGACACTAGCAAAAGGTGAGCATATGACCTCAACAGTTGGGCCGAACATGAAACAAAGTACGCACAAGGGCTATTGAAATGTGTGAGCAGCAACATGGACTATTCCCCGCGAGTCCTGTCTCGGCAAGAGAGCCAAGACAGTGGATCGAAACTGCTTTCCCAAAATATCATCACACCGATCCCAAGGGCCGTAGAAGGTGATCTTTCGAAGGCCCGCGAAACCGACTCCATCGAGAATCGCAGCCACTTCCTGGGGCGGGGAAAAAGACACGGCCAGTCCATTATATACGAGAGTGGCATCAAACACAAGTTCCTCGAGGCCAGAGGACTCCAATTGTTTTAGCAGCCGACCGAGTGACGGCGGGATGCCGACGTTACTTTCACCCAGGATCCAGAAGGCCGGGCTTATCCTGAGAGATCGGAGGGCTGTATTGTGCCCCAGGCAAGGCTGCTCAGAAAATATTGCTGCCAGGAGTGTTAGTTGACTGCAGAGATAAATACTGGGGAAACGACGTACCGAGCTGGCCTGGATGCCGAAATTTAAGCCTCAGCCGCCCAAGCTGAGTGCCCAATGCATGAAAATATTCTGAAAATCCTGCTTCTATTGATTCAAAATCGATCTCGATGGACTGCGCACGGAGTGAGAATCCAGTCCATCGAAGCCATCCCAAAAGTCCAGGAGTCAATGTAATTTGTAGTACATCCAAATTAAATTTCGAAGAGGTGATTTCTGTGGCTTCCCCAGGTGTGAAAGAGCGTAAGGATACACGATCCAGTTTAAGCGTTTTCAGCGACGGGAACCGCGAGAGAAATGTGGTTAATCCGTGGTAGGACGGAAAAACTGCGCGCGAAAAGGAAAGGGAGCGGATGAATGGAAATATCTGAGCGTCCAGGACATCTTTATCGAATATTGGATTTCCGTGGATGTGGAGCGATTGGAGATGAGAGAACCCGGGGAGGAGCGGCCAGAGTTTAGTGAGATGATCGTATTGAAATTCCGTAGCATGGAGGTTTCGAAGATGGAATGATAACGTGTTATGAGGGGATTTTAAGAGTTCCCGAAAGGCGTCGAGATTGCGGCCGGTGAGATACATCCCATGACCATTAAAAAGGTGGTGTCTGCTGCCGCCAAGCCAGTTCCGACTGACGAGGCTACAGACCCTCAGAGTAGGGCGGTGGTCATGCAGGTTGTCTATGATGAGGTCTATGACTTCGGGAGGCAGGATAGGCTCGGAGGGAGGAAGCATTCCGCCGGGAGAGCTGGCAGGTGATATGGTAGGAAGGAGGCTCGCGTCAGATGCTGTGACACATCGTAACGTTACGTGTTCCTCATCGTTTAGTCCTTTGTTGAAAATCAAATCAGACAGAATAAAGACCATAAATAAGGCTGGTCCCAGAACCACAGGAAAATCTAAAGGCGAAAAATCACAAAAGCTGCACAACGGCCAAAGCGATTATTTGCCGCCTAGATCCACACCACGTGTTGATTTATTTTTAGACTCACGGTTAAGGCAACTTTGGAGGTAAATTTTCGCTAAATAGTTGTCGTCTCAGCGGAAATCCCGCGAAAAGAGGTCAAAATATATATATTTTCCCACTTCCAATCGTAATAGGACGTTGTGTTTAACGAGGATTACAACAACGTAGCGGCACGCACAAAACGGGAAAGAATTACAGCGGGAGGGCAGTAAAGTATTGAGTGGCTCCATGAAATAACGCAGCGTCGGGGACCGGTGAAGTTACATAGGTGCCCAACGAGGCGGTATCTCATGGCCGCTCGTCGCCACCGATAGAACCTGCGATATCATTCGTGCGAAGCCAGACAGAAGCATAAGAAGAGGCTTCGATTATACATCTCTTGGGCCCGGGTATCCGAAGATTCGGCAGGGGGTGGGGCACGCGACAGCCACGCCATAACGCGCATCCGCTCAGCATGCCCTGCAATCTATAATTTGGATGCGATAGGTGCCGGAGGAGGATGGGTCCGACTGGAGGGAAGGGCGTGTCGCTGGCAGCTGAGGGGTGAATGAAAATGACGGGGTGACGATCGAGGCTCCGCCAGCTCTCTTCACTTAGCACCCGTGACTCGAATGCAATGTTACGGAATGAGGAACGACGCGTGCAGTGGAAGCCCCCTAAAGTGCGAACGGCCGACTTGGACATTCAATCCGCCAAGGCAGCAGCAGAAGAATGTCGAGTATGTAGCGCCGTTTCCGTGCAGAAGGCCCCGGTGGTCTCATGGCCCCGATGCATCGTGGAGCGAGTTCTGAGCTCTGTCGACTCCCGTCAGTAAGCTTGCGATTAGCGAGAGAATGACCCACATAATTATTTCGCGACTTGGCCCGGGAAGACTCCATAACCCATAACCTGCGTCGAGTGAGAAGGTCATAGTCAATGAAGAGCGTGAGTCGCACCAGAGCCTTCGGAGAACCCGAACTCACAGAGCACCAAGTAAATCCAGATTCTACCTGTGGCCAAAGGAAATATGGAGACCTTCGGGTCGTGCATGGGTCCTGCAGTGTACGAAGCCTTGTGGACCAGGCCAAGCGCATACGTGGTCAACATGCCGCGCTGGTGGCGGAGGATCCTTCAATCTGGTAGCCTAAGCAGTGTGGGACCCTTCGTCCAGATTAGTGCTCCTTCGTCATGGGTGCTAGCGAGATCTTACCCTCGCTTATAAGCTGTCCGGTGAGTGCGCGAGAACACGGAGGGCTGGGCTGGAAGAGCTGCCGTGAATTTGGCCTCAGCGGTAGGGGACGGAGAGTGGACAGTATGGGGCGAAATATCCAGCGGTGCTGAGGCCTTCCTAGCGGTTGGAAAGGATAGGAGAACAACTCAGCGCAGCTACGACGAAGGGATACAGATGGGGAGACAATAGTTCGTCCGGAAACTGGGCGACGGTGACAATTAGCGCATGGGAATGCGTCCATGTGAAGTGTGAAGGAGAAACAGCACAGAGTTACGGGATTGACATGATAAAGATGGAGGGAAGTGACGCGTTGTTCATGAGAAAAGCGGGAGAGCAATGATGCCAGCCGAGGTTGTTACGGGCGGTGTCCAGGAGCGCCACGAAAGTCGGCTCTTGTATTTACTTCGGAGAGATAAGCCCAACACGCAAGCTATTGACCAAGATGTTCAAAGAGATTCAGACACGAGGAGAACAGGTTTGATGATGTGAGTCGCTGAGATCTTTCTACTTTCCTGGAAACATAGCAATCAGCGGATGGAGCGGGGCCATACAATCGCATTGCCTACAGTGCCGATGACTGCGCTTTAGCCGCTGGGTGAAGTTGACGACCAATGGCAGTTGTGATGTGACCGAGCCGAAAAACAAAGTGGAAGGAAATATTTACCCCATAGAAGTCTGACCGGCGGATAGAGGGGCTGTTTGGCAGACCGCGTGAGGCGAGAATCTGGAGATTCAAGGGGAAGCGCCACCGCAAAAGCACCAATTGGCTTGCGCGAAGGAGGAAAAGGTCCGCAGATGATTACTCTCCGCTAGGGGCTGATGCGACTTGACCCCCCACTGGTGTAACCCTTTTGAGGGGCCAGAAAAAATACCCTGATATTTTTGCATCTGCGATCGGGTTTTTTCTTGTGTGTTATTGAACGCGGATTGCAGTCTACAACAAAATATTCAGGTCAGTTGGCGTAAGCCGGATGGAAGGGGTAGATTTGCCTGTCACCCAGTCCGGTCAAAATTGAAGGGGGTGCCGGGGAAGTCAGAGAATTCAGCCCGGCATCGTGAAAAAGATTGAGATGACAGCGCCAACAAACCGTCTAAAAACCCGCCACGAGTCCGTCCGCGGGGTTTGCCACACGAAAATACATCACCCAACCCCAGATTGGCCCAGGCAGCCGCGCTGTGTGAAGAAGGTCGTTTGGAATCTGGATAAGGAAACTCATGGCGGAGTTTGAACTCAGGCTAATCCCTTTTGGCGCGAGAACACCGCTTAGCTTCTTCTTACTCGACGACATCCCGCGACCCACACTATCGCACTCATCGTGATACTACCGCTCTGAACTGAAGACGTATAGGATCCAATCCTTTCTCAGTGTCTTCGTCGGCTGGTTCCTCAGATATGGTAGCCCATTTTCGGATTTATATATTTTTCATTTGATTCGGCCGTCTGTGACATTCAGGATTTTCAGTTTCAGGAAAATAAAACATTAGGTCTCTCTCGAAACAGTGCTTCAATCTGTCAGTATAAGTTCGCCCGATCAATATTTTCATCTTGAAATGTCACTTATCGACGATGCAGAGTAACCAGAGTATCTTGGGCGCTTGAGCGATCTAGGCCCACTGCAGGCGCCGCCAGTTTCATCGAGCGTCCGCCGTGCAAGGTAATAATCGTATCTTCTAATTTCCTTGACAACCATGGATTTGGGCATGTGCTCTACGGAACCACTGGACCGATCCCCGACACGTCTTTCTCGCGGTGAGATTACCGATGCTTGCGGGACTAGCACGTTCCTGGCTGTCCCCGTATATTCTGTGGGGTCGACAATTAAATCTTTTTCCCTTGGATTCAATCTTTGTTCGACAATCGGAGTGACATCTCGAGGCTAAAAACGTACCACCCGAGGGTATGTTCATCTCCTGTATCAATTTGTCAGAATTCTCCGGCGGGTTGACCCCTTCGGTTGGAAACGCCGTCCCGAGAGCTCCCACCTGGATCTGATATGTAAGTGTTCGATAGATGGAGGCGGTATAAAACACAATCAGAGATCCTTAAGTCACAGTACTCTCTCTTCCAGACGGACAATGCACCCTCGTCGAACCTCTAATGTGGCATCCCTACTTTTATACCTGGCAAGGACTGCACTCATTCCAAAACCAGCACGACCAACGGGATTGGGACACCCATGGATTGGTACGTTATATGATTCTCCTCCCGCTCTTCTCGCAACATTTTGATAACTTCTGAACCAAAATTACTAGACACTGCCGTTGTCTGCATCCGCGGTTCGTCGAACATAATAGGTGGCCAAGCCCTCGTCTTATTTTTTTCTCGCCAGCAGACGTCCAACTCTCCTTACTCTCCTTACGCAGTGGATCCACTCGTGAGTTCGGCCCCAGATCGCCATCTCCCATTTACTGAAGTGGCCCTCAGCTCCATGGTCCAGCTCTTCATCTCGTGAGTTACAGCCCTTTTCGAAGCACTCTAACAGCCTTTGCTAACCTTCTTTTACAGCTTCAGGTGCACTGCCCCCCTATTTGGGCGACGATGCCAGCCGGTCTAATACCACTTTTAGCCCCCTCCTGCGCCTCGAATCCAGAACGTTCCCCTCCCTAATCTTCTCCCATACACGGCACCTTTCACGCGCTACCCACCCCGCAGGCCTGTAGACGTATTTCCCATTGACCTCACCAATGAAGTCAACTTCGAGGCCCTGGCGCGCCGGTGCCTCAAACCTTGTCATTCCACCGCATACGACCGTCTACATCATGCCGACTTTCCGGGATCGGGATCGCTCTCTGCTTCAGATCACCACAGAGCGCAGACCGGCGCGTGAATTCTCCGTCATCCGCCGCTTGCAGTCCATCCTACGCGAGCCGCTATCGCTCCAGGTGTTCACCCAGCTTCGCCCAGACGTCCAGGTTCCGTTCCGAGTATTCCTGGCCCGCAGTGGGCCCAACAGCGCGCTCATCTGGCAGAGCTTCCTCAGCGGCGTCGAGCATCCCCAGGGACCCAGGGGCGTAGTTTTGCTGCAGGGCCACACTACATGTGGGGTTTGTCGCAAGAGCTCAATGGACACTGGGTCCTCCACGTCGACTTGCCTTCGTGACGGATTCTAGACATAAAATACCCGCTCCATTTCCTATGCTCGTCGATGGACCCGTTCGCGCAGGACTGACCTGTGGGGTAGTACGCCAGGACTCCAGAACTCAATGTGGAACTGTGCAGGGGTGTAGAGACGTGTTGTGCTGCCGCGCCTCTCACGCAGCAGGATCTGCCTAATGCCAGAGGGAATGGAATAACTCAAAAACTACAGTTTTGTTGACCACTTAATATGGCCCCGTAAGGCATGCCTATTTATTTTTCGTAGGTTTCATAGTTATTGGGTCTCCCTCCGTACGCTGGCACTTTATGACATGCCTATTTATTTTCTCGTTATATTTTTAATCATTGTGTCTCCCTCTGTACGCTCCCTGATCAACGAAGGGGTACACATGGCGGCCCGGGGTAGTCCAATTCGGAACCACTCCAAGTACACCGAACAATCTGTTCAACTGTTGGCGGGAGAAGGTCTGTCTTTATCAATTAATCCGCTCTCACGACGTGACGCACCTGCCCGCAGGTATAGTTTAAAAATAATGGTGTGTTAACGCTCTTACGACCACTCGGGCGCCCCTAAGTTGCATAATGAAAACGTGGGTCGGCTGCGTGAGGACAATTTTTTCTGACTGTCAAAGCCGCTTTAGGCGAAGTTCAATATGGAGAAAGCGAATTGCCGCTGAATTGAATTACGTCGACTGTTGGTATTTCCATTGTCCGCTGTAGAATCGCCGTTGAATTGAATTACGTCCGCGGTGGACATTTCCGTTGTAGCATTTGCTGATGTAGAATTTGGGATAGACCATTACGTCCTTCCGTTACTTTGTTGTTGAATATCAGCCATCATCGTGCGAGTCCGCTCAATCGTGTGAGTCGTTATATGAAAGATGAAAGATTAAACTGGAATCCAGGCAACTGAGCGGGTTAAGAGAGAAAAGGGACTTAGTCCTTTATCACGACCATCTATTATTGTCTGAATAGGGTTTACAATTCTGGAACCTTAAGCCGAGGGCAATTGCTGAACAGAGATTCCGTTCAATTGAATCATGGGCGCTACAAATAAGGCTCACAATTCTGAAAGCTCAAGCCGATTCAGAGGACAATTGCAGAACAGAGATCCCGTTCAATTGAATTATAAGCGCTACAAATACATTATTTTATGTATGAAGTCCGTTGTGTACACGTTGCATTCAGCATTTAGAAATCATTGCGCTCGAATTCGCCCATCTGATATATTTCGAATAAGTCGATGCTCAACAGGGAAAACAACCGACATACCTTGCGCTCCTGGCCGCGCTCTTGCATGCCAGTGTTGCCCATTACTTTGCCCGCAAGCTTCTCGGCACCACCTACATTAATTCATCAAATGGCCGAAGAGTAGGAATAAAGCGATAGAAACCGACCTTTGACCTTATCGCCCATGGTAGGCTTCCTGTTGGTGTTCTCGAAATCGTTGCCGGAGTTGAACTCGTCGCGGTGCGAGACTCGGTGCCGAACTCGTCGCCCTTCATGCCACCGTAACCGGCATTCCCAGAGGACAAGTCATCCGTACGGGTCGAGCCGAACGAGGAATCGTTCATGCCGCCCATGCCACCGCTCATGTTAGAACCGGTGTTGTCGAAGCGTTCTTGTTGGCCATAACCGCCTGAAGTGTTCGAAGACTCGAAACGTTCTGACGGAAATGTCAGACTAATTCAAGGAACCGATTGAGCGGGAGACGAACCAGCCTGGTTGTTGCCGAAGCCGGTGGGGCCAGTTTGGTCGTAAGTGCCGTCGGTGCGGCCGGTGGTCTGGCCGTACTCGGTGTTGTTGTTCATGCTGTTGTTGTTATCGAAAGAGTCCATGGTAAAGTGAAGTGAAGTGTAGTGTGGAGTGTGAGTAGAAGGTGGCTGAGTGGGTTGTGAGCAGATGGACGCTACAAGCCTGTATTTAAGCACATCTGAACGAGTGATGTCATGGACAGTGGAGCAGCGGAAACAAGGGCCCCTAGAAAAATGGGGAGCTAAATTTTGCTGGGCGTAATCAGCAGATGCTCGGCAGCTCCAGAAATGACGCAGGAGTAGCCGTAAAATGACGCGCAGAGATACGAGAATTCAGGGTTGGAGTTGCGCGTTGGAGCAATCGTGGAGTTGAATTGATCAAATGGAACAATTGCACGTGATAACAAGTTCAGCGTTTGCAGGACGCCGCCTCCGCCGACAGACTGGAGTCTATTCCGCAGAAGAAAGAGCAGGCGGACCAAATTTCCGCCAAATATTACTGCTCACAAATTTTGCAGGAGACACTATTCGACAGAGTGAGCGCAGTTCAATTAACTTGAGGTCGACTCAAGTCGATGGACGAACGGTGAAGCGCCGATACCTAAGCTCACCACGACCAAAGGTTAAGCACGTTTATGAAATTGTGGAGCGGATGGTACCTGCAAGTGGATCGATGACGCGGGGATGCTGTTGTACACTGCGTAAGTTTGAGTAAGCTTTCGGGAGGACAAGCCAAGGACAAGCGCATACCTTTAAAGCTAAGAATTGGTACGCAACTCACGAACGGCGTAAGTCCGGACACGTTGAGGGAGTCGACGTTCCGATCTGAGGTCAAAGCTATCACAATACGTCCGGAGAAGGAAGGCCAAACTCCGAATTCCCTATTATCTTGCCAGGGTTGGCACCGCTGAGGGGTTCGCTATTCTCGTCATACCCGCAGTGAAGACCCTGCCCATTGCCCGGCGGTTGCCAGCACAATTGGGTATGTTTTGCATCTAGTACTCTGGCGACGGGATACGGCATCTTCTGGAGCGAAATAATACGGGACTCAGAAGCCAAAGGGCCCTTGACCAATGAACCGTGGAGACTTCCAGCGAAAACTTAGAGGTGGCATGCCGCCTCATGCCGCAGATCAGGGTGAAATCTTGGTGAGATCCAATTCAGGCTTGATTCGGCCACAGCTCAAGAGGCCACGTTTGAAGACAGGTATCAAATTAGATCTGGAAGCCTCTACAGCGACGAGCACAGAAGGCGACGAGCAGGAAAAGACAAGAGGTTTGTTGGCGCATGCTGTGCAACATCATGTTGGGCATGTTTTGCAAGCCTCTTCTGCCTAATAAGGACATCGGCTTCCTTTTTGGTCCGCGCCAAAAGCGCTGATGTGCGCCTGCCTGATGGTATTCGACATGCCTACGATGCGAATTGTTAATTTACATAGAATATGTGCAACTGCCGGTGCAATCGAGTTATCAGAAGCCAAAGAGAAACTGATTGAGAGCTACAAGATTCCGATTCAGAGTCGAGTTCTGACATCACCGCCGCGGCAAAGGAGGCCCATCCCCCCCAAAAAACGCGGGCGGTATGAAAGCCATGGCTTGCATCTTGAGACGCCTCAGCGCCGACAACACATCTGCCCTACGCACAGGCCGTCGACAGCACATGCTGGTGATAGCCTACCACCGCCGCTCAGGCCGCTCGCGCTCCCGATACCGCTGCTTGTCCCGCCCACTATAATCATACTCATCATATGCCCGCCGATCCCGCGAGTCACGCTCACATCGTACCCACCACCACGATGCCCACTACTACTCGCACTCCCGCTGCCATACCGCCCCCATCGTACCCCCGCTCCCATTCTCCCAGCGGAATACGCGGCGCTCCATTGCTCCCAGCGGACAACGGCAGCGCGCCAGGCTCGGTCTTCACGCGCGGGCCGCTTGACGTCCCGCCCCCGCCCCACCCGCCACCACCCCCCATGAGGTTCGCCTCCAGGACGGCCGCGACGCCGGCTGCGCCGTGCTGCGTCCGCTGCTGCCCGTGGTGCTGCTGTTGTTGATAAGGATGTTGGGCGTGCGCCGCCCCTTCGGGGTTATACGAGAAGGGCGTCAAATTCGGCGAGGGCAGCATCGTCGGCGTCGGCTGCAGCCCTCCCGGAGCTACACCTGCCGCCGCGCTCAGTCGCTGCGCCTCGTATTGCTCCCTCAACGCACGGATGCGGTCGATCGCGTTCTGCGTTGCGGGCGGACTCCCCGGACCTGGCGCGGCCGCCGTGGGCGGAGATGATGTGGACGTGGGTGGCGTGGGTGGTGGTACGGCGGGCGTGTGGGCGCTGAGGAGCCTTCTTCTGTGGGCTCGCGCGCTTGCGAGGCGCGGCCTTGCGCGCGGGCGCATAGTCGTCATCCGAGTCCTCCCCGTCGACGTCCATGGCATCCTCCTCGTCCTCGTCCGCGGCTGCGCGCACGGCCTTGCGCTTCGTGCCCGCCTTCGCGCCAGACGGCTGTGGAAACCCCTGGCCGACCGCGTCCGCGGCGGAACCTCCCGCGTGCGAGGGACGGACCCACGTACCCGTCGATGAATGCGTTCATCGTCTTGTACACCTTGCTGTTGTTGCGGATGTCGTCGTGCACGCGGCGCACGTCCGCACGCATCGCGGCGACGGCCTTTCCTAGGGCTTCGAGCGAGAGCGTGCCTTGTGCCGGTGCACTAGAATGCCGATGGTAATGAACTCGATGGGCCGATCTTGGAGAAGAGAGTGTTGTTCCGCGGGTCGCGCACGAGCGCCTCGAAGACGTAGTAGGTGTTCTCGATACTCGAGGCGAAGCTGGTGCTAATGGTGCGGGGTCTGCGAGCCACTTTCGGTGGCCTGGATGGAGGTCGTCTTGGGGAGACGACGATGCATTGGATAGTCTGGGAGAGGCAGCGGAAGTCGGATCCGCGGGAGCGGTCCCAGCAAGCGCGGCACCGCCGAGGCCAGAGGCTTCGTTATTAAGGAAATCGTCCTGGAGGGTACGAATGAATTGCGCGCGAGGGGTGTTGAGGACCTTGAGCTTCTCTGCAGGTGTAAGGGCTACTCCAAGCTGGACGCGCTAAAAGAAATGACGTGTAAGCCGAGAAAAGTGGAACAAAAAATGGGGATGCACTCACCTGAAAAATCTCGCGCTCGTCCGCATCCTGGAGATCCTGGTATTCGATGCATACACAGCTCTACCGTCAAACATGTTGCGGTATTTTTCTGGGAGAATCTTCTTCGCTGCCCGCGTCCGGTGGTCTGGATTGTCGCGGTACCATAGCTTGTCTCCAGTAAGTCTATGTAGCCATTCCTCAGTAAAAATAAATCGATAGACATGATGGATTGACGCACGAGTCTTTATCTACATGCGATCAAGGAGACGGGTAAGTATGGTCAAGGGCACGAACGACGCGACGCACGGGGAATCTGACATACGGTTAGCACGGGAAACAATAAATGAAAAGGGCAGAGTGGCGTACCAGGCCTTCCAGAAATCTGTATTGCGTTCCCAGTCAGAAATTATTTCCGCACACCAAAAGAAAGCCTGCACACCGAAAGATCGACGTCAGCCGCTGCTTGCCGTCAATACACGTTCGTGTTTCCGTCCCATCGTCGAGGGTATTCACCGCTAAGGATCCACGTCAGCCAGGCGGGCATACCTGTATTCCACAGCCAGGCGCACCGAATATTACAGGCGGGACGTAAAAGTTGCGAAAGATCGAATCGATGATACCGATCTGCTTCGACTCTGGCCAAACGACCTCTGCGGACATAAATTAAGCCCTACGCATACCCATTTCACGCAGAACCGTACCGCGCTGATACTCGGGATCCAGGTCAATGTCGCCGTTATGTATCTGCTCTGTTTCACCTCAGTTTCGTATCAGAGTAGCGCAGAGACAACGGGGCAACGCACTGTACAGCGCCTCGGTACTGTACGTCGTCGCGCGCGGCGCCTTGAGCGCATGACGGATCCTGTACTCGCCAGCCTTTGCTTTTCCTTTGCCTTTGCCCTTTTTCTTGGCCGGTCGCGTCTCCTCGTACTCCTGCGAGAGCTGGTCGAGGTCTGTGAGATCGGACTCGTCTTCGGATAGCATGAGGCTAGGAGCGTTGAGGGAAGGGACAGAAGATGGGATTTCGAAAGACAAAGGTCGAAGCTGTTGGCAGACAGAGCCAAACAGCGCCTAAGCCCAGCGCCAAAAATAAGACCCAATTTAACCATCTAGGATCTGTCAAGACTGACTCTTGAATCTGATATCTGTGGCACTGTATCCATATTGGGCTCAAATTTCTCTGACAGAAACCCCAAATGAATGAACTGAGGCTACCTTTCCCCAAATTTGGGTTTTCAAGCTGTGAAGCTGTTGGGTCAAATTTATTCCTGTGACATGGTCTTCAGTTCCAGAAATCTCCGCACCGCCATACTGTGGGGATTCCAGGAACCTTCTTCATTGCTGTACACCGTTATCCTCAGCTGATACCATAGAATTTCCTTCAGTGGTAACAAGAGTGCTGTTTCCAAGCTGTATCTGTCAAGAGTGCTGTGTCTGCCAAAATATTGAGGTCCTACTCAGGCTCCCAATTTACCTAAACAACTTTGAAAGCCATCTATTGCTGTCAGGTTTCCAATATATTCCCTGGCAGGCAGTATCTAGATATTTTTATCAAATATTGCTGTGCAACACCCTTGTGTTTGGTTGGAGGTTTATTTCCGGACACGTTCTGATGTCGTGCACGCACGACGTTGACGATATGCATGTGTTCCGTCCGCGGAGATACGGAGTCTCAAAGGAAACCCTAGAGCCATAATGATACGGCATTAATAGGTTTCTTGACTAGGTTAGTACATTATTCACTCTCCAGACCCCCCCCAGTAAATCATTGTCACCGCAATGCAACTGAGTTGTGCACCTTGGAGCGGCTTTTATTCGGCAGTTTCTGGCGCCACTGAGTTCGTAATCCGTGCTCTGAAATTGAGTTCTCCAAAGCCCTTTATGTCCCATTTTAAAGTGTCCCCAAATAAATATCCAACCCATCGTAGTATCGGCACCCGAGCATTTGCAAGCATCCTAGTACCTACGGCCTCTTATCTGCAACATTGAACAACTTTGAACTCTTCTGCAGGCTTCCTTCCTTCCGGAATGACCGGCAAAATTCTGACGGCACACCTCGTTCTTCCGTACCGAAGTTACGTTCATCAATGTTGAAGTTCTGCCCTGCAGCTCTCAAACTCGGCGCAAGATGGAACTAGGAACATCCGGTATGTAACATACCTTCTCTTTATAAAAAAAATATGACTAAGACCATCTATACGGAATCTATCGACCTCAACGTATCGTCTACGTGTATGCAAAAAAATTCACATCATGTTCCGGGATAATCTCCATACTGGTACCTAATCTCATTAAATGATTCACATTGACAGCCTGAGGCTACTTAAATAGATTCTAATGTACTCCGTCTCTGGTATCTAGAAATTAGTATGTATCCTATAAATAATAGAGTCGAAATGGAACAAGCGCCGCGCGCGCGCAGTTGCGAGTTCAACGCACAGTTGAACGCGTCAATGTTTGATCTGCGCTTCGGTCAACACCGGATGCTGGAATGCCGATGGTCTACATCCCTTACAGGCGCTACGAGGAGAGTAAAACTTATTTCCGTCTTCTTTTTCCAAATCTCCAGCTTGATGAAATCCGCGAGTCAAACTGATTGAACAGTCCAGCTAGGGCATCAACCCGTCCCGTATTTTTAAGGATATAAGTCCTGTAAATACGGTTACGCCCCCGTACCGTCGGCCAGGCTGGTTTAACCTGTGACGGTACGGGTCAAGCCGTAAATGGGTCCCCGTAACCGTCCGTTTACGCGTTTACGGGTTTCCAAGCGGGTTTCTAAAAGCTGACCGGCGTCGCTCCAAAATGATGTTTACAACGGCAACATTGGTGCCTCTGACATGACAGGGAGCTTGTATCGCCACATGGCGGTGTTCCGGTACCTGCAGGGAGGACGGACATGAGCACAAAATGAACTTGTAAAATTTCCCTTTTCCCTTCTGGTTATACCAGCGGTACTAGTATTTATCCATTTAGTTGCCTACAGCCAAGGCTAGGCACAGTATATACTCTTGGTCCTCGAGTCGCCCCTTCAGACAGCGGTGAGCGACACTCTTCTCCTTACTTCTTGCTTATTGATCGTATTCCTCAGCATTCCAAGTGCCTGCCATTTTCCACGCACTGGTGAAATACAAGGAATAGCCTCGTCTGCCCAGTACGTCCAATTCAACATCTGAGATCTTTGGGGCGTACAGTATTTCAATACCGCCCTCGAGTCTTCCGGGTGGGTTGGACTCTGCCTCGCGAGTTTGAAGGCCGAGACCATTCAAACTCTTATATTTGTCAAAGCCAGGCTTCGGTTGGGCTGCAAGACGATTATTGACCTTGTTCGGGACAAAGACGATGTTGAATCGCCATGTTCGTAACTTCTATACATCTATATTCATGGGTCTCGGCCGCTCACAAAAATTGACCGTAAATACGTACGGGACCCGTCCCGTTTGACACTTCTTCACGGATCTCGACACACGGGTTTGGTCGTGGCGCAATAAAAAATACGCCGTAATTCATACGCCCGTGGGCGTATTACGGACGGGTTGATGCCCTAGTCAGACTGTCCAGCTTGATTGAATCCGGACGAGTGGAATTGACCCTGACCTATCGCTATTACCTCGACGAATATCTCTGGTCGAATCGCTGATGCTCGGTGACAGTATTACTAGCTGGTGTCAATGGTAATCATTCCAGCATGTCAGTCATCGTTTATTCGTCATCTCAGCGCTCGCCAGATGTTCATACCCCGGCGCGTAACGCAGGAGTCAAAGCATTGCATGCCGTTGACGTCAAAGAGTGAGTGACACGATATCGATGGGCGCAGCATCGTAAAAAAAGAGGTCACCAAATCCTTTTTTCACCTTCTTTCCACTCGTTGCGCATTTTCTCCGCAGCCATGGGATATCAATTTCGACTCATTCTCGTTGTAATAACACTCATCTATGCATGCGCCCCCGTCAATGCCGCCCCGGGTGCGGGAATAGTCTGCCCTCAGGCTAGTTCGCAGAACTTGGAGGAGGCCGTATGTGGATATGAAGGAGACACCTGCGGGCCTGGTGCCATTGCGCAATGCTGCGATTGTCTGATGTGCGTCGAGTTGGACACGGCATGGGTTAGTACATTTCTATGACTATTGAACTGGAATTATAATTCTTCCCCAGGTTTGCCAATGACAATTCATTGATCGATCAAGATAGAGAAGAAACATTGAGAGTGGGGAATACGCAGTATTGAATAGACTTCAGCACCAAGTGGAAATCACATAGAGGAATGGGCAATAAATTATGAAGCTCAACAAGAGCCTGGATATGGTTCACGTTGGTTATACAGTATAAACACGTTGGAGTTTCAAATTCAGAACGATAAAGTTCCCAGACCAGCGTCAGCGAATGAACCTGCGGAATTAAATCCATATGAACTCACAGACTACAACAGCGGCATCGTGTCGCGCTCGAACTGGTTCTACGGTGTAGTGGAACTCTTTCGGCGGAATGGCTGGTGAGGTGTGGTGGGGGTGACTTGGGGAATATCCGCGCGTCTAGGGCTTCGATCTTCAATATTCGACTGTCTGGTTCTGAATTATTTCAGACTGATGGAGAATTTTGAAGGGAACACACCGTATGAGACTAATTTAATTTAGACATGGAATACTTCCGGGCTTATTAAATGGTTTCAATTTATGTATTCCTCGAAAATCACTTGGAACTCAACTTCAAGTTCCACGCACAGCCGCTTCCGAATGTACATACCTATCCAGTAATCCTCCCCGTCAATTGCACCCTTCTTTTAGTTCTTCAAGTCATAGGTCACAACCACCTTGGATCGTCATTCGCTCGTGTAACCCACATTCCACCAGACAAGGACAAGAACCTCGAAGGATTTGCAATTAAGCATATCGCGGAAAAAGCAGGTCGCTGGCCCATGCATCTGAGACCTTTGTGTGAAAAATGGCGAGATGGGTGAGCCGAGCGGATGCGCAGTGGCCGACATCAACACCAGATAATCGCAGAGTGGATCTAGAGCCGCCAAAGACGTCGTAGCAGCATGGCAGAAATAAGGATAGGCTCAGCTGTTGGATTTGTGAGAGCTATTGCGGCGAGATGACGGACATACTCACGGGCCGGTTTGGAACCAAAAATTTTAAGCCCCCATCTTAGGAAAAAATCTGGAGCCAATGGTACTCGCACGCCGGTGGGTCGTACGGAGATGAGATAAATAATACTTTCATACGACTCGTCTCGAGACTCACGTAAAAGAGCCGCTGCTATACAGATCTTGACGCGCCGTGCAACCAGGGTCAATCTTGGCATGTATTTGGGATGGGAGAAGACCGACCATTGAAATGGTTCCCACTTGGTCTCTCTTTGCCACAGACACTCTAGTATCCGTATTAAATCGCACCTCGGTTTATATAGTTCCCGCTCCAAATCTGACGGAAAACCCGGCTCTCAAGTGTAGACTTGGCCGCGGTGGCATCAACTCAACATCAACTGTTGGAAAGCCTTTGGGAAGCCTGGAGAGTGCAGAGTTGATGGGTCAAGATCGCGGTTTGATGGTGGAAGGAGGCAAAGGAGAAAAGATTCCCGAACCGAGATCGCCGAATGCTTTGTCCTATTAATCGTTCATGCCGGCGGCATCGACACCGCCACTTCGGCCTTCTTTCCCTGATTCGATGTCCTCGATTCCATACGAGCTCATCGCTGCCATCGTCGACGAGCTGGAAAATGACAGGTCATCGCTCAAAGCATGTGCAATAGTGGCAACTGCTTTCTGCCCTCCCAGCCAACGCCATCTATTTCGATCCATGTGGCTGCACCGGGAGAATTGGTAGTTTTATACCACCGTCCAGCGAGCACTTCACAGAGGAACTGCGATTCCTTCGGGGACGATAAAGAGAGTCTCATCTCTTCTGACTGAATCCCCGCATCTTGCTGTCTATGTCCGGGATCTAACCATAGATTTGCCGGACTCTGCAGACGAAGACATGCCGCTCGCACAGGTCCTTCAGTCAGTGCTGAATCTCGAGCGGTTTGTGATCTCCGGCCTAGTGGTGCGCTGGGATGACCTCTCTGCTCCTCTGATATCTGCTATTCTCGAGGCCTTTGCGCGCCCTACGCTTGACAGCTTGCACCTCCTCAATATGCGGGACGTTCCGACCTCGGCGGTCCTCCGTGTTCTTTCTTCTGTTAAGACCCTGTCCCTCCATCTTTCGGATCTGAAAGAGGAAGAAACCCCTGAAAGCGTCCCGCCGCCCGGCGTGTCATCTGTGGAACATTTAATGCTCAGCCGAAGCCAGCCTTCCACTTACGAGCTCATTCTCTCTCCACATGCGCCGAAATTGCGGAACGTCAGCAAGCTCTATCTGGATACGTCCGCCCGGCAATATGTGGAACGACTTCTCTCTTCCCTTGCGGGAACTCTCGCTCATCTGGAACTCGATTGTGGAGGTACACCTTATATTTTCTTCATCGTTTACCCTATAATTCATATTGAAACTCAGAACTCTCGTTCCCATTCAACTTACCACATCTTCCCCACCTCCGCTCCCTGACGCTCCGCATTTTCCGCGGCCACTCCAGGCGCCTGCCTGAAGGATTTGCAGGGACCCTCGTCGGCCTTCCGTGTGTCCCTCTTACCATCGTATTTGCAATCCAAAATCGCATCGCGGAGGGACAATGGCTAGAGGAAGGTCCGCTTCTGGGGCTGGAGGATTGTCAGATCGACACCATGGCTTGCCGGCTGCGTTTTCTGGACCCAGATAATGCCAAGCTGTCGATGAAGGATGCGGCGTTTGACGGATTTTGCGTCGCTCTGCGGACGGCGTTGCCGGGATTCCACATTGATTTCTCTAGAGTTGATGAGCAACAGTCGTATATAGGGCGACTTCCTTGGTCAGTTCAAGAATAATCCTTGTTGCGTTGTATTAATGTCCCCCAGACATATATACCGGATTTTCTGTAGTATTAGGATGAGTGCATATGTATAAAACAACACAACGAACCTCCAAAATAAACACTCCACGCAAGTTACACGAGGCGCGTACGTAAATAGCTGTGAGCCTGTTGACTCAGTTAACCCTCAGGCGCTCCGCGTCCTCGCCTCCTGCTTTCCACCATGACGCAGACTGACATAGCTAACTATTTGAACGACTGGAACGCATCGACATTCAACGGCAATACAGACGAAGATGTAGCTCTGTGGATCTCCGAAATTCGCAACGGGCTCGAAGAACGGGATGTTCCGCGTACCCAATGGGTTCCAGTGGCGTTACATTTTCTAGGCGACGGAATACGTGCGGTCTTGGATCGAGTGCAGCAGATGATGAGAGAATTGGAGTCGACTGAGAGCTGGGAATGGGATTGGGACAAATTTACGCGTGCACTGATTCATATTCACGGTGAGTATTTTGCGATATTTAAGGTCTCCTGTGGCTGGGATGCTCAATTGTATTCTGCCAACAGATCAAGTCAAGAAGAAGGCTTCACAGAGTGGTGCGTCTGGCTCCACCTTGCATAGATTCAAGCCGTCACGATGAAGATACATAGATTACGGCTTGACCAGGATGGGAGGTGCTCTTTGCCGCCTCAGGCAACAACCCGTTATAGCGGCCGCTGCGGGCCTCGGACTCGTAACCCTTGGTGGGGTTACCGTTGGACCAGCCATTCTGGTTGGTACCCTGAATTTACTCGGGTTCAGTGCCTCGGGTGTTGTCGGCGGTAAGCTCTCGGTTTGTACTACCCGTCGAAGCGGGTTGTTTAACTGACCTGATAATCATATGTAGGCTCCATCGCCGCCGGGATCCAATCTGCACTGTATGGAGGCTATGTTGCAAGTGGGTCCGCATTCGCGCTAGCACAATCTGCCGCTGCAGGCGGAATCATTGTGTCGTCTGTTCCGGTACAGGCAGTCAGCGCCGGTGCGATGGCGCTCGGTGCTTGGATTGGGCTAGGACGTCCTGCAGACCGTGTCGCGAATAATGGCACCCAAGGATCAGATCATGGTGCGCAGGGGTAACGTCGCAGAAGAAGAATATTCTTTCTCGCGGAGAGACCGATCAGCTTTTCGGGCGTTCTTTGAACAGTGATATATTACTTCGAATAGTTAATTGATTCTCGATTGGGTACGAGTCTTAGTACGAGTAAACGTCATTGCGGTATTGTCAGTAAGTACCTCCGCCACTTAAGCACCATGGCCATCTTCTTCTTCGTCTTCAACGGGAATGTTGAGCCATGCATCCATTTCCTCCCAGATCTTGGCCTTCTTCCCCATGAACGAGGACTTCTGTTTAGCGGCGCACGTCTTGCAGAATCCGTGGGCAGATGTCCATCGCACCGCAATCAGTTCATCCAGCCCGTAAATCGGATCGAACCGATATTTCTGCAATATCTCTGCAATCGTGGTCCAACCTGCTCGTCTCGTCGCCGAACAAGGTGTCTTGGCCGGGCATTCGTTGACAGGCGCTGTCGCGGACAACACCGTTAACCACACCTCTGTGATATGCTTCTGCGTTTCGACGACCCGAATAATATCGTCCATCTTCAATCCCTCGAAACGCATTGCCGCGCTTGGTATCTCGTCCTCTTCCCCTGTCGGAGGCCCTTGTGGCTGAGCGCGGAGGAGTTCATAGAATGCGCGTTTCAAAATGGCGGGGAGGTCCCACTCTCTCCCGAGGATCACGGCGGCGGCAGGATATGGGACGGGCTTCCCGGTAAAATTGCTGAGGTCATTGGGGAAGATGTCCAGGAGGTATTGCCTCGTGAACTCGACAAACTTGTGGAATTTGTAAATCGTGGCCGCGCGGAAAATGGCGGCAAGAGCGAGGAACGGAGGTGGGGCATAATAAAATTTCTATCGCACGTTCGTTAAAAAATATTCGCGTAAAAAAAGGAAGATAAGGCTTACATGGCATCCTCCATCGCGCTCAGCAACGCCTCAAAATCCTCCATGGACCCGACTGAATCCAAGTGGTACACGTCAACTCCCTCAATATCCTCTACCACCACGTCATTGATCTCCTCCTCGTCCCATTCCAGTGGTTCCTCTCGCCCAGCTCTCTTTTCGAAGAGCTTCTCGAACCACACCGACTGTGTGGCTAACCGACTTCGGTGTACCTTGAAGGCGACCGCGTCAAACTGCAATATAACATTCCCGTCCAGTGCCCAAAACCGGCTGTGTTTCGCGAAGGTTTGTGACGCGTTTTTGGTACGTTTGCTGCTAGGAGGATTGTGTTCAGGTGTCGGTTCCGTGCTATCGAGTTTACGCTTCGGGGAGGGCTTCTGCGACAAAGAATCTTTCGAATCAACGTCTGCGGTAGATTGTCTAGCCTTGGTCGCAGAACGGGTGACGACGGTGTGGTCCATTTTTGTCGTGGCGAAAGCCAAAATGTGCTGATCGGTGACATTGATGCGTTGATAGGAGGAGTCACAGCAGGTGTGGCTCGGCTAACTAGTTCCTGGTACAGACTTAGCTTCCCGGTCTTTAATTTTCGGGGGAGCATAACAGCATAGAACTGCGGATTAGGGGCACATAAGTGGCTTCCTCGAGTTTTAAAAGGACCTCACCGGCCGAAGCGATGCCGTCCAAAAACGGTGCCATGGCCGGATGTTCTGGAGCAATAAAATTTACCTTACAGGTAGTCGCCCACCCATTGGATTGGCAGAATGCTAAGCAAACATCTGTCCGGGAAGAACCCAAGGAAGATACTCGACTTGGAGAATAACTTAATGAATGTTCAAGTTCAATTTGTATGTACTACTAGTATAAATCGACCACAGACATGCAGGAATATTAATTTACATCGTGAGAGGGGGTTACTCAGGCTTAAATCTCACACATTTTATTTCCTAGAAGCGACTTTCGCTCACGAGCCTCAATTGAGTTTTGACCTATTTCGATCCTAAATGCAGCAATCAAGTCACCGTGACGCGACCCGTGACGCCGCGTCTTTTTCAATTGTTCTTCGTTCTTGCCACCACTACCGCGCGCGACTGAGAGCTCACCGATCCATTCATACCCTCCTTTCTACATTGGCTTGTTCTGCTTCATCAATCACTCTGCTCTGCGACCTGTGAGGCAAGGTGAGGCAACTGTTCGTCGTCTTCCGTGTAGTGCTGCACTTTTTTTGCACCACTGCTGATCCGAAATCTGTGATTCTAGCTGGGCCCATGAATCTCCATCCTCAACTCCCCGCTTTTTATCTCTCCAAACTCCTTTTGAATAATTCTCCACCCACGGATCTCGAAATGGAGCAGATTCGACAACTCATTGAAGAAGGAGACGGGTACATATCTCGGCTCGATAACGAGATCCGGCAGGCCGCTGCGACTCAGGAAAAGCTCTTTGAATGCCAGGACACGCGGAGACGAGAAGTTCGAGCACTACGTGCCCTTGTCTCGCCCGTTCGACGTTTCCCCCCTGAAATTCTCTCCGAAATCTTCCTCTCGTGCCTGGAGGAAGCCATCATCAGGTCGAGTTCCTACTCTAGCATCGACATTTCGCAACCGCCGCTCCTCCTTGGTCGTGTCTGTTCGGCGTGGCGAAGAATTTCCCTTACCACCCCGCGGCTATGGACGAATATTCGGTTGTCACCCACAAATCCAGTCGGTCGTGGTGTCGTATCAATCCTCGAACTTTTTATTGAGCGATCTCGTTCCATTCCCCTTTGCCTCGATATGAACATCCACTCCGGGCAGTACATCGGCACTCCGCTTACCCTCGTCTGGTCGCTTAGCCGCAGATTGGAAGACTTGCAGCTGAAGGTGCCCGTCGCGTACCTTCAACCGCTTGTCGGATTGCCGGACCATATGTTTCCAGCGCTGCGTAGTCTCGATATACATATACAGGACGCGAATTTGCATGCTCTTCCGAGGTTCGTTGGCATTATTACTGCTTTCGCCGGCGCACCTTGCCTGCGAAGCTTGAAGCTTGCGGGCTCGGTGGAGGTTATGCACTTGTTCTCGTGCCAGTTTCCCTGGGCGCAATTGACGACCTTGCGCCTGAACTGTGGCGATGGCCCTTCCATAACCCGCTCCATCGTCAGCCAATGCGTCAACCTGGAAACCTGCTCTATTACATTATATGACTCGATCATGTCTGAAGATGCCCTTCCCATCGTAAACTCGGTCTTGCCAAATCTGCGTACCCTCAGTTACGACGGACCTGGTGAAGATGGAGATGAAGATCAGGAAGACTATTCACCGGAATTCTTCAAGTCGTTATCGTTCCCGCAGCTCCAGGTCCTCAGCATGGATACCAGTTCATGGTCCGCTGAAGTCCTGGTCGAACTACACCAGCGCTCGACGTTTGAACTCACCACACTTACGCTTGGCCGCCTTAATTTATCGAGTGACGAAGTCGTCGAATTCTTCTCCCTCATTCCGACACTCAAGGGATTGATTCTGAACCACGGACGTGGCCTGCACGATGACCTGTTCGCGGCGCTTACCTATTCGAACGCGCATCCCCACACCGCAATTCTACCAGAGCTGGAGGCGCTGACCATAAAGACCGGCCCCAGCAGTTCTGACTGGATCGAGGACCCAGTCGCGGTTGCCATACTCGATGGCTCGGTAGTAGTTGCTATGCTCGAATCGCGCTGGTGGCCGGATCCTGCGCCTGGTCCATCCAATCCTTCTGCTCCCCGGCCTGCAATTTCGCGCTTGAAACAGACGACGTTGCAGTTTACCCATGACTCGTTCATGAACTTTGACCAGAGGGTCAAGGCCAAGCTTGATGTCATGGTGTCAGCGGGCATGCTGAACTACTATTGGGTGGTATAGTGGAGACCAAAATTCGGCGGCTAAATCAGATTGTCCTCTTTCCCGTCGATTATTACTCTGTCCACGTGTCGAATTGTAGAACTCTAATGGCCTCGAGACAAGGGACCATACTAGTGCCATCGAGGTGATTTGCAGGCATGAATTGCGAACACCTTCTGACTCTAAGGCCGACTGTGATATGCGGGAGGAATCATAGGTGTGGCGGTATAACGTGCTCCCTATCGGCGCATCAGAGGAGCAGCTCTTGATGTTGGATAATAAGAGAGTTTGATCCCCGTATACGAGGTACCTAGATCCTTTCTAAGTCCCAGTCATTAAACCATCCAATACTCTGTCCCTGACTGGCGGCAGGAGGATTAAAGCGGCTGAGGAAAAAAATGGTGGAGGTCGGATAACACGCCAATTGCGAACTTGAGCAATAAATTGCGGTGACTAAGTACAATACAACAACATGGTATTCAAGAAAAGGATAGATATAGTACAATTGGTGATACAGAGTCGACAGCAGTTACTCAAGGCAAACACCGGCCAGCTGAGGAATTATCAGCAGATGAACCAGCGAAAACAAATGCATTTGAACTCACCGACTACCACAACGGCATCATGTCGCACTCAAATTGGTTAGAAGGCGCGAAAATGGCCGCCCTTTTATACCGTAGAGGACTATGTCTCAAATCCTATGAATCGATGCATCCGCGCGGCAAGGGAGGAGCCGCAGGTCTCACCTTGAAATGCAGCTCACCTTGAAATGCAGGGTACAAATGAGGCCTAGAGCGTTTCATATGTTCTAAACATGTTCTGGGCATGAATGGTGATACTGGTTGCAGTATGCGCCATCAAATTCAGAGATTGACGGTGAGCTATAGAGGACAACATCGTCCCGTTCCTATTTAGTTTCAAATCATATAATGGTCAAATAAAATTCGATTCATGATGCCAAACGCAGTCACCTGAACGTTTGAGCGTCAACCCTAGAGATTAAGTAAATAAATAAAGAGCTTGTAAGGTTACGATCGACCCTAAGTAAGCGGGATAAGTACCGTGACTTCATCCTACGAGGACAGCGGAACAGTTCTGATGAGAGGATGCGGACACTATCTAGGATAAACCGGACAAATTAATAGGACAGTGTTCCAGACCGAAGAAGACACGGGGAGAGTCGGAGGGACACGAAGACAAAAAAAGGAGATCTTATTTGTCTGTTTGATCCAGCTGTCGGGATTTGAACTTGCAGGTGCAATCACTGTCCAGCGGACCCTCCCGTAATTCGACGCGAACATCGTTATATTTGGGCTCATCCACCTTTCGGTTACCTCAGTTTTGTTGGTTTCATCTTGTTCTTCCGAAGAATCTTGGTTACATATTGAATTAGCTTGGAATTAGCTTGTTTCAAAGTTAATTAGTAATTGAATAGAAATCAAAGTGTTTTCTCGTTTATCTTCTGGCACCGACCTTGGCCTTCTTTTTTATGACACAAACATCCTTGGGATTGGATCACATTGTGCGCACACATTTGAGGGGATCAAGTTTACATGTAATTACAGCAGTAGGGTTGAGGCGAGAATCCGTTGGCTCGTCAAAAGGCACTCCCTGTGTTTCCGGATGATCTCAGCGAGCCGGGTCAACGACTCTATGGGAAACATTTGACCATTCAGAGAACGGACCGGCGTTGCCGAAGGATTTATTACATTTACAGCGAAGGAGCAGTAAAATTGGTGGGGATCCGGAGGAAAGTTCGAGTCCCGGTCCTGCTTGTCCACTGACAAACACTTTTTACATTGTGTGAGGACGCACATCGAGAGTTTGGAACCTATTCTGATACTCAATTGCTCTTTGATTCCCAGTCTTCTGCTTCCGAGTAATGATTTGGGGCTGATTTACAAACCGCTTCAAGGCTATTAAATATGAACTTCCAAGATATCCAGATCCGCTAGATGTTGTATTTGCACGCGATCCGCCTGGACGTCATTGTTGAGAGCGGTAGTTTCCGCTGCGAGGATCTCCACTCTCGTCCTGCATTCCGCTGTGGCACAACACAAGGGAAAGATCCAGGTGGAATCGCACCCGCAGTCGCCAATCGACATCGCATGAAGCTGCACGCGACCATCGCTCGTTCCGGTTCGAGCGTTCAGATGCCGCCACATCTCATTGTCGTAGGGGAATGTGCTGGTAGGTTCAACCGTCGCCGTACAGTGCTTGTACGGCTCACAGTAATCGAACTTGACGTAAAAGGTGGTACCCGGGTTCGACCGTAAATACGTAAGTTCGTCGTTCAGAATGCTGCGTTTCATCCTCAAGTAGTCGTCGTGAATTAGTGCGCGCAAGAACGATACATCTCGTCTGCTGAGAGTGCGAGTAGCTGGTAAACCGTCGAGTGAGTGGCAATCTTAACCGTGGATATAAATCACACCATCAGAAGTCCATCCGCACATCTGACGGTGCCCGCCGTGCTGCCAATCGTGGGTTTGACACGCTTTAGAGCAATATTTGCTTGCCTGGCAGCGGGAGCAGCGCTGGAACTCGGATTTGAGGCCAATCACACAGCACTTATATGCGGTTAGTTCGAAATTCAAGAATCAGCGAAAGTGCTCACGCTCATATTGTCGCAAGCAGACTTTGCGGGTTCTTTTTCTCGTCCCAGATGCACCTTCATCAAGGCCACCGCGGCTGCAGAATAGACCAAAATGCCTCCCACTTTTCGGAAATTGGAAAGCCTTGGAAGGTGTGGCCATCAATTAGGATCTCCAGCTCGTCGATGGAGGCCCGAAGTTGGAGCAAGACCGATAAATACACCAATGATCTGGACAAGGTGGTCAAGATGAGGTTCAATTGCTCGAGGGACTGTGGTTTCGGGGGACTCATCCTTCCCCACGCGAGAAGTGCACGGAGAAGACCTGCACGGAGAGCCTCGGTGACTAGATTGTGGCCGTAGTGGATTCTGAAGTAGTATTGAATTGCGAAGGATACGTTGAATATGTTATCATCTGCGGAGAATGAGGGCGAGCTGAGGCGACACGCGACATAGATGAGGGTGGTGACAATTCCTTGGTCGATGAGAATTTTCTGGAAGGACGAGTCCACTTCACATCTCCTTTGAAGGAGCGCTATCACACCACGCAGCGACCAGGTTCCAGCTGAGACCACAACGGATTGTACGACACACTTGATATGGTCGACACAAAGACGGGCAAGGGATAACTGGCTCCCACCAGCACCTTCAATCGCCTCCTCGAATTCGTGCTCTTCGGTGATGGTGAGGGGTGCGTTCGTCATGTATACACAGAACATTTCGAACGCTCCTGGGTTTGGGACAAGATGTGCCTGGTCCAGTGACTGCGCCCAAACTCGGAAGACAAGGATGCGAAATCCCGGAGTCATACGCATCAATTTCCCGGTTTCTTTGTCTTTTCCCAGCGCGATGATGACGGACAAAGGGTTTATTTCTGGGACAGGGAGGCGAGGCAAGTTGTCTCGATGAGTGTTGAGGAACTCGATCCACGGCCACGCGCGTGTCCAGAGATCGGGTGAAGGTGGACCCGGAATATGATCATTGTTATCGAGAAGCAAGAGGCCCTGCAGACACCTAACGACGTGCGATAGCTTGCGGATGAGGGGTTGGGAGTCGAATTCGGCCTCTGAAAGATCTAATTGCGCCAACAAGGAAGGGATAACAGAGTCATCGAGACCAGCGTAGTACACCGGGAGTAGATGAACCAAGTTGGCTGACGACATATTCAAGGCCCCAAGCTCTTCTGGGCTCCCAGAGTCTGCGGCGGCCAGCGCACGTCTCTTCGAAAGAATCAATGTGAGAACGATGGCGAAGATCACGGAGGCACTATTATACAAACCCTGATGGCTAAAGGGAGCCTGTGCAAGTTCCTCAAAGCCAGCGATGGATGCATGGTGGAAGTGGAAAGCTAGTGATGCTCATGGCTTGGCTTCAAGCCAAGAAGCCAAGAAGCCAAAGCCGTGGCTTGACCAAGCCAAGCCAAGCCAAATTCTTGGCTTGAGCACGGCTTTGGCTTTGGCTTGAGGTCTACGAAGCCAAAGCCAGGGCTTCAAGCCGTGGCTTGGAGGCCAAAAAATGCTACTCGTGCGCAAATGAATCTTTGAAGTTGAACTTGAGCAGATCGAACCGAATTTGATTTCCGGTGATCACGGCACATCAAAACTTACTTCCGAAAGCACTGGCCAGTGGATCTCCAGGAGGAAGCGGTGCAGAATATGGAGGAAACGGTAAGTGCTTTGAACTGAATGCGTACCAGCACAGCTAATATTTCGCAGTTTAAACAGCGCTATCTTAAGCTCCGGGGAGCATCGGGGGCGGCATCCGCGCCCGTTAAAAAGGCACAACCGACCAAACTACGGCGTTCAATTGTACAGGAGGATGATGATGCTACTACCAGCGCCGAAATCCACATCGATCCGCTCAAACCGTGGCTTGACGAGTATCAGCTCTATACAACTGTTCGAGAAGTTGTCCCGGAGGGCACGGGCACAATTCAGTGGTGGGGTGTAAGTCGTAATGATTTTCTTCGACTTCAACTCCTGCTAATTCTATTTAGATAAATGCTAATCGTTATCCTGTCTGGGCGTCGTTGGCACGGAATTATCTCGCTGTCATGTCGTCTTCTGTATCCAGCGAGCGCGCATTTTCTTCGGCAGGGATCAAAATCAGTAAGCGGCGTAACCGATTGAAGGCTGACATCGTCGAGGCGTTACAAGTTCTCAAATGTATGATACGCCGTGATTTGATTTTCCGGAAGGCAGCTCTGGCAGATGATGCGGAGGATGATTCGGAGAAGGAGGAGAATGAGAGTGACGAGAATGAGGGTTGGGATGCTCTTTTGGCCGATGACCCTGATAATTATGACCCAGACTATGAAATGAACATTTAATATATACATATAATCTTTACCACACGACAGCCTACTATATGATCTCTGAAGCCCCGGCTTGAGCCAAAGCCAAGCCAAGCCAAGCCCCCGTCCATGGCTTTGGCTTTGGCTTAAAGAATCTGAAGCCAAAGCCAGGCTAAGCCAAGCCAAAGCCGGGGTTTCGAAGCCAAGCCAAGCCAAAACATCACTATGGAAAGCAGCAGTTGCTGAGATATGCCATTGTCACACCCAGTCACATCTAGACTCGGCATGAAGAACCTTCTCAACCTCCGATTCGTTCAACAGGTCCAGCTTTGTCAACCCATCGCCAGATCGCGTGAGATCGCGTGTGAAAACTTCGGTCACAGCGGAGGCGATAAACGCTTCCCGAACTGCCGATCCAAGGACTCCGGAAGCTCGTGGTAGTGTTGATCTGCCAGTGTCATTGGCTTTGGCTTCGGAAAATCTCGAGCCAGGCCACGGCCAAACTGTTGGCTTTGGCCTGACCCGGCTCAAGCTGGCTTTGGGCAGGGATTTCAGCGAGGCTTTGGCTTTGGCCTTGCTAAATCCCAAGCCAGGCCAAAGCCATCTCGAGCCAAAGCCAGAAAAAGCGAAAGCCGAGCCAAAAAGCCGTGGGGCCGGAGGCAATGCCAGAACAACGCTAGCTCCTGGTGTTCATATAAACATAACTCTTCATGAATTCGGCAGAGAATTGACTGTGATAATGACTTTATCCAAGTGCTGCCATCGTGTCCGTAAATATTTTCGGCATTGAACTGTGTCCTTTCGTCTGGTCCACTCGCTGTATGCATCCCGGCAACTTACGAGACCGGCCTTCAGGCCAATGAGGTCATTGAGTGGCATTCACTGCAACCTCGAAGTGGACATGGCGGCTGTGTCATCAAAGCACGAGTCAAAGCGGCCCTGTTTTATAAAGACTGGCACCTGGATACTGTGACGGACCCACTCTCGTCTGCCCTTCATGTCATCTCAATCTACCCCCACCGTCCCCGCTTTTCAGACAGTCTTTCGTATATCTCTGGACAACACAAGCGCTGTGCCACAGACACTCTCTCTTATTGTTTCGAACCCACGTGAAATCCACTGTAATGTTCGGCAAGTCGGGCGGCTTTCTATTGTGTTGCCATCGTGGCTTATGTCGCCTCCAGATCTCAGGATTCTTCAGTTGGTCAAAATAGGATGGTGGAGATTGCGGTTCGGTAAGGATTTTTTGCCACTCAGATGTAGGGAGCTCTTCATTCATCGTTTCGAAGGCCAGGATCCGCATCCGCATCAGCGGCCACAACCAATGTTTTGACTATTACTGGCCCTCACAATAGGTAACTAATCGTCGCCACTTTATTGTTTGGACATTCCTGATCAGTAGTTTTCAGCTCTGTGGTGACTGCATCATCCTCAAGGATTACCCTTGTCACCCCTCCGATGTTGACACCCTCAAGAGCGATTCCTATTCCACCGAGGACGGCGACAACTTCAAGAGCCACCACACTCATCCGGACAACTCGCCTTCGGGGTGAACGCCCTCTCGGCTACACACACATTGACTGGACACCGCGCGCCACTCGTCCGATCAGAGACGGACGCGATGACCACCACGCACCCCCTCCGCCTTACTCTCGGTACCCAACCACAACTGTCGTGCACACCATCCCGACTGCTCCCGACTCATTGCCGCGAGGATCAGCTCACAGACAATGTACCCTGCTACCACGTCCGCCCCATGCACGTCGACCGCCTCCGCGGCATTTGCGTGACATGTACGAGGCAATGCAACGCGGGGAGTTCGTTCCGGCCGTGATAGTCGAGCACGAGCCAGAGCAGCCCACCCTGCCTGTGGATTCCAATGGCCGGAGACGCAGGAGAAGATACGAGGCAGAGGAGGACGAAGACTCGGATGAAGAGGACCGGCGCTCTGCGAAGCGCAGCCGAATTTCGTGGGGTCCGTTGGATTTTCTTCGTTCGTGGGTATAATCCAATCCAGTGCATTTGAGTGTGAACATTGGGCCGTTGTTTCTTTTCTACGATAATCGTTCTGCATGTACCTCTCCTTAGATTACAATGTTGTATTACTTCATGTGTAGGATATGTAGGTCATACCATCGTTGCATGTTATGATCTGCTGGGAGTTGTCGAAATATACACCGACTCTAGGAATATTGGATAGATGCATATAAACGTGGACACCGAAAGAGAAAAAAAGAAGTACCAGATTAAGGCACACAGAGTATAAGTTGAACGGTGTCAAGCATGCTTGCGTGCTGGCCGTTTCTCGGGGTGAGACGCCTATCCATTAGCAAAGAATACCGAGCTCTTAGCCTGCGTTGCTGTGTCTGAGTCGTCCGAGGTCCCACGAATAATGGGCGGCGCCGAGGATCTGAATGTGCACAAAATGGTCAACACGATGAAATTTAAAATTAAACCTCAGACAGGGCTCCAAAATGCACGGTATTTTTTGGGAACGGCTATGTGGGTCGCGATCCGCGGAGAGATGCAAATGCAAATGCATTTGTCAGTTCAGTTCCCATTCGACCCGTGCAAAGGAGCTATCGGGAAGGCCGTCAGCTGCCGTTCACCGATTTCCTCCTCAGGGAAGTATTCAGAAACACCTTGATAATATTGATAATAATGAAAAAAAAAATGGTTCAGATCATGAAAATCGCTCACCCCAGGTTAAAAACCGGTGCAACTCAGCGCCCGACTTTGGTCACAAAATCTTAATGCGATTGTACCATCAGAGAAAATTTTAACTTCCATACGTCAAAGAGAATCAGTCGAATTTAGTCAGATGGAGTCCAAAAATGACCATCCAATTCCTCAGAGACAGGTTACTACAATCTTTGCCGAAACAAATAAGTACGTGATACATGTCATAGGCAAAATAACAGCAAGCAATCTGACTATGAATGGAAGTGTTATCTGTTCGCATTTTATATTGCATTTACTCTGGAGACGTATATAAGGGCCCGGCTCGACGCTGATGTTGAGAAATACACAGCTCAGACAAACCAACTCACCGATGCATTTCAATCTCCTTTCACTCACTGCCGCATTTATCCTCACGGCCACTGCGTATGGGGGGCCGTCATTGGCCGAGGAGCGCCAGGTTGGAATTGGGTGTTCTCCCATTGGTGTCGTCTGTGTGTTTGGAGTACCACCAGCGCAGTTCACCTGCTGTGACGGCCTTATGGGGAGTGAGTGCTGTGCCGCAGAGTCGTCTTTCAACTTCAAGCAGCTAATTGGTCCGTAGAAATGCGTTGAGCCGTAAGATCACATCCGAGGACACGTTGGAGCACAAATTCACGGTGGACTGGACGGAGCGACAAATGAATATGAATGTTTGAATCGAGAAGTTCAAGTTTAACCAAGAATAATGGGGATATCGTTCCCATTCAGGATGTACAAGTAATCTTGTTCCGTCGTCCCAATGGGGCTACATAACTATCAGTTCGACTGGTGATGGCAAGAAAATTCGTGATCGGACATACCAAAGTTCAGTAAGTTCAACGAACTATACAGTTTCGCATTCTTGCGCTAAACGTGGTAATCTCCTTTCATTTTTGGTTATCGGAATCACCTCAAGACTTCAGATCTTCAGAAAGTGTATTACTATGGAATCGCACAAATACCGAACAAATCAGAAGCTTCCGAGGTTTCCCACGGTTCGATCCACCGTCACTTATGACGCTTACGGTCGTTAAGGAGATCATTGCTCTGGTTCGATTACGAGACCTGGATACGACTTATATTGTCAAGCTCAGAATTTATTGCGTTTCAATTCCCACACTACCTCTCCCACTCACGATGAGGCCCACCGCCTTCGCTCTCTTCTTCTGCCATCTTTTATGCTCCCTTTGCCTTACGACAGGCCATACTGTCGGGTCCGACACGGAGGCTCCTGAGGCGACTCTCTGCGTCTATGACCGGCGGTCCACGCTTGAAAGACGCGCGGACGGGGATGGTGGAGGGGATGCAACCGTGGGCGTCGACGTGAGTCCTCCGCCGCCAAAACCATCACGCCTTACCTTATTTTCTAGTTGCCAAGTGTCGGATTGACGCTGGGAAATATTACGACCAAGCTCGGGAACATCAACCTGACGTGCGTATCCCTCGTTGTGTACAAAGAATCTCTAACCATACCATTCGAACAACAGCGTAACGAATGTCACCATTTCCGTTGGCAGTATCGAGTGAGCGAGATCATCTTTGCGACACATACATTTACTGAGAGGTCTGTTTTGTTCTTGAAGCATAGAGAATATCAGCATTGGGAACATCACAGTCATTGTCTCGGTGCCTCTCCCCGGCGCTAGCCCCATAAACGCGTTCAGCGCATCAGTACGTCCCATTTCTTCACGGTCTTGATTCATATATCCTGCATCGCTTCGCCGCACTGTACTCACTTCCGTGTACACTCTTGCATCTTTATAGTCCGCGGCCACGTCCATCTCCACCAGCACCGGGACCGGCACATCCACCATTTCTCCCCCCGTATCCGCGACCCAAACTTCGGGCAGCTTCCTCCAGCGTCTCAAGCGGCAAGACTCCACCTCACCCCCCACGACGACAACGAGCGATCCGTCACTGCCGACAGTAACAGTGGGAGGCGGCAACGTGAATGCCGGGGCGGGGAACGTGGATACGGAGATCGGAAATATCACAATATTCGTAGGGAATGTGAACGTCTCCGTTGGTGACGGTGAGTGTCTCCCTCCTCCTCCTCCCAGTTATTCTATCTATCCACCGGTATTGTGACCATTTATTCATCATAATCCCTCTTTCCTTGACAGTAAAAATAAAAAACGTAACAATCGGCAACATTTTTGTGTTGGTTCAGATAGGGCAGCCCGATGTACGCATAGCGTGCTCCCCGCTTTGGTTTATATCTTGGCTCACGAGCTGTGGACTTTATTAGCTGAACGGCGCCATTGGGAACCTCACCAACGCACTAGAAGGGACCGGCCCGTCCCCGACCTAGTCCGAGGTGGACTCGAGATCGTTACCAGTACAGGCTCGTACGCAAAATCGCATACTCTGGCTCTCGACGAGTTACTCAGAACTCTCCGCTCTTTATCGTTTTTCCCACTGGGTGTTTTGCATGGTTGGCTTTTCTAATTTCCTGGAATCCGAATGCATGGTTGAATGTATTTGTACCCACCGCACACACGAGTTGTTTCGCTTTTTTTTAGTGTATCTTATCCTATCAGTGTAGGTCTTGTGAATGTTCTGCACGGCAAGAATTGCAACCTAGGGATAGCGTCCGAAACATCCCCGACACGCTGGTATTATTGTTCCTTTCAAATCGATTCGCATTCCGGTCGATAACTTCTCCGTCATTCGTTCTTGGATTCTTCCATCGCCGTTATCCGGTTCTAAGTTCTGGGCTCATCAGCTCCGTTGGTTTAATTATGGAACACATGGCTTGGGGCCTCAACGGATTGAAAGGTTGAATACGTGCACGGTCAAGCTGGCTTAGTTATGTATCACAGAGCTGAAACGGCGCTGATTCAGAAAGCTAGAAAACTTGACGGCATTTCTGTTCTGGACGAATATTGTCTCTCAAACCACTCATTCCTCGCGTGTTTTCTGCAGATGAAGGCGGTTATCTAATGAAGAAAAATACAGACGAGTCGATAAGTACACAACAAATGGTCCCTGAAAGCCAACGTTCGTCTCTCATGCCGCTGGCAAGAGCCTCGCATAGTTTACTCACTGACGGATGAGTATGAGTTTGTCCCATCGCGAGCCGACGTCGTCGATGATCCAGCACCGTGAATATAGATGCGTCGAGGAGCGGGAACAGAAAATTTGGATCGAGGTCATCGTGACGGCCCAGATGACACCAAAAGGCGAGTATGAGTACGAGAGGAGCATCTCTAGGTAGGGAGGGAGCATACGGTAGGATGGGCCGACGAGCCAAGTGAATGGGTCGGCGATGAGGATGGGGATGGGACGGCTGCTAGTAAGTGAGGCCGGAGGTGGGGACGATGGGGATGGGGATGGAGAGGGTGGTACAGACGGACCAGCGTTGTGCCCAGTGCCGCGTCCACTGATACAGAGTGAGGAGACGGAAATGGAGAGGGAGGTGAGTACGAGTAAGTAACGGTACGATAAAGATGGTGGATGAGGGAAGAACAGATATGCATAGCATAGATTATACGTTACGAGGTACTCTTGAATCTGCCGCATGTAGCGAGGAACAGAGGACGAGAAAACGAAGAACGAAAAGCGAAAGGTGCCTTTAAGTAAACAAACAGCTGTCAGGATTTGAGGGAGAGTAGAGGGAAGAGATGCCGAGTCTACCCATCTGTACATCCACCTGCTGCGGCTACTGCACCTGCGGTACCGCCTGTGCCTGCGCGTACCATTGCTAGTGTTGCAAAAACTGGGCACGCTGCAGATGCGCGAGGTACTCGGGCGTCTGCCCCGACGTGAACGCGGCAGTGGCAAACGTCAGCGTCGCCGTAGTGGCGAATGTCGTCGTGGACGTCGCACTCACCGTAGGTGTCGCCGGCGCGGAATTGGAATTGAATCCGGTGGTGGGCGGCGTAAACGGCGTCGCCTCAATCTTGCCCTTGGCGGTGGTGGTCGCGACGGCCTGGATGTGGGGAAGCAAAGTGTTCCCCCAAGCATACGACGACGCGCTCTTGCCCTTCGCCGCACTCGCACTCACACCCGCAGCGGCACTCATGCTCGCCGTTGCCCTTGGCGTAGTGGAGGCATTCGTCCCCTGCCGCTGCTGCAGACACGCGCGCACGCCGCCCGCAAGCTGCCCGAGCCCGACCGCGCCGTGGTCGCCCGAGTGCTGGTAGTGGTACCGTAGCCCGTTCATGTTTTTGTTTCGCCGCGTCCAGTCTCCAACACCGTATGCAAACGGCCGCGCACGCGCCTCGACCTCGTTCAGCTCGGCCTGCGACAGCTCGTTGCTGCCGTTCGCAGCACGGGCGGGAGTAGTCGACCGCGACGCATCCTCCGCTTCCTCCTCCGGCACGGCCGCGTTCGCGCGCTTGTGCTCGAGCAGCGCGCGAACGGCTTCGAGATCCTTCGCGGGGCCGTATAAGCCGTGAGTCATGTGGTATTTCAGGCCGTTCGCCTGCTTGTATGACTTAGAGCAGTTGGGCTTCAGGCATCGGAACGGCTTGTGCGGGAGGAGGATCGTCGCAGGAGAAGGGGTGGCGCTGGTACTCGCGGGGGGCGTGGGCAGCGTGGCACCGGGCGTGGCACCACGTGAAGGGGGGGGGCAGAGATGGAAGTAAAAGTGGGGGAAGGGCTACTGCGCTTGCTCGCTTTTTGGGCCTTGCCGCCGGCGCCGACGCTGGGGATGCTGCTGGCAGTGCTGGTGTCGGCGGTCAGTGGAATTCATTTGGAATTCATATACATGTAGCGAATCGCACGATGATGGCTGATGTTTATTGCTGTTTGCATAAAAGTTGGCACAGCCATCATTTTGATCCCGTTTTGATGCGCTGTAGAAACTGGATTGTTTCTCAGTCATTTCTGGGCCGATTCGGCTGGGACCATACTATAAATTCGCCGTTTTCGAAGGCGCATCGAACGCCGTAGGATTTGTAGCCCCATGTGAATTTCTCATAATTCCAATTTCGGCGAGCCGTGCTTCGGCACGCGAATTTACAAGGAAAGTATGGCCGCATTTGAGCAAACTCCAAAGGAAAGAATGGTTTGGATACTATCCACCTACACCCTTGTCAATTTTGAGGCCAATCCAACGTGGAATGGATGCGTCGCGACACGCCGAAGAAGCACCATCAAACGCGTCACTCGGTGACGCGTTACGCGCTTCTTTGCCTCTTCCCGTGTGCATGCCCAAAGGCAAACCCATCTCGGAGGACCTGAGATGGGCCATCGTGCGTATGCACGCGCTCGGTGTCTCCGTCAAGACTATACACACCTATACAGATGTTAGTCCGCGTCAGATCTATCGTGTCGTCAACCGCTTTCAGTCCACCGGCAAAGTTTTGACCGCAAGTCAAAGACGGAGAACCGGGCGACCACGACACCTTAGTTCTGACGATGTTGCGGTATGCCTTCACTGTCTGTACTTACACCACAATGTGATATTTCTTCTTCAGTACCTCCAGGGTTGTCTGGATCTGAGTTGCGACAAATACCTCGATGAACTTCAGCTCGGTCTTCAAGAGACCTGCGGCCGTGTCGTGTCTCAATCAACGATTTGGCGTGCTCTGAAGCGCAGTGGGTACACCATGAAAAAGGTAAGGGATCCCACAGCACTATAATTTTTTAAGCCAACATCTGCATAGCTTACTCGGGTTGCTATTGAGCGGAGTGTTGTCAAGCGTTCAAAATTTAGATACAAGATCGGCCGTGACTACGAGCCTCGGCAACTGGTCTTTGTCGATGAGAGCTCCTGTGACCGCCGGACGTTGTATCGCGGCAAGGCATGGGCTTTTCGTGGGCAGCGTGCAGTCCGAAAAGCGTTTTTTATCCGTGGTAAACGGTATGCAGTGTGCTCCTCTCTGCTACCTCTTTCCAATTTTCCTCCAGTTACTCTGTCCTTCCCGCAATCTCGTTGGATGGTATTCTTTATGTTAGCATCGTAGAGGGCTCATTCACGACCGAAACCTTTGTGGAGTTCATCAACGGCCTTTTGGACAAGATGAACAAATTTCCCGGTCCCAACTCGGTAATCGTAATGGACAACTGTCGGATCCACAAGGCTGAAGAGATACGGGAGATGATCGAGGTACGGTATGTGTGTTTCGTTTATGCGCTATGAGCATTCCTTGAGATTTTTATTACAGCGGAATGCGCTGCCTCTATTTACCACCGTACTCACCCGATTATAACCCGATGGAACCCGGTTTTTCGAAGATAAAAGCTTACATTCGGAGAGAGGGACAGGCTTACCGGACCGCGATGGAGGCGGACAACGACAAAGTCGAAGTTCTAACCCAACTTCACAACGCTGTATATTCTATTACACCTCATGATGCAGAGGGCTGGTTTCGCCACTCGGGATATTTCTAATACATTGTATCGTTCAAGAAAAGTTGTATTATGAGCGCACCAAGAAGTACAAAGAACAAAGTATTCAGTCGCAAGAAACCCAATCTGCCTTACGCTCAGCCTCCTGCTTGCGAATTTTCCTACAATCCACCTTGGCGTACTTTATCATCAACCTCGCAACACCAATCATCATACCCTCGCAAATCTTCATGAGTTCCTTCTCACCCTCAGCACCAAGATCCAAAATCTGCACTACCCGAGCAAAGCCCTCGTTCCGAAGCATGGCACCGAATTTGCTAAAACCATGCCCGTCTTCTCCCCTCTCCGATGTATCGAGATCGAGTAGCCAGTCATCAATTTTTGGAAAGAGGGTCGGGGATTCGTCGTCGTCCAAATCTGCGTCTGGGTTCGAGGGTTTTGGAGGATTTTGAGCAGCAGGGACGGGATGTGCCGCAGGAGCAGGAGGGTAATATGCGTGGGGATAGGGACCCGGAGGAGGGTAATATGAATAGGGATGAGGACCAGGGGGCGGTGGTGGCTGGTGGTTCGGGGTAGTGCGGCTTCGCGGTGCTGCTTGTGTCCCGGTTTCAAACGGTAGTCCCATCACTGGAGGCGGGGTAGACGTCGAGTTATGTGCTCCCTGTGCCTGTACAGAAATATCAGTTAACAGAGATAAAAAATCGGTCATTGAGACGAACACAGAGCATACTCCACAGACTAAGATTTGGAACCCCCAGCGAGATGTGCTCGCCATTTTTGGCAACAAGACAGCACCCGCCGTGTCGCTCACATTTGTGTTGTGCTTCGAGCTCGCGTAGGTACTGGGGTCCAGTCTTCTTCTTCCCAGGTTGCACCTCTCCATTTCGCTGTCACTTGACTCTGCTTTTGTTGCCGACGCCTGGGACAATATATTCAGCACATGAATCGGGTATAGCCACCGAAAACTGGCCTTCGATTTCGGTTTCTTTGAGGCGGGCTTCTTGGGTTCAGCTTTATCTGATTGCTTGGGTCGTAAATCAATGATATTGACTTGCAGAGGTTTCTTCGCGGGATTTTTTGCATGTGCACGGATCTTGCGCTCCTCCCGTACCGCGTTGAAGAGCCGGATGAGGTGAATAGGTGTTTTGATGACTCGTGGCAAAACATCCTTGGTCCAGTGACTCAGCTTGTACCCAAACTCAAGGTCTCTACGCCGGATATACATCTCGTCGGCGACGTTCTGGGTGAAGTCGAGGTGGGTGATCTCCGATGAATAGGTGAGAGTATCGGTGGCATTGGAAGCAACAGGAATGACAAATTCGACGTCGAAAACTAATGTGAGCATTAGATTATTGACAAGATAAGGGTGAAGATGAAAACTGTGGGTGCACGCACCGTTCTCCTCCTCCTCCTCCTCCTCCTCCTGGGCTCGGGCTCCTCGTCGCTGTCAACACCCTGCTCCTCATTATCTTCGTTGTCCTTTGCATCCAGGTAGTCGCTATCGCCCGCCCAAGTATAGCAACAGCAGCTGCATCAATATCCTCTGCCTCCAGATCATCATCGAGCATTTCTGAGTCGGAAGCAATTTCAATAACAACATTAGACGACGTTTCAGAGTCAGAGGTCGAGTTAGACACAGATGCAGATGTAGACGCGGTAGCAGAAGCAGAATTAGAGCCAGATTGACGTGTCTTTCGCGTGGCGGGTGGAATAGTAACTGTGAGTTTTGGTGTTTGGGAGGCAGCAGGGGTTGTTTTAGACTTCTTCAGGGGGCGACCAACTGGCCTCTTAGCTGGAGCGTCGGGCTCGGCTCGTTTTTTGCCCATGAAAGAAGAGGAAAGAGGCAAAGAAGCGCGTAACGCGTCACCAAGTGACGCGTTTGATGGTGCTTCTTCGGCGCGTCGCGACGCGTCCATTCCACGTTGGATTGGCCTCAAAATTGACAAGGGTGTAGGTGGATAGTATCCAAACCATTCTTTCCTTTGGAGTTTGCTCAAATGCGGCCATACTTTCCTTGTAAATTCGCGTGCCGAAGCACGGCTCGCCGAAATTGGAATTATGAGAAATTCACATGGGGCTACAAATCCTACGGCGTTCGATGCGCCTTCGAAAACGGCGAATTTATAGTATGGTCCCAGCCGAATCGGCCCAGAAATGACTGAGAAACAATCCAGTTTCTACAGCACATCAAAACGGGATCAAAATGATGGCTGTGCCAACTTTTATGCAAACAGCAATAACGAAGTAACAGGAGGACGTAATAGTCCATCCCAAACTCCACATCAGCGAACGCTACAACGCAAGAGCTGAGCGATCTCTGGATCTGGCAATATGGTTAGATAAGCTGATGATCACTTGGTGATCGCCAGAAAGTCGTCCAGCATCCTGGCATTTGTTGCTCCCGGTGTCAGAGGTGATATTTTCACCATAGAATAGGTATCCATACACATTGTTTATGACTTTGAGCTCTTACTGCATATGAACATTGAAAAACGGAATGTACTGAGAAATGATGCTGTGATGGCAACTGATAAAATTTCCTTTTTCTGGGGGGGGGGGGGGGGGGGGGGGGGGGGGGGGGGGGGTCGTGGGACTTATTGGCTGATCCAGAGATCGCTCAGCTCTTGCTACAACACCTTTTATTTGGCAATCAGCTGGTATTACATAAATACATGGGCCACCTTGGTACTAGTACAGGCCCCGTGAAGCTCCTGCCAAGGGTTGTCCCAAAAATTCCCCAGATTTGGCCTAAAAAAGCTTATGTTGGAGCAGATTCGAGGCCTGAAAAAGTTTAAATTGGACAGGGGTCGTCAGGTTTGCGTCAGGTGCACCCAAAATTTCGCCAAAAATGGTCGAAAATTTTCTAAATTTCTCTCCTGCCAGGTCTATCTGAATTTTAATATGTACGTTGAATTCAACCGGGACTCATCCATATTGCTGCCCATGATGCCGATTGATGCTGTTTGCTGACCATCTACCCAAACTCGGCAACTGTGGCAGAAATTTCCGCCAACTTTCGGCTCAAAAAGCTTAACTTCGGACAAGGCTCCCAGACTTTTGGCCTAGAAAAGCTTACCTTGGGACAAGGAAAACACAAATTTTCGCTCTGAAAAAGTTTAATTTTGAGACAACCCTTGGCAGGAGCTTCACGGGGCCTACTAGTACTGATGCTGTTCCAGAACTAGTGAGTCAACAGAGTTAGCTAGGGAGTATTTTTTTGAGATTTTCTGGAGATTTCCCTGTCTAAACTAGGACCATGCTCGACCCGAATATGATTTGTGAAAAAACATTGCCATTATTCCGAAGTATGGTACGAAAAAGGCTTTCAAGTGTCCAGAGCACCATCTCGTTTAGCTGACAAAATCCTGGTATTTTTGCTGCCATAAACACAAGAGGTGGCGAACAGAAAGCACGTGATATCATGCTCAGAAATCCCCTGAATTTCAAAATGGGGGGGAGGGGGGGTCCACGCGAGCGGTGGGTCGGTCCGAAGGCATACGGTCCGTTGTCCGGACTTAAAAGAAAGACGAGAAAATAAAATCAAAAAGGAGCCATGACTCGCATGGCGTTTTAGTCCGAATGCGCCGAAAATGGTGAAGCGATCATTTCAAGCAAAGAAAATTCAGAAGCCAAAGTTCGATGAATTTGAAGTGACAGTCTTCTTCATAGCATGTAATTGTGGGGGGTCGACCTTTCTATTTCACAATTCATGAAGAAATGAGAGAGCTACATTGAAACTAAGTGAAACCCTGTCTAGAAATACAAAATCGGTCGGACCGGCTTCCTGTGGCACTGCAAAGCTACGCATGATATCTTGGCTCTTTCGGCCGCCCACCTCTTGATAAACACAAGGGGTAATCGGAAAAGCAAGTAATTCAATTGAGCGACATGTGTAATTGCCAGTTATAACGAGTACATATTTGACTACTCAGTTGAAATTGCTATTGCATTCGATGATGATTTACCTTGTCTACAAGTCGAATTGACCACCCTTACGGGAAAACGATTAAAGTATGGAACTGTAGCAGTTAAATTTTTTCTTCTTTTCTCTAAAAAAACTATTTTTTTGGACTATGAAGGCAAAGCTTGGTAGGCCGAAGCCAGTGTGAGCTCTTAACTTTACCTGTACTAATGCACTCTTACTCTGCTCCTTACACATACTATTTGAGACCCGTTACTTGGCCACCTTGATGTTTTCAGGCAGTGCACAACACGTGGGGTAGCGGTATTGGATCCGGGGGTGGTCTAGTACATGTGCATACATAGGAGGAGTAATTTGAGGGCTGGCCGGCGAATTTAGGTAGCCTATTGCGGGTGGCGTGAATTTATTTCGAAGGGATCCCAAAAATAGTAATATACTAGCTAGTTGGCCACGCCGGCCCAGTCCTCTTCATGGGTTGAATGAGGACTTCTGGTGAATTCAAACCGTTGAATTAGGTGCCAAACCATTATTCTAGATGGTTGTAATCATGATTTAGGCTATATAATTAGTGTCTATATATTGATTTTCAGCAGGGGGCATAGGGAGAATAGACAATCTGGACGATTGAGGTGCTAGTTCACGACTAGCGGAGCATGTCACCCAAAATAAGTTGCAGAATGGTTTATAAGAATTATGTGAATGTACTTGGATGCACCAGACATCCTACAAACATCCACGGGTCCTGGAAAATTTTCGACTGTGCGGACCACAGAAAACTGGCCTTTTGAGACAGACCACAGCAATGGGAAAGGACAGAGGGCTGCATAAAATTAACATACCTCTCAGGCTCAATATCCCCGTATCATGATTGCCTATCTCAAGTTTCAGAGTGGCCATGGCAATCCTCTGTTCGTTAGCGGCATGGCCATGTTGCACCCTCGATGTCAGAATTCACCCCTTCTTGACACCAGTACAGATGTGGGCGGAAGAAATGTATGAATTTTTGTGGCACAGATTGAAGTCCCGAATGAGACGAGCAGAATGAGCCCCCAAACTCGTCGATCGGCCCAGAACTCGTGGAGAAAGAGAGCAAGCGGGTCTGTGGCGTTAAGAAACTGATCGCATCACCCTCCGGCACGACATCAAATACCACGCAGCATTTGATCCGACCATCAGTTAATCTCCAAATTGGGTATGGACCACCGGTAGGGGTCGCATTCCGTCCTGCGAGGCCCAACTTTGCACATCCTGGACCAGACAAGCTTATAAATGCCAAGTGGCCAACTAACTTGGGTGGCCAAGTAGGGGGTCTCAAATAGTACCTGGGCCTGCTTTACTTTTCGCCGCTAAATTTGAAAGAAGAGCGAGGTAAAGTTATACAAAGATAAAGGCCCAAAAAACTCTAGCCCCATCTTTTGTGGCAAAGCAGGCTGCCTACCTAAAGATGGGCCAAGCTAGCCGGCACGCTCCAATTCTACTTGGCCAGCCTTCCTGCCTTCCTGCCTTCCTGCCTTCCTGCCGTAGTATAGGATAGGATGATAAGATAGTAGGCGCACAAGAAAGAAACCTAAGGGTAATGAGTAGTGAAGATTAGGCAGAAAAAAGCTAAACATAATGACAGAGTATTTACACTCACTATGACCTTTGGGCCTTGACTGACGGGTATTACTATAACGGCGGCGTCACCACTACAAATACGTATACGGCTCACAATCAGAGTAATGGTTAGACATAATTATGTACATAGAGGACAACAAAATAAGTTCGTTTATTTAACTCTTTGTCTCGTATTCAGGGACCAAGTACGGATAATTCTATTGAGAAACCCGGTTTCAGGCGGAAACCCCCCCATATAAGGAAATTTTACGGAAACCCAGAGAAAATGTTAACTACACGGCCAGAGCTTAGATGCACTCAAGGCTGAAACATCGAGTTTCCGACTTGGGCCAAAGCACGTGTTAGACTTGGGCTGTAATTATTATCAATCAAAGTTAAATTTCAAATTTTATCCTGAGGTCGAGTCACCGCATGAGTGCCGCCTAAAGTAAGAGTGGGCCCACCTCAGTCCATTATTTAGTTGAAGACCCGTCTCTGAACTAGCCACTTCGATTAAATCTCACTCTCCTTGGGCTCACCCAGACTCTCGATCGAAGCCCCTATTTTCTCGCCACTGCTATTTCGATGGATTCCACCGCCGAGCCCGATCCCAAAAGTACGAGAAATAAATCCTACTATCATTGCATACGCTGAAGCGGATTCATATCAGCCTGGGAGCGCGTAAGCAATAATTCTGGCAAAACAGAATATCAGTGCCTTGTCTGCAATGACCTCCGTGTGAGGGAGGCCCATCGAATTGTGGCCCATGAAAAAACCGACGTTCATCAGGCTGCCTTACAGCATCGTAATGGCATGGCGGCAGCACCGGGAGAGCACCCCCTCGAAAACCCAGACAACTTGCCCCTGTCTGCATTTGTGGCCGATGGTGTGCGCAGCCTCCTCGACTCTCTCACAGCTCCTGTCGGACATTTCAATGAGGATCCGTCTGATTATACACGCCCTCCCTCGCCACAACGGCCTACACTTATTGACTGGGGGTTGTCAACCAGCACTGAGCTAGAGTCCTCACTGGAAGCACAGGGCATAGCCCAGATTGCGCAACAGCTTTCAAAATATTTGGACACAGACCCAGTCTCTGATGATGAAGCGGACGAACGCTCCGACGACAAGGAGGAAGACCTACAAGAGCCAACAGTCGCTGGTGCGTCGTTTCTCGGAGTTTTTAAATTTTGCTCATACAGACCCTCCAGTTGACAACGGAGATGAAGAGTCTGATCATGCGCGGAAGCGTCCGCGGACTCGGGATCACACCGAATATTCCCGCCAATGGTTTCCATGGTCTGACAAAATTGTATGTCTCCTATTCCTTCATTTTCGTGATCTGACTGATTTTTTAAGACCTGTACATTGGATGTGTTAATGCATCTGCCTCGTTCGGTCTTCTCGCACCGGCAGCTGGAGCTTTTTATCTGGCTGCTGAAAGTGAACAATGTTGACGATGTCCCATCCGTAAAGTCGATGCAGGAGCTTAACCTCATGCTTCAGAAGCTTTGCGGCGTTGAGAGCATAGCCTATAACGGGGCTCTTGGCCATAAATACTACGTCAACAGCCTCGCTCAAATAATTTCGCAGGCGAGAAGAAAAAACATTCCACTTAACCGTATACTGACGATGAGTAGGAGATTTCTAATCCTCAAGTGCGCCCGTACCTCCACTTTTATCCAGAGGACAGTGGTTCTCTGCTAGAAGAGGCCCGTCAGGGAAAGCGTTGGCTTGAGAAGATTCCCTCCACGCAGACCACGCCGATGGCCCGCATTGGCCCTGACGATTATTTTATCCACGAGTCTGCCATGCTTGTAGATGGCCAGTTTTGCATGCCATTTCGCTGGTTCGTAACGTGACAAAGTTTTGTTCGCAAAATGTTGGGATTTGGAAGTGGTTAATACGAGAGTGGGCAGAGTTGGCGAGTTATACATCGAGAGACAGAGGTGCCGCAGGATAAGTTCATGAAGAATTTGCTCGGCATCAAGAGCGATTTTCAGCTCTACAAGGTTCCAGATCCATCCAGAATCAAAGGTGCATCCTACCTTCATATCTCAGCCATGTGTCTGTACTTAAATTTCTCAAAGATATTCTTGACCCAATTACCGGAATCATCGTGAAGTGGGATCTAACAGATCCTGCTGTCGGCAATGCCTGGCGTGAACGTGCCAAAGGCTCCCGTGTTTATTCATTTCCAATATGGCTCTACTGCGACGACACCTCCGGAAACCTGTCCAAGAAATGGAACGAGCATAATAGTTTTTTATTTACACCCGCTGGGCTGCCACGCGAACAATCACAAAAAGAATTTAACATCCATTTTCTTTCCACCTCCAATATAGCGCCTCCACTCGAGATGCTCGACGGGATATTGGATCAGCTGGAGTACGTCTACCTCGGCCCTCGCTTTATGCATATCTTTACTTTCTTTCATCAGAGCGGCTCAGAAGGATAGCGTGTGGGCCTGGGACTGCGTGCTCAATGAGCTCGTTCTTATCATTCCAACGGTTCTCGCTTTGCTTGGCGATAATCCCATGCAAAGCGAGTTTGCTTGTCACATCGGGCTCCGTGGAAAATATTTTTGCAGAGCCTGTTGGGTGAAGGGGAACGATCGCTCAGATGAGGACGCTGAGGATGCTGTTCCATCTCGCCAGCAGAGCACCCGAGCAGTGAGCGATGCCGGAAGCCCCATGGCTGCAGATGATGCAGAGAGCCTAGTGGCTGCAGACAACGCCGAGGTCCATCTACCGGCTGGTGACACAGGGAGCCAGCCTGTCGGTGATGCCGAAAGCCAGGCAGGAAGTGATGCGAGCATAGGCTCAGCAAGCAAGGCCAAGGGCCATGGGCAGCGTGCCAAGGAGACGTTAAAAGAGATGATGGAGCGCGTCAAGTCTTTTGTGAAGGTATGTTCAATTGTTATAAGTCGTGGGCATGGATGTGTATAGCTGAGCTCTTTTTAGATTGGAAAATTGCGCACCAAGGCGGAGACCACCGAGAAGTTGCGCTCCTACTTTGATGAGGCAACTACCCTCAACACGAAAACAAAAGTAAAAAATATGCGTACCGCCTCCGGCATAAAAGATACTTTCCAGCTGGTCTTCCTCGAAAAACTGTTCGTCTCTTACAAAAACAAGCGTGGCAAGCCGGCGCGACAGGCGGCTCTGGCAGCTGAGCAGGCTAAGCTTCCCAAAACCATCACCAGCCCAGTTTGGCGGATAGAAGGTGCGCCCTTGCATATTACTTTTTATCCGGGGCATTCAGTTTGCGAACAGGTCTGGACCCCCATTGTGATACCCCAGTGGAAATATTACACGTCATTTTACTGGGGTTTGTGAAGTATATGTGGCGAGATCTCGTACAAAACCAACTCAAGGGAAAGACCGACATCAAGGCCCTGCTGGAAACACGCCTCAATTGCTTTGACGTTAGCGGCTTGGGCATCTCCCCACTCGCAGGCCATACCCTTGTTCAGTATTCTAGCTCTCTAACTGGACGTGACTTCCGAGCCATTGCCCAAGCCGCACCATTTGTGGTATAATGACCTCGTCTCCCAGGATTGTCTTGCGACTTGGGTGGCGCTCTCGAAGCTGATTCCGCTGATCTGGCAGCCTTCAATAAAGGATATTGAAGCCCACATCATGAGCAGACCTTCAGATCCATCGCCTCCCCTCCCCACTTACACATTACGAAGGCTCTTTTGACTGCCGAAATAAACCATTTTTTAACCTGCGCTGCTCGCTGGACGACCCGCTGGTTTAATAAACCAAAATTCCACATACTACTTCATTTACCCGAGCACATCCGTCGCTTTGGCCCTGCAATTTTATTCGCCACTGAGGCCTTCGAATCTTTCAACGCTATAATTCGGGCCAAAAGTGTGCACTCTAACCGCCACGCTCCTTCGCGGGACATCGCCCGCGCGTTTGCGCAAGGAAACCGGATCCGACATCTTCTCAGCGGCGGACGATTCATGCGGCCTTCTTTGGTTGCTGTGCCTCTGAATCCCGCCCAAGCTCTGCCTCAGTCGGCTCAGGCCCCCGCCGGTCCCCCTCCACCTGCCAAATCTCAAGGAGATGGCTTTCGTCTAGAGCAAGTCGCCAACCACAACCTCTCACGAGACCAGAAGGACTGGACGCATGCTGGGCGTGGTCCACTCAGCCTGGTTTCGTCACCTAACACCGTAACACAGTATCTGGGCCTAGATGGCAGGAGGCGAGGAACCCATGGTGCGCCGGTTTTTCATCTGAGCCGCTCCTTGATTAATGTCGGGGACAGGAGTCTGCATCTCTGACAAGCAGCCGCCACGTCTGTTTTCCGCCACACTTGCCGGACAAAAGCTCCCGCAATCTCTGTCACCCGGCTCGCATTTATTGAAGACGAACTCTGCAATGTACCTGGATAATGGCGACCTCTGTCAGCTCCAGGGATTTGTGATTGCAAGGAAACCAGACAATACTACCTTCATTGCACGCATTGCAGAGATCCTTCAAGTGCAAGGCACACCGGAAGATTTTGCTCAGCGACCTTCGGCCATTTTACTGCAGTCTGCCACCATCACAAGCTTCCCGGGCCAGCCATACGGAATGCCGGCAGTCGCTGTTGAGGGCCAGTGGTCTCTGGTGAAGACAACGGTATCAAGCCACCCATAGCTTGTTTTTTGGTGCTTACCGTGATTCATAGGACTTGCTTTGCACGGTTAATGTCCAGCACAACTGCAACGCACATGGGTGTGGCCCCAGTGGATTCCGGTACATCTACCAGGAGCGGGAGCTTACGAAGGAGACAAGACCGACGATTGTCCATGCTGGGCTGGCGCAGGATCTGCTTCTGAACACCGCGCAAATGCGCGATGCCGTGAACCTTCAGCCCTTTCGGACCAACTCACAAGCTCTCGAGATGGAGGCTATTATTGAGGCGAGTATCCTCCAAGAATTTCAGCAGCAGAAGGCAGCAGCTGCCGCCTCGGCAGCATCTGCGCCTGAAAGTGCTAATGCCCCCACTGCTACGGCAGGATCCACACGTGGCAGGGGCCGAGGACGGGGCCGGGGACGAGGCCAAGGACGTGGTCGTGGCGCTGCTGCAGGGGAGGCAGCGACGCTTGCAATGCTGCCCGCGACGCAGCGTCTCGCACAGTTACAAAATCCTGAGATCTAAATAATTATTACCGCTCTATCTTGTCGCACCAAATCTTGTAATTTAATTTATTCAGGGATATTTAAAGACATATTGGCGGTGGATTAGCGGGTGAAAGAGGAGGAGGGCAGGGTCATAGGCTGGCTTGCACTCATCGTACCGTGGGTACTGGTGGTCTGGCAAAGGTCGGCAGGAAGAATGGGAAAAGAAGCAAAAATGACATCATCAATCCACAGTGGCAGTGCACAGCCCTGTGGATGGATTATATAAGCACTCTAATGGCGGGGTATGCTGAGTGGGACAGCAGCTACTGCGCTTGCATGTCGCAGGTTTTGTGCGGGCAAGAAGGCGGGGATGTTTGATCTGTTTCCTCCGTGAATCATAATTATTTTATCGCTCTGAAAAGCCGTTTTCTCGAACCGAAAAAATTGTTGCAATAACTTGTTGAGTATATTTAAGTAAATGGAGGGTGCATGGAGATTGGTAAACAATGGGAGGGCATAATTAATCTGAGAAAGTAGGACCAGCGGGTAAAGGAATACACTGGTATTCCAACAAAGACTCTAGGGCTGCGATACGAGCACACTGATTGTGTGTCCTCGACATATCAGCGTACCACATCTGCTCATTCGTTGCATACTGCACCATCTCTGAAGCTCGGTCTGCACGCATGGCAGCAATGACCCTGAGCTCTGTGGCCGAGAGTCGAATATCGTCTGCATTGAGATCGGCGCAAGGAATAAAGTCAGGCGATGAAGGCCTTGGGCAGTCCTCCATCGGGTCGTCTGGACGAGTTTTTGAGAACCGGCTGGGCGCTGAATAAAAATAAGATCAGGACGCACCAGGAAAGCCTACGGGCTTTGGAAGCTCCTCTCCCTGAGAGCTAGCGTTCTGCCCTGTTGCAGTTTTAAGACAAGAACACCAGAGCAGTCGCCAAAAATGACATACAAATATAATATTGCTCAATCCGCTCCTCCTCGTAGGTCGTGTCTGAGGATGCGCTGGAGTCGAATGAGTTCTCTCCAATGCTGTTGTTGCTGTCGTCTTCGATATTTTGCTCGATGAGGTTGTTGATATGCTGCGAGTCGGTGACCTGGCTGTCGAGCGCACCGCCATTGAATAGTCTACCACCAAATCAGTCAAGGAAAATTCCCGAAATAAATAGGACTGACCCGTGGGTGATGTGGCCTGTTGAAAGAGCTGTTGACCGCAGCTCGCAGCTCGAGGGAGAGGGAGAAAGGGATGGAGACGCGTCAGTTTTGATAGGCTGAGACATTGCCAATTTAGGACAGGGGAACCGAAATCAATTGCAATATCGCCGTGTCGACCACCCCTTTTTATCGGTCATCATGGATGTGGGTGTGACGCTGTGCTGAATTATTTTGTTGATAAACGGCGCGTCGAACGCGTCGGGGGCACATGATTGCAGCTAAAAACTATATAATCACTCAGTCAATTCCGCCAGCTCAAAAGCCAGCTCAAAACATTTTTGCCCGCTTACCATGAACATCGCCCCAGTCCAATATTCTTTCCCTCCTGAAGCCGACATGGTTCCGCACGGACACACAGCCTCCTTTATGCCGCTCGGAGCCCCTGGTGATACGACGACGGTGGACCCCTTATTGAATGTCCCAGAGCTCGTCCTCAGCCCACTATTCATCGACAACCTCACAAAGGACTTCGATCTCAGCACACTCCAGCGCAATCGCTTGCACACATGTGCCCAAGTACGTGTCTTTCCTGGATCTCACCCATGACTTACTTATTTGGTGGGGCTCTAGCTTGGGTCAGTCAATGGAGGCCTCTCAAAGGCAGACCTTTCAACGCGACTCTTCCACCTCGCGGTCTTCTACAGCCATGCAAATGAAACCAAACGCGCAGCGGACCAAAACAGTATCGAAAACCTCACCAATCTTATGGAGGACCTTCGTGTCCGCTTGGATGAGGGATACACCTTCACAAAGGAGCAAATGGTGCGTGCTCTAAAAACTCTTGATCCTCCGGTATGCTCATCCCTGTTGTAGCGCAATATTCGCACTCAGGCCCAAGACACGATCTATGAGGCAACACGCACCTCCTTCATGATGATGCACACCGATGTTTTGGTACGCCGCATATTTCTTCATTGGAAGTCTAGAATTGAGTCAGCCGTCAGCAAAAACTTCGCGAGAACAAGGTTGGGATCAAGCTCAATGGGGTCTTCGGCAACCCATCAAGGGAGAAAGCGCTGGTATCCATTGTAAAGAAGACGTGCTCGAGTGTACGAAACTCTTTCCGACAGGATGTGCGTGCTTGATGCCCTGGGGGTTACCGCTGCTTACTTTTACGGCTGCAGCTTCGCAGCAGCATCTGTGGGGACACGCCCTCCACTTTGGCACAGTTCACATTTGCATCTGCCACAAAGTTCAAGCGCGGAGGGCCAGGTCTTAGCCTTGATGTCAGCTTTACTATTCACAACGCGCTCTTGGTACGTTTTTATCTATGCCATGCGGTGTGCTGTCTGACAAGGGGGCTAGCGTCGATTTGCTAGGGAAAACCCGTCTGTTACTGGCGTCGAGGAGGTCGAAGAGGATGAGAGCACTGAGGACTTTGGATCCTCACCGGCACCGGCGCAGAAGAAGCGCAAGATTACTGTCACAGGCCACGGAGGCGGCCGTATCCCGAAAGGTAAAGACTTTTGGAGCCAGGCAGACACATTCTTTGCCAGGAAAATAAACGAGTTTGGTGGCAAGAACCTTCAGAGCGCTGGGTGGAAAGAGTACGTGCACAAGCCTATACCCGTACACTGTGCTGACGGTTCACAAAGATACACGAACGAGACTGTCCGCGCAGACGAATATCTCTTCCCCAGCCTCGAGGAGATCGAAGAGTCAATGCCCGAAGCTGATCCATCGACAACTTCAGGCCCGGCACATGCAGGCAACAGCATGGGTGGTTTCGGCGGGTCATCAAGGCTGCTGCAGCACATATAGTAAAGTCTCTAGCATATAGACCTTACCTAGAGTCTCCTTTCTTAATATTTCACCGGCTTGTCAAACATCGAGGACGGAGCTTCTGTTCAGAATGAGACACCCTTGAATTCAGAATTCGGTGCCAAGAATTAGTTGTACTTATTTGGCTATGGCACCAATGACACGTGATGGAACTCGAACCATTTCTCGCGACGCTTTCTTCCCCCCACCATCTCACTGTCGTCGTTTTTGTCGAGCTCGGAAGAGCTGTCCAAATCTCCTCCTTAAGCCCTCAAGAGTCTCAATCTTTGAAGAAGCGCAAGCCTGTGTTCCAAGGAGTCAAGATCGGGATCTGTTTTCCGCTTTCAAGACACGCAAGTGCTGGTCTGCCCTCTCAAGCCTACATTTTGGTTCTCCTCTATTCTATGGCTGCTGTGGCAATGTGTCCTTCCTGCAACCCATCTGCTACCACACCTCAAGCCACTGCCTGCACCGGTACTGCGTATACTCGTTCACTTACATTTGACAGGGCTTGTTTGTTTTTGGCCTCGCTCGTAATACGGTAGGTTGTTGTTTTTGGATCAGCTCCTGGCTCATCAACACCACCTTTTAGACCAACCAGCAGGGCACCCAATGAAGAGTAGGAGGCACGAGAGGCTGTGCCTCCGGAGGTGAGCGACCGTGTCTTATCGCATTGGTCTTGGCTGACAGTTGGTTGGCCTTAAGGACCTGCGGTGGGCTGCCCTCCCCATATTTCATTCAGATACTGGTGTACACACCCAAATTGGGGATTTATTTTGATAATAAAATATGGATTTATTTGAATCTACGTGACTCGAGTGCGATCTAAGAAATCCTGAGCCAGCCGGAGGTCAAATCAAAAGACCGAGGTTTTATTTCAATCTACATGACTCGAGTGAAAGCTTAGGAGGCCTGAGCCAGCCTGGGGCCAAATCAAAAGACTGAGGTGAGGATTTGGTGGTTGAACCCTGGGTTAAGCCGTGCAAATGATGTGTTGAGGTGAGATCTGCCGTTTTCCAACCGTGATATTGATCGTATCCAATTCAACGCAATGGTCTGATACTCCGCTCAGACTTGATAGCGTGTCCGCCCCGTGTAGAAACCCACTTACGGCACTGCCAATCGGCCATCGGAGTCTCAAGGTTGGAGGTGCTCATATTGTTCGGGAACTGAGAAAATAAATGCTTCTGTATGCAAAGTAGGCTTGCATTCTAGTAGTAATGTGCCCGGATGTTGTCTCCCGAGGGCTCTGTTGTTTTCTCCTTGCTGCCGAGTTGCTACCGAGCTGCCGAGGCGTGCCGAGACCACGGCGGATACTTGAAGGCTCCGGCAAGCGCGAAATGATAAACTTCCATAGGCTTCCGTTTAGCACACTGACATAGACTTTCAACATATGTATGCCCATTGGGCTGAGAAGTCTGGCTGGCTTGAGCAGATTAATGCTGGAAATGAGCAAGATGATGTTTGTTCAAGCTCAAGGTTCCGTAACAACTGTCCAATGAAATCTTCCCCAAGTGAATCTGACACTGAAAAACCTTCCAGAATCTGCCGCAGAAGGCAACAGCTCGGCATCACTCGGCATCACCTCCGACCCATAGTGGGTTTCTCGGAACCCGGGTTTCCAAATAAGGATGCTGGAAACCGGGTTTCTGAATAGAATTATCCACCAAGTACTCCTCAAAGATAAAATATGGCTGCGGAGCACACGCCCTGCGCTTGTTTTTAAGAGTCCCCTACCCTTAAAGTACCTAAAATATATCCGGTTTTTAGTTTGCCTGCCAACTAATAAGTATTTAGAATAAATTTAAGGTAAATCAAGCAAGCCTTGGCGCCGCCCTGTTCTTTACTTTATTTCCACTAGGACTAGTTCAGAGGGAGTGTAAAATTCTTGCGATAGTTATGTCGAAGGCTTTACTAGTAAAATAAAGGGGTTATTTAAGGGTGAGCTCTGTGTCAGCTATGCTTACAGTAAATCTTCTTTAGTTTGACTAAATAACTACCAGTGCAGCGCAAGCACTCTATCTATCTTTAAATGATAGTGCAGTGCTTTGCCTTGCTAGCCTGTCGAAAAACAACGGAAAATGTACCGTGACTGCACCCAATAGGAAAGAAAAATAATATACATCAGCCACAAACGAGAGGAAAATATGGGTTCCACCCATTTATCTGGCCTGCCGTTAACTTCCGGCGCAGAAAGACGTTGACCGATGGCGCATCACACTTTAGCTGAATGCCAAATAAGAGGTGGTGCGTCACGTCGTGAGAGTCAGATTAATTGATAAAGACAGACCTTCTCCCGCCAATAGTTGAGATAAATTGTTCGGTGTACTTGGAGATGGTTCCGAATTGGACTACCCCGGGCCGCCATGTGTACCCCTTCGTTGATCAGGGAGCGTACGGAGGGAGACACAATGAATTAATAAATATAACGAGAAAATAAATAGGCATGCCCTTACGGGGCACATATTAAGTGGTCGACAAACTCCTGTAGTTTTTGAGTTATTCCATTCCCTCTGGCATTAGGTAGATCCTGATGCGTTAGACTATTTGTGGGGAGGCGCGGTAGCACAACACGTCTCTGCACCCCTGCACAGTTCGACATTGAGCTCGGGATGTCCTGACGTGCCACCCCACAGGTCAGTCCTGCGCGGACGGGTCCATTGACGAGCACAGGAAATGGAGCGGATATTTCAGGTCTAGAATCCCTCACGAAAGGCAAGTCGACGTGGAGGACCCAGTGTCCATTGAGCTCCTGCGACAAATCCCACATGTAAGTGTGGCCCTGCAGCAAAACTACGCCCCTGGGTCCCTGGGGATGCTCGACGCCGCTGAGGAAGCTCTGCCAGACGAGCACGCCGCTGGGCCCACTGCGGGCCAGGAAATACTCGCGAACGGACACCTGGACGTCTGGGCGAAGCTGGGTGAAGACCTGGAGCGATAGCGGCTCGCGTAGGATGGACTGCAAGCGGCGGATGACGGAGAATTTACGCGCCGGTCTGCGCTCTGTGGTGATCTGAAGCAGAGAGCGATCCCGATCCCGGAAAGTCGGCATGATGTAGACGGTCGTATGCGGTGGAATGACAAGGTTTGAGGCGCCGCGCGCCAGGGCCTCGAAGTCGACTTCATTGGTGAGGTCAATGGGAAATACGTCTACAGGCCTGCGGGTGGGTAGCGCGTGAAAGGTGCCGTGTATGGGAGAAAGATTAGAGAGGGGAACATTCTGGATTCGAGACGCAGGAGGGGGCTTTCCCTGCATGAGCTTTCCCGCATTGTTGTTGGATCTGGGGAACACCCAGAGTCTGTCTCGGTCGTTGGTTTGGCATCCCTGAATGCCAGGTTCGTGCGCGAGAGTTCCACAGGACAAAACGTTAAACTGGTCTTGTTTTCGGGCAAGCACTTCGAAATGACTGTCGTTGACTCCAGGCTCCTCGAGGTCGAGTGGTACCTCGGGAGGAACTGTAGGTTCCAAAAGCTTTTCGCTTGAATCGTGAAGCCAAACCCCGTCTTTGAGATCAAAAGTGAGCTCAAATCATAATCGGCGACGGATGAAATATCACCATAGGTCTTGCCAATATTATATCTATGGGAGATGCGTTTGATAAGCTCGCAGTCATCTGGAAATTCTTCGTCGTTCTTGCAACCAGGTTAAGTATCTTCATCTACGTCGAAACTGAGAAACATACTTCACTCAGAACAGCGGCCCATTCACTGTCGTGCGTCACTGCCACATCGGCCGTGGGGAACTAAAGACAATTCTGTGGTCAACGCTGAAGGTCAAACATTTATAAGACCGGCTCACGGAATTGAAGAGATAGTCGTTAATGGCGGATGCAGGGTGGTACGTCTGTTGTTATTATTACGGATGGGACAACACTGAGGCTGACGACGAACCTGGGGACCTGCCGGAAAATATTCAGCTGAATTTTCAACTGATTCCTCGTCATCCGATGCTCCACCGCTACCGGATGTAGTAGAACTACGAAAGAGGCCACTGATACTGGTGGAATGTGATTGCAAAAAGGGGAAGCCCCCAGCTTTCGAAAGAATATCTGATGGCTTCGAATGCACAATCGAGATCGCCTTTACGGACTTCTTCAGAGGGGAGGAACGTATAGCAACTTTGAAGCCACGCAGAAACACAGTCTGATTCTCGGTCCATTCGTCATCTGGAAGTCTTCTGGGACCCGAGTCCGCAAAGGAGTTCGCCGTTTCCCATTCCCAAACGCAAGATGTCCCGGCAGATCCAACCTGGGCAGCCTTCAATTTCAGTGAAATTCGACAATCTTCAGAGTGGTTTTCAACGGCGGCGACACTCCATGAAGTTGATTTATCGGTGCCGGTCACAAGATACAGGTCTCCGTTTTCGACCATGCGTTCCAAATCTCCATTGACGAAGGCGTACCAGCGCTGCGCATGTTTTATGGCATAATCTCGAAATTTTTTCAAACGTCGAAGGTCTGCCCGGGAGGCGCCGTCGGGTAGGAGGAGCACCGCTGCCTCTTTCGAGGAGGTGGATATTTCTACAATTGCTCCTGCACCTAACGGGAGAAATCTATTCAACAGATGAAATCGTGAGCTCCAATTTTCGGACGCAGGCAAGGAACTTGCACGTTGCTTTCTACGCCGGCGTCTACATCTAAGCGCCGTTTGCTGATTCTTGTATTTGATACGTCAGATCCAGAGCGGTGGTATTGCGCTCGGGGAGCGACGTCTCCGGGCCCCAGATTGACCTGCTCAAATCCTTCAGGCACGCCAAAGCGATTTACTGGGTCGTCTGCTGCGCGACAGATATTGAAGATAACGTCAAAAGATCCATCTGAAGTTACGATGCCCACATCTCCGATATCTGTCCCCACCCGCCGGGACTGTAAGGGCAAGTCGTCGAATGGCTGTGGGTGGAATAAAGGGTAACCGTGACCCTTCGGTAGGAGGAGGCGGCTGTAGAGGCGGCTGTCGGACATGGTGCGCAGAGAGTTGGGTGGTATCGGCGTTAGATCTTCGAGCCTAATGTTCCCCACTTTAAGGAGATTCGTGACGTCCAAAGCTGTAGAGATATTTCCACCCAATTCCGTAAGATACAGCAGCAGGATCTTGGAAGCCGGTTACGCGGCGGTCCTGAGCAAGAGATTTATGCCAATTACGGCGGTGAAGCGCTGATGTATAAGTTTATATAACGGAGGCCCATGAGAAGTCATGTCCTCTTGCACGCCCTTGAACGAAGAATATTCCAGTCAAATCTTGCTAGTCGCTACCAAGGGCTTGGGAGTCCCGTCTATGCTTCCATTCCGCAGAATCTTGAACCTGGTTCGGTGGGCAGTGTTGCAGGGACAGATATCTTAGCAATGGCCGTTCTGATAAGCTGTAGAGATCTTGGTCACTGGTGGAGGTGTAAAAGTACAGCAATTTGGCGCTGGTGATTGCCGATTCGGAATACATGGTCCGACCAGTGAGGTCAGTTGGACGTCAGCATCAATCTTCCAACATTAATAGCGCGACCGCGACCCACGGCGAAGTTGCGGAGGCAAGCCTCCCCACCCGATGCGCGGCATACATTAATGCGCTGCCCATAGAGCCAGTCAATACACATCCGAAGCGTTGATGATCTGGCTTACCCTCTTCATGAATATTGGCAGTGAGGCCGTCGCACCTGCGGCGAGGGTGGGCGGATGCATAACACCTCAAAACGAGTCAGGGATTTTGTTTAGTATGAGCAGGACCCAGGTATAGTGTGTAATACTGGACGTACCGGATTCGCGCGAGATCCGGCTTGTAATATACTGGAGTGCTCCCCTGAGACCTAACGCAGAGCCGTCGAATGCGCTACAAAATATAGGTCAGCATACTGCTTTCTGCGTAATTATCAAAGTAAGTGTGTACATTGTGCCCCAGACTGGCGGCGCGTCTGCCAGTGGCGGTGGCCTGGCGGATTGTCACTTGAAGTCAATGGAGGTTGGCAGTGTCTAATCAATATGCCACGGCGTTCGTACCATCCGCGGTGGCGGGGAAGAGAAGACGCGTGCTTCGCGGGTATTGAGTGCAGCTTGAATGCTGGCCATCTAAGTCAAATCTAAGTTCGAGGTGACGCGCCAGGTCCGGGCCGATGACCGTAGTCAGTATCACGCTGTGACCGTCGCGGCGTGACGATCATTCAATGCTCTCTTCATCCGAATCATTAGCTTGGACACTGTCAGCCCTGACTTCCTCGTTCAACAGCTACCCTGAAGATCGACGAAGACAAAACAAGATCCTCTTGCCCTCGGACTCATTGCCATCCGCCATCCGCACCAAATCTTATCCTCGCAGTACTAGTACTTAAACGAGGTTATCGAGTGCAGTAGTAGTCTGTCTAGAGAGACTAGCACGGTCTTTCACTGGCAATTCTTCCTCAAGCTGACATGTTCTATTTTACGAATTAAACGTCGTATACTTAGCGGGGCCGGCGAAGTTGGTACGGGTTCAATGCTGGAGGGCCCACAATATTTGCGGATATAACTCCGATAATCGGTGGCACAAGACCAACAAAAGTCAAAGACTTTTGCACCGACCCAGTCACACATTTTCAACGACTCATTCATTTTCTTCGGCAGTTTTGTGTCCCGAAACTTCGGCAATGGTAACAACTCCAGATCTGGCACTCTAATCTAGACTCTACGCGTTATCCGCGCTTCGTCCATTGCGTCGACGAGCAATAGACGTATGATTATTCGTCACTGAGCTGCTTTCTCTTTCCCCTCGCTTCTCCGCGTCCATGCGGTGGTACCTTGCGAGCAGTATCATTGCCCCCAAACAGGTCTCTATCGAGTCTCCCCCTTTTTTCGGCTTCCTCTCTTCCACGAAGACGCTTGAATCTCAATAGAGAAATCTAATCGCACGTGGCTAAACTATCTTGCGACCTCCTGGAAGGCTACAACGAAGTCCGAAACCGATTTTGCAACCTCTGATATCCCTACCCTGATCGAAGGGAAGGCCGAACCGCGTCCATGGCCAATTTCATCGCTCGAAGATCCACACTAGTTTCCTTTGTAGGTCAACCAATACCAAGAGGCTCATTTATGAGGACCGTAACCCCGGTCGTTGGCGGTGGCATATCTGAATCATTCCTCATTTGTTGAAGATGGACTCGGTTCTCCTACGGACCCCTGAGTTCGGCAGAGCAACCACCAACATTTCTTTTTTTTTTGCAGTCTCTGATGTTCTTTACTTGGGTCGAAACTGGAAGTCGATTCCGGCCAATGTATGTCGAGCGATTTCGTCCCCGGAATTTCCCAGAACGTCTGCTTCCGGTGCAACCAATCCCAGAGGAATCATTTACAAGAACAAATCCCCGGTCGTTGGCGATACGCCATACCTGATGCCTGAGTCTGCGGTATCGGGTCTCCCACGGATCTATGGGATCGGTTCTGGAACTATTTCATCCAACATCCTAAAGAGTTAACTGCTTCTAAAACGATCTTGCGATCTCTGATCTGCTTGGCGGGTGCTTGGCGTCTTCGAAAGGAAGGAACGGCGATACCATCCAATGCATGTCCTCCAGTTCGTCGGTCGGCGGTTCCCACCCAGATCAGCCAATACAAAACGCCGTATTCAAGCGGCCGCAACCCCGGGCATTGGCGATAGGTACCTGAGCTACGGACTGCTTCTTGCGAATCATTTGTTAAGGGGCCTGATTCTATGGACTCGGGTCTCTCCCGAACCCATGATTATGGTCAGATTCGGTTCCGCGACTTTTGCTTGGCCTCTATTTTTGTATGATAAGCCTTAAACTGCCCAAACGGAGATCCGGTCCCTTCACCCACGGAAGCGAGAATATACCAATCCGGGTGCCTCCTGGACATCGTGCGATCTACTGCTCCTAAAAAGAGGCAGCCTAATTTTATTTAGTTTCGATTAACGCCACCTCCCTTCTGTATATTTCAGGAAAGTGTTTCTGATTCTTGAAGATACAAGAACGGCCTGACTGCCTCAACCTTAATTTGTCTTCGTCGACCACGCGTACAGGCAAGGAACGACCTGCTTCCTCGAACTAATTTATTGACGACGCCGTACGCTGCCGTATAATCCAAGAAGGCATTTCTGATTCGTCGAAAGACCTGATTGGCTTCAACCGTAATTCATCTTCTTCGACCACGCGTACAGAACGTGCTTCCTCCAACTAATTCATCTACAGCACCATTCGCTGCCGCATAATCCAGGAAAGCATGTCTGATTATTGCCGAGAAGTCCGATGCGTTCAAGTTTGAAAAGTTATTATCGACCACGCGTCCAGGCACGAAACCATTCCCACCAGAACAAAAGGCACTCGCAGCGTCCTGTCCTGGTCCAGTCGCCGAAATGTAATATTGTCTCATCCTGGGAATCCACTTTCTGTCCAAGGTCGCCGTCACGTTGCACCGCATCCGAGAACGAATGACAGCGATCCAAACGCAATATAAACTCTTTGGCAGGCCAGACCTATTATTGGAGCACCCAGGAATGTCTGCGAAGCTGCACTATCTTTGTGGCTGTGATCTCGCGTGTCCAGGTCGGAGCGGGCGGCACAAAGAAAACTCGCCAGGTTCTTTGCCCCTTTGCAGGTACCAGAGTTACTGGCCAGAGACCAGAGCTGCGACCTTAGTTTTGACTTACTTTAGGCATGACCGCGCTTATCATTGGTTTTTGACATTGACACCAATCCGAGTTTGAACCGACGCGCTGGATTCACGGACATGTACCTTGGTTGCTGATCCTCGCCTCTTTCTATACAGACGTTTGACAGGCATATAAGTAGGAGCCACTTCACCCAAAAAAATCGCTCCATAACCACCAGGTCCATCCATACGCTCAAGTCTTGAAAACTATGCGGCACTCTTCCGTTGCACTTTTCCTCATCTCTCTCCTGGTTTTACCGGCGATTGCTAAGCCACATGCAAGAGATCTTACCGACCCGATTACCGACCCCATCGGGATTGCTGGCGACGGAGACGGCGACGATGATATCGATTCGGACGGCAATGTCCCAGGGCTTGGAGACGGCAATGGCATTCCCGACGTATCGAACGCCACTAACCCCCAATGCATTCCGTGGTACGCTGTTCGCGACGCCATCTTGGGTGGTATCTTCCATGGTAGGCACAGTTCCTCCTTCGCTTTCAATCAGTATTGAAGATTTTTATCAAGGGAGGTGCGGAGACGAAGCGCGCGCCTCTGTCCGCTTAGCCTTCCACGACGCTGGTCCGTATTAGCTGTTTTGCTCGGTCAACTTAGGTAATAAATTCTTGTCTAGGAACGTTTTCAAACGCCTTGCAACTTGAGGGACTTCCAAACGGGGCCGCAGACGGCTCGATGCTATGGGACCCCACCGAAGTTCTCCGCACGGAGAACGACGGATTACAAACATAGTCAGCATCCTCACGCCGCTACCCGCACAGTTTGGTGTTACTCCCGGTGATCTTCTGCATGTAGGAAAATTTCTGTATATGATGTTTCAAACCGGGCTCATTGCAATTCATTCCAGCTTGCAGGCGTACTCGGTGTTGTATGAATACCTTTAATTCGTTCGGGCGTAATCTCACTTGCGTTTCCCTGCTTAGCTCGCATGTCCCGGCGGCCCACGAATCGACACATTCGTCGGGCGTCCCATGCCAAAGAATGTGGCGCCGAATGGCTTGCTCCCGAGTCCGGATGACCCCGTCCCCACACTCATAGCTAGATTCACTGACATGGGGTTCACTATTCGCGACCTGATGGCACTTGTCGGCGCCCATTCCACTGGGAAGCAGCGTTTTGTCGACCCTACGGTGGCGAATTCAACTTTCGACTCTACCGTGGACGTTTGGGATGTTCGATTTTGTGAGCCATGTCTAATTACCTATGAATCTCACCCTCACATATTTTGCTTTGAAATCAAGATGCAGAAACGGCAGCCCCAACCACTCCGCCAGGTAACTACCCATTTTATGCCCAAAGTTCCCAAACTAAATAACCGTCAGACGTATTAAAGCTCCACAGCGACGTGAACTTCGCACATAATGCCAGCACCTTTTTCGAGTTCCAACGGTTCATCAATAATCAAGAGGATTGGTATGCTCCCATAATCGCTCGATTTAAAGCCAGCGTGTTCACTGTGCCTTCAGGGATGAGGACTATCGCGCTGCACATCTGCAGATGAGCCTTCTTGGTCAAGATGTCACGACGCTCATCAATTGTACGGAGTTAATGCCTGCGAGCATTAATCTCACGATGGTCTCAATCAACGATACGGTCGACCCCACTCTCCTCGAAGCAGCGATTCAGAAGTATAGGGCTCCTTGGCTGTGAAGCACTGGTTGAACTGAGTTTAATTTGTTCTATCTGGGTATATATGATGATAATAGACTGAGCAAAGTTTGGGAAGGAAACCGAGTGTTCTATATATGTATCTAGTGGACTCTCTCTCTTTGTAAAATTAACTACTACAATACATTTCTCCGTCCCATGCATTTCGAGATTTCGGATCTGATCAGGCTCTATGCCGAAATACGGGCAAAAATAGTTCGCCGCGTCAGGTTGGCGCGGCGGGGACGCGGCGGTGACGCGGCGGTCCGAAAATTGGCGACCGCCGTTCACACGCTGTGCGGTCCCTAGCTACAGCATATGTTTACAGTATGTAGCTATAGTATACCGGTATTGTTTGGCAAAGGAATGGGCTGAGGGCCTTGCGTATCGAGTGTGCTTGTCGTCACAAGCTAAAATACGGACGCGGCAGTGACGCGGCGATACGCGGCGGTCTGCGGCGGGACGCGGCGAAGTGTATGGTAAATTCGCCGAGCCAACCCTTTTGTATCATTTCTACAACCATTATAAATATTGGCGCTGGCCGGCAGAGCCAAATACTGAATACACAACTTGAACCCTCGAAGGTGATATTTAATATTCAGAGTGGCTTCGCAGAAGCAAGTTCTATTTTATATGTGAAGAGGCTCAGCCAAAATGATTTGCTTCTCCCACGCCGCGCCTCGAGCAAATATATCATGAGATATTTGCCTTTTCGAGCCGATGGAGGTTAGCAATTGCCAATGTTCTTGGCCGAGCCAAGCCACCGATCGTGGAGGGCCAAGACAAGTCAAGACCAGAGGTGGATATCATGAGATATTTGCCTTTTCGAGCCGATGGAGGTTAGCAATTGCCAATGTTCTTGGCCAGAGCCAAGCCACCGATCGTGGAGGGCCAAGACAAGTCAAGACCAGAGGTGGATATCATGAGATATTTGCCTTTTCGAGCCGATGGAGGTTAGCAATTGCCAATGTTCTTGGCCAGAGCCAAGCTACCGATCGTGGAGGGCCAAGACAAGTCAAGACCAGAGGTGGGATAATCCATCGCTCATTAGACAGGTTACGCACGAGCCATTGGAGCCACCCAGTGGCTCTCGGACCGTGCGCAAAAATAGCAGGCGAGTGGCTCCAACAAGCCACTCACAGCCATTCACGTCATATTTTGGCAGTGGAGCCGTTTGCGCATGGTCCGAGAGCCACTGGGATGGCTCGTGCGCAACCTCCCGTCAAGTTACAACGTGGCACAATGGGGGTTGAAGGTGGAAGCTTTGAAGTTGAACAGCTCACTACCTCAGCGGTCGGTCGGATTTCCGGCCCAATTTTTGGCTGTTTTAGTCTACAAAATTGCGTTCTCCCGCGTCTATAGATATCCGACCAACCTTTTGGGGATATTCCAAATCTTTCACCCAAAATCATTCGCATTTTGGCAAAATGCAAATTTTCGCGCTCGCAGCCACATTTTTGAATGTCTTTGTGCTTCACAACCTGGCTAGACTGTTGAGTTCAATCTGAGGCGGTCAAGCATCACTCTCAGACTGTATACTAATACTGTTTCAAACAGATTTCTCGCGCCTCGCAAGGCCCCGTGAAGCTCCAGCCAAGGATTGTCCGGAAAAGAGGATTTTTTAGGGCAAAAATATCGGATTTCCTTGTCCGAGAATAGGATTTTTGGGGCCAAAAGTTGCGAAGCCTTGTCCGCAGATAGGATTTTTCAGGCCCCAAATGGATGATTTTAGGGGGATTTGAGTCCAATTTGCTCCGCTCACGGCGATCAATCCTGATCTGACTAGTTCTGGTGTAGGAACTAGCTCTGACACGCCAACAGCCAACAAACGGCGGTGGTGAGCAAAATTCTGCGAAAAAAGGTCCGAAAATGCGCTTTTTGGGGGCGGAGTACGTGACCACCCTTGTCCGATATAGGATTTTTGAGGTCCAAATGTCGCCAAAATATAGGATTTTTTAGGCCGAAATCTGGTATTTTTTGCGGACAATCCTTGGCGGGAGCTTCACCGGGCCTGCCTCGCAACTTTCTCTATCTGCAGCCAGCTTTACTCTATAGGTGGCCGGAGGTACATATGGGTTCTCCTGTGCCGTGTAATACTACCTACCTACCTACCTACCTCGAGTTTTCCTTTGATTTACTCCATGGTCCGACCGCTATTACTAAGCTAACCGCAAGATGATCTGATCGCAAGAGACTGATCACCACGCAACCATCGAAAAACACCGGCAATAATGGAGGCTGTGCAGAGCGCGCGTTTCGTCGGGATTACCATGAGGTCAAACTCACATCTGACTTGGTATTCCCTCCTCTCGCCGATATTTTTGGAACTCGAAGTGCTCAGTGCTGTCTGGACTTGACTGTTTCTCTCTCCAAGATGCCTCCGCCAACGGGGCTTTCCCCCTGTCCCGCCGGAACTTTGGTCAAATTCTCGGAAATGCGGTGGTAAAACCTGATGATCCTCAGACTTGATCAAACACGGGAACCAATCACTTGGCAAGGCGGCAAAGAGCCATTACTATAAGAGCAGCCGCAGCGGGGAATGAAGCCCATCTTTTTTTTTCCAGTCTCTCTTTAAACCGACTTGCTCGTGCTCTTCATTCACTTCGGCCGGCCGATTATTCCTCCGTCCAACCTCACTCGCTCACTAGCCTAACGTTACTCACCATGAAGGTCTCTGTTACTACATTTGTTGCCCTCGCTCTCGCCTCTTCATCTCTCGCGGCTCCCACTTTAAAGCGCTCAGGACCCGGGAAGCGTGGTCTTTGCTGGCCGTTCTATAACAGCCCTCTGGACCCCGCAAAGCTGAATGACGGCCAGGGAACTGTTAACCTTATGTGCGTGCTTGCCCCCATCGCCTGTGCCCTTATTCTGATAAAATATATGGCATCCAGTTACGATTACGAGACCTTCCTGCCCCCATCCTCGAACGGAAACGGCGGCCTGAACTTCATCGGCATGCAGCGGTGCCTGGATTGCGACTCTTCACCCATTGCGCAGCTTGCGACGCGCCAGCAACAACTCGGGTTCTCCACGCTCTTCACGCTAAATGAGCCTGACATCAACGGCATCACCCCGCAGCAGGCCGCTGACTGGTACAAACAGAACATCAACCCCATCGTGCGTAGCGTCGTTTTCACATGAGAATCTCGGTTCCCACTCACCGACGTTGTCCACAGGCCATTAAGAAGGCGCTCCCCGCCGTGACCGCGTCCCAGAACCCGGGCCAGGGCCTCGACTGGCTCCAGCAGATGCTCGACGCCTGCGCCGGTCAGTGCTTCTTCGATTATATCAACCTGGTAAGCGACCCAATCGCCACGCGCGCCTATTTAGCCCCACATGCTCACCATCATCCACCATAGCACCACTACGGCGCAACCTTTGATCAATTCAAGGCGCACGTCGAGGATGCCAAGACGCGCTTTCCTGGCAAGCAAATCGTCATCACGGAGTTTGCACTCCAGAACCCACCTGGTGGCCAGGCTGACCAGTGCGTTTTTTGTTGATCGTTTTAGTATTCTCAGAGACTGATTAAATGTGTTTTTCAGGGTCGCTTACTACAAGCAGGCATTCGCCCTCCTGGATGCGGATCCCACTGTTGAGATGTACTTCCCCTTCGTCGCAACGACGCCGGCTCTCTTCCAGGCCAACGACGCGGCCGGAACTACCTTTGTTGGGACTGGGTCGACACTGTATAACAATGATGGCTCGCCCAGTGCCGTAGGCCAACTGATGTTGCAGTAGAAGCCTGGAGTACGTCGTAGAACGCAGTGTATTTTGGATTTCGAGATTATGATTAAATTTAACAATATTCTAAGAAACTACATTTAGGCGCTTCATAGTCAGGCAACATGCGCTAGTCTTCCGTTATTTCTTACAATGGTTTGGGCAGGTAGGTTTACAGTGTTGGGCAAGCTTTACAAATGAAGTCGAACACCCCCCCAAAAAATACACAAGGCTCAGGTACAGACTCCCCTCGTCCCTCTTGAATGCAGTTACAGTGCCTAGTGACTTCCCACATCGGAACCAAGCATGCTTCCGATAGATGCGTTTCCCGCCGTAATATTCGCTTCGCCCGCACACGAGCCCACCCTCCGTCTCTTGATCGGAGGACCAAACTGACTCGGTGTCGAGTCCTGGCCATCATGAGCTGCTGAGGAGGCAACTTGTTTTTGGTGCACTCTAAGGAACACGGGCAGTCCGCGCGGCCCAGGTGCGGGTGCGGCCATGCGCGCTCCGTGCTCCAAGTCAAAGTCAGAATCGGAGTCGGATCCGGAACCGGGGTTCGCCCTACACACAAGGTCAGCCAACGTCAAAAACAGGAGGGCAGAAGAGGTACGTACATGACTTCCGCGAGCTTGCGCTTGAGCAGCTGACACTGGTTCCTGGCGGCATCGCGCTCCGCGCGCATGCGCAACGCGGCCTCCTTCGCGACCCTTGCGAAGCCGAGCATTTTCTGGTTTGCAGCTGCATGTACTTGCGCGCGCCGGCGCCACACGTCAGCCTCGGCGGTAGGGTGCCCGAGGTCGCCTATGCTCGGGCTTGGGGTTGTCGGCGGCGGTGAGGCTAATTGGGAGCTGGAGCTAGATTGTGAGGAGGGAGAGGCAAGCGCTGGGGGAGAATGCGCCGATTCTTCGAAGAAGACTGGGCGGATAGCGGGCTGGATGTGCGGCTGTAAGTACTGGGGAATTAGGGCAGGGTCGATCGTCACTGCGACATCCGTGAGTTTTCTGCGAAAGATTAGAGGGGAAAAGGGGCGACGTACCGACAATGTACGGTTTCCGACATGAGGGACAGAGGTGCTGCACGCTTGGCGGCTTGGAGCCAACCGTGCGGCGGACGCACTCGCGGCAAAAAATATGTCCTACATACCACTGGTTAGCTCGCCGCTTTCTATGAACAAGCCGGGAATGCGTACCACAAGGCAAAGAGACTGGGGACGTGAAGCGTTCGTAGCAGATACTACAAGACATGATGGTTATGCTCAAAGAGGTGGGGAGTGAAAGGTCGGTCGACTCAGTTATATACAGAGTCAGAAGCGCCTAGTCATCGGGAGGAATAGGATGGGCCTCGGCTGGATTCTAATTTAACGGCGTCTATATGAGTCGGGGCGGCGATCGGGACCGGTCTAGATTCCAAATCGAGCATGGTCGGGGGCGGGCTTTGATGCGGAGGCGGTGCAGTGCGGAAGTATATCGTATGAGTCACCGTTCCACGATGTCGCGGTGGGCTTACGAGGGCAGCCAGTGCTGGTTACCTCCAGTTTGTTGTATCGAAGTCAAATATGACTCAGTCGGCTCGAATTTTCCAGCGTCATTTTCAGCCCAAGTAAAGTCAGAAACCGACTCAGAAGAACGGCAGTCACAGTAGTACTAGGAGCCTAGTTGGGCATTCGCAGTAAATCAAGCGAGACATTGAAGACGGTGACTCCGAATCGAGAAAATTGTTTCAGATTTGCTTTACTTGCTTCGTCTCCCACAAACTCGATCGGCAGCCAAGTCTTCCTAAACTTCATACACAATAGAAATGACTCCGAGTCCATACCCTGGTACGCCACCTCTTGATCATCCACAACCACAGAACTCCACCAATACCCAGAGCCAAAACAGCGGCCTTCCCAAAATAACGGACGCAGCGAAGCCAGAACAGTGGGAGTTCCCCAAGTCTCCACCTCGTTTGAATACCTTCTCCGATGCGCGCATGAAGGGATCCGCGGCTTCGTTATGAGGCCTCGAAACGCCGAACAAGGGAATCCAAGACAAAGACTGTTGATGTCCGAGTCATGGACCCATAACTTACTTAAGTAGACTCGGACGTAAACAGACACAGCCAGAAGTTGTGGCAGAACCCCTTCAGATTGCCAAGCATGATCAGCGGATCGCCACCGACGGTCGCGATGAGAGGCCCCAAGACGCCGGACAAGAAGAAGTATAATAAGAAGAGACTCGGGAAGGAGTCGGAAGGCCCCACAGCCACACTATTTTACGAGGCTAAGGCGCGTCGCTTGCACCGCCACCGACAGAGCCAGAAAAGGACCAGTCGAAGGTCCTGGTCCAGACTCTGAGTCGAGGCGAGATGGAAAAGAACACGAAAAAAGCATGAATTCGTCGCACTAAACTAACTATCGTAGATATCAATCACGTCAAATCGTGAGTAATCCAAAACTCCTCCTCCTTCCACCACCTCCTCCACTGATCGTTAGTATACATTGGCATTAAACGCATCCGTGTCCATCCTCCCTCTCCTCCTCCCATCTTTTCTATAGATAGTGTTTTTCTGATATTATTGGTTATGCATCGTGTCCGAGTCGGTAAGGGAAGCGGAAGAGGGAACAAGGAGCAGAGGGAGAGGCAGGCTCAAGTCGCCGGCTTCTCCGTGCTCGAGCGCTCCTCGCTCCCCTTCTCCTCCATGTCGCGCTCGCGCGCCGCACGCCCGGTCTCGTGGTGCACGCCCTCGTCGTCGATCCACGCGTCGTCTTCTCCACCACCCTCGTCGAACGCTGCGCGGTGCTTCTCGAAGTGCGAGCCGTGGTTCCTGGGGAGGAGGCGGCGGCGTCAGCCAAGGAAACGGTAGAGTCAAAAGAACGCAAGACGCACTCCGGCCCAATAACCGTGATGAAGATCACAAACGCCGCGACGACGCCAATGAGGATTCCCTGCACCTTTGCGTAGTCCGGTACGACGACGCCTTTGATCATCGTCTTGAGGTGGTTGCCGCCGGCTGGGAAGAAAGAAGGTAGTCAGTATCTTGGTCTCGTTCTGAGAAACACTGAGCCCGCGTGGACGACGATTGGCGCTCTTCGCCGACGACGCTGTATCGACGATGAGGGCCGCCTCCTCTTTCACTGACACTTGCGAGACGACAGGGACATGGATCCCCTCCGTTGCCCGACGACGAGGGTTCTCTGTTCTCGCCGTCCTCACTCCTCACTCCTCCCCATGCCAGCCCTCCCACACCGATGGAAGAACGCACCCCGGTCGCCGCCCACAGACATACCCGCAGCAAGTACCGAAAACGAAAACGAAAACGAAAACGAAAAGCCACTCACTAGCCTCAATCTGCGCCGACGCGCTCGACACCATGTTGCCCAGCTGGTACGCCACACCGGGGAACGTCGCGCGGAACGCGGGGGGTGCCATCTCCGCGAGGTGGATGGGGATCTGGAACGGGCGGGTTAGCATTCACGTATGCATGCGTATGGAAGATGGGGGGAGGGGGGAGGGGAGGGGATGGGAAAAGGCGGGCGACAACGCCCGACACCTCGGGAAAGTCGCCATACAGGTGACGCTCCCCGCCCTCGTCATGCGTAGCCCACCAGCGCCGTCCGTGGACTCTTGCCATCCATCCCACCCCCACAAGTTCGCCGCCCCGAACCGTGCAGTCGAAATAAAGCACGGTGGCGAGGAATCAAGGACCAAGAACAAAGAAAAAGGCACTCACAACACCCCACGCCCCCTGCACACCAAACTGCACGCAAAACGCGCCTGCCGCAAGGCCGCTGAAGCTGCTCGGGATGATCCACAGCGGGATGAAGACCGCCGTCAGGAGGGTGAATGAGCTGTGGAACGCAAAACGAAGTATCAGTTAAAAGGTCATTTCGTAGAGTATTCGATCAAGAAGAAGGGCTGAGGCACCAGCGCTCGATCTGCTCGATACACCGACAACGACAAAAGGCACAAGCAGAAGCGCAGACAGTGTGGCTGTGCAGGCACCGAAAATCCGAAAGAGGAAATGGTGCGAACAACCAGGGTGCCCAGCTCGAGAGCAGACGGTCAGCCAGCGCCGTCAAAATCGCCGACCCTGCCTCCGAAACTCCATGGCAGGACAGCAAAAGACATGGCAGAAAGACACAAGAAAGACATCGCAGCATCGCAGGCCTCGCACAAAGCCATCACAGAAAAAAGTAGATGGAGAAGAAGGAGAAAGAAACAAAAAAAAAAACACGCACACAATCGTGATCCTCCGCCCCAAGAACTGCGAGATCCACCCCGCAAAGCCGCCGCCTGCGATCGCGCCCTGTCAGAATAAGACATATGTTAGCTTTGTCTTCCCCAGTCCATGTAATGGATGAAAACGAAGGGGGAGAAAAGGAGGGAAGGAAGGAAGAATAAAAAGAGGGAAAGTATGAGTGTACGTAGAGGAAGGCGGGTTCCCGCGCCCAATGCACGAACGCGCCCAATCCACCAAGGCTCAGAATGGGCACGCGTCAAGCGCCAGGCACGCCCTCCCACACCCACGCCCAGCCCGAGAAAAAATCGGAGTCCCGTCCCTCCTTCCTCCTTCCTCCTCCGATCTAGAGTCGGAGCACCTCTACCTGCCACATCCTCCGTTCCTCCTCCTTCCTCCGATCTAGAGTCGGAGCACCTCTGCCGCCCCGGCCGAAAAAAAACGTGTCGAGAAAACGCAGAGACGGCGACTCGTCGAACGAGAAAAACGTGGGGACTCGTCGACGGGACCAGTAAAAGAGACATCGGCGACAAATGGGCGCATGGGCATGGGCATGGGTGCGGAACGAGATAGCATGCATAGGAACGAGAAGGGCAGGAGGGAGTGTGTGCGCGCGCAGTACAAACGCGGAGAGGAGGATGTGAATATGAGACGCCGCGTCAAGCTTAACGCGGTACCGCATGGCTGGGACGCGGTGGACGAAAAGGGAACGAGTCAAGTGTAGATAGGGGATGGAGGACGGAGGGCAGTGAATAACCGCCACCGCAGGCAAAAAAAAACGCCGATATTGGCAAAATAGCCAACAAACGTGGGGAGGAAGGGACGGCGCGCCCGGCACACACACGTCAAGCTTAACGCGGCTGGGAGGAAAGGGAAAGAGTCAAGTGTGGATGGGGGATAGGGGATGAAGGATGGACGGTGAATAACCGCCTCCGCGGCCAAAAAACAAACGTCGACATTCCAAGTGTCCAAATGTGCCGGGGAAAGAAATAAAGAAAGATAATCATGAAATGAAACCAAAAAAAAAAAAAAAGAATCTCAAAACGAAAAAAAAAACGCACGCAATTCCCAATAATCGTCGCGATCGTCGCCGTGTGCGCATTGAAGCCCTTTGTCTTTTGCATGTAGGTCGGGTACAGGTCTTGCGAGCCGTGCGAGAGGAAGTTGAAGCCTGTGGGTGAGGAGAGAGAGGGTTAGCGAGGGAGGTCAAAGTAAGGAGAGGCGAAAGTAAGGAAAGCAAGGGAGGAGGCCGACGCGTCCAAGCGGGCGCCTCGCTGGAACGCGGATAGCGCGTCCTGCTGTGCTTCTCCACCCGTTCGTGTTCGTCTTCGTGCAGAGGAGCCTCTCGCTCTCGTTCGGAGCACTGGGCGCGTTCTATCTGTAGCCCGTCTGCACGCCCTCTCATCTCTCTCTGTCCCTATCATCTCCCGTCCTCCCCCCCCCCAAAAAAAAAAAAAAAACACCTCAAAAAACGCAAAAGAAAAACACCCACCAGTCATCAAGAACACCGCATAAATACACAACAGCCAGTGCTTCTTCAGCATCGCGCCCGTCTCGCGGAGGAAGACGCGCGTCTTTTGTGCTTCGGAGACGACGCCGTGGGATTCGGCGGCGAGGCGGGCCTGGGGGGGAGGGGGAGGGTTAGCGAATGTTATATATCAAAGAGAGAGACGTGGGGGATGAGGGGGCGGGGGGAGGGGGAGAAAAGAGGAGGACGGGGACGGAGCGCGCAACGCTTCCCGCTCCTCGCCACAGGCCCGCCTCGGTGTATACGGAGGACAGAGCGTTAGATGAGGGAGGGAAGGGTGCGGAACGCGTCCTTCCCTCCCCACTCTTCCCTACCCCTCCCCATCCACTGACACAAGCTAGCTTTGCATCTCTCCTCCTCCACTCCCTCCTCATCTTTCCACCCCCTTTCTCTCTTCCTTTCAAAAAAAAAAGAACACACACCTTCTCAAACATCGTGCTCTCCGGCAACAGCGCGCGCAAACACGCGCCAAAGACGCTTATACCGGAGGCGGTCCAGAAGAGCGCGCGCCAGCCTTGCGGGACGGAGGGGACGAGTTCGAGGGAGATTACGGCTGCGATCTGTTTTTTGAGGTTAGTATAAGATAGGATAAGGGGAGGGGAGGAGGGGTAAAGTGGGGATCGTTCCTCCCCCCTCCTCGCAACAGGGCGGAAACACCCAAAACGCGCCACAAAAACCGCGAAGAAAGATGACGAGACGTGAAAGGCGCAAAAAAAAGGTAATACGAAGAAGGAGTAAATGGACAGAACAACGCAAAAAACCCACTCACCAAATACCCAACCGCATACCCCTGCTGCAGCACGCCGCTCGCGAGGCCGCGCACGCCGACGGGGAGGTTCTCGAGCGCGGTGGAGGCGGCGAGGCCCCAGATGCCGCCCATGCCGATGCCTAGACGAGCGTCAGCGAGTCGTTAGGACGTTAGGACGTTGGGAGAGGGTAGCGCAAAAAATTAACTAGAGGAAGAATGGGCGGGGGAGGAAGAGGTCGAGGCAAAAAAAAGGAGGGGAGGGTGGAGGCAGTTGCCATAGGGCGGGAATGGGTGGGGTGGAAGGGGCGCAAGGAGCGCAAGGAGCGCACACCCTCCTAACGGCGCCCGGGTCCCCAAAGCGCGCGTAACGAGCGCTACACCCATACGCACATACGCATATACGCGTAAAACCCGTAAAACACGCGACGACACCATGCGTCGTAGAAACACCCGTCGTCGAAGCCACCCGTCGTAGAAACACCGCGAAACGCCCGATATCGAGAAGGGAAGGGGGAAGGGAGGAGAGGAAGGAGTAGGAATAGAAATGGGAGAGCGTAACGCGCATTCGAGCGACGACGGAACGCGCGCGCTACACCGATTCGCATAAACCCAAAAACACGACGCGCCACGGCAGGCCACGACACGCCCGACAGCCGCCTCGCACGAATAGCACGAAACACCCGCGGGTCCCAGCCAAACCAGCGAGAAGAGGAAGAGGAAGAGGAAGGAGGAGACGGGCCCCAAAAGATAAATAAAAACCGAAACCAAAATGAATAAAAAACCCCGAAAAAAATCAAGACTATTGGGCGACAGGGGGAATAGGGCGGCGCCTCAGCACGCACATTCTCACAAGCGCCGCGACGCCGCGAGTAGGACGCCGGCAACAGTGGAGCCCAGGTGACGAAACGACGAAACACCCGCGTTACACCCATGAACGCATGTACCCATATACGCACATACGCGTAAAACAGGACACGATACGACCGCGGTCATCGGGCATCGGGCAGCGGTCTTTGGGCACCGTCCTTGGTCTCTGGGCATACGCCATAACGCCCGCAGCCAGACCAGAGAAAGACCACAGACCGCCGCGGTCCCGTGCGTCGAACGTCGAACAAGTGTCAAGTAACAAGTAACAAGTAACAAGAGAAGCGCCCGTCGTCGACAGAAATAGAAATAGCACGACGCGAGAGGGCTGCGCAAAGCCGAGCCAAGGGAGACGCAAGGAGGAGTGGAAGACAAGAGAAGAGAGGACTTGAGGAGAAGGGACGGAGGAGTCGAAGCGAAGCGAAGGGAGGAGAGGAGAAGAGAAGCGATGCGCTGCGATGCGGAGAAGCCAGGGAAGGTAAAGGTAGAGGAAGGCCTCGGTAGCGAGCAATGGGAAGGGAGGCGAGGCGAGCGAAGAGGAGGCGAGCGGGAGGAGGCAAGGGAGATAAGGATAAGGGAGAGGAAAGGGAACGCACCAAACAGCGAGCGCAGCGCGAGGAATTGCTGGAACGTCTGTACGAAGCCTGTGTGCCCATCCATGTCAATAAAATATAGTAAAAAAGTAAAAGCACGCACCCGCCCCCAGCTCCAAAATCGCCACCAAAATCAAGTTAAACACCAGAGGCCACTTGCGTCCGAAGCGATCGCTGAACACGCCAAAGAGCACCGCGCCGACGGAGCGGAAGAGGAGCGTGAGCGTTATCGCTTGTGTCTGCGCGGTCCATATCTCATTAACGGTGTCTATCGGTGGCAAGACAAGGGACGCACGATAGACGTGGTAGGCTTGCCAAACTGCTCCCCCAGCGCGGGCACGCTGAGACTAACGCTGAAGAAATCAATCGCGTCGCACGTCCACGCGAGCCAGCCGACCCAGAAGAAGCCCATTGCAGCGGGGTCAGACCCAGGAGCTGGGTGAGGAGCGGGACGGGGCGCTCGGCGGGCGGAGGCGGCAGGCGGAGGGGCGCGAAGAAGATGGTCATGTTCTTTCGTTCTTCAACTGTAGGCGGTTCAGCGGCGTCCCTGCGACTTTTGGGGCCGCTTTATATGAGACCCAGACCCCGCCCAAAATCCAATGAATTGGATGACCCACGCCGCGCTTAACCCAATCTCTCCATGGGTTTTCATAATTCGGGGTCAGCTGTCTGATCCCATCATCTCGCAAATGCACCCTCTTTTCGCTTGGCTCCACTCAGGTCGTTGTCAATACGGAATCCTATCGTACACGCATCCCCCAATCATGCTTTGCGAGAGAATAGCTGAAGAAAGAAAAGAGGACGGTGCGCCAAGTGCGGCTCCATCCTCAATTCCAATCAACCGATCAATAAATCCATGACAGCTCGGGCCTGATTCCGCATCAAGCGGGGACCGGATGCGGAGGTGGCGGTGTTCGGACCTTGCTTTGTGCTTCCCCGCTTCGTGCTTCCAAATTGAATATAAATGTCAGAGTCAGAGTCAGTCAATCCCAAGTCTATCAGTCGCAGTTGACCGTTGGGTCGCATCCATCCTTCAAACGTTCAATTGCAAGCGTTCCCTCCGGCGTCCGCCACCCGCGCGGATCCTGACTCCATGGCCATTTTCGGTGCACTCACCCGCACCTTCAACTCGAGTTTCAACTTGAAATACCACTTACTTATAATTACTAGTTTCGACTCAAGTTACCCGGACCTAAGTAGACCCTGATGGACGCCGATGCCGAGCCCCGCTCTACGCTCTACGCTCTGCATTCTCTATCCTGTCCGCCGGTGATGTCCTGTCCTGTCCTGCCCGGTCTCATTCCGATATCCTATTTTCTCCATAATCCCATCCCAATTCCGATTCTCACTCACTCTCACCGTCGGCACCCGGCACGTACGGAGCCAAGCCTTGAAATTGACGGGTGTACATGTACATGTGGGATTTCTGCGACGGTGCTGTTTTATTCGGCGTCTACCTACGTAGCGCGCTCGGGTGATCGGGTGCGGGTGCGGGTATCGACCTCCCAACCATCCATCCATCCAACCCATCTACACAATACACTGAAAGTTGAAAGTTGACGTCCCCGCTCCCGCTCCCGCTGCTGTTACCTCGGGTGCGCTTCGAAAGCACCGCAACCGCACGCTGCTCGTGCTGTTCAGTTTCACCCGCGTGCGCTCTCTCCTCCAACTCTGACTCTGACTCCGACCTCTGATACATATAGTATCATTTCAACCATGCATGCATATTTCCGTTTATCCGTCGGCGCTGAAACCGACGCGACGCTGCTCCTAAATAGTAAATCCTTACTCAACTTGAACGCCGCGGGGTACGCCAACGCCAATGCCAATCCCAGGACCACCGACTGAACTCAGATATATAGCGCCCGTCCAAGCTTCGGTTTTCGTCTCCATCTTTAAAATACATAAAAGAAATCTCTAAATATCTCGGGATAAAGAAAAACGTTGGAGGGTGTATGTACGTACACCCGCATCCTCCCCCTGTCCTCGTCCGACGGCGTCTAACTCTACATACATACCATACCGACTACTGAAGTCTGTCTGACAGCGGGTATCGCGGCCGTTTCTCTGCGCAGGGTGCATGCATTGTGCAACCATCTCATATCTTCCCGCCGCTGCTGTTAAATCTGTTACTCATTCCTTACTCAACTTCCCACGAAATAGCGCTGCCCATCTTACTGCTGTTGAATCCTCTATGACAATTAGATGGATGGTAAGCAGGGTTAGAAATACACGCCGCTGTTCAACCGCTGTTACTGTAAATCCTGACTCAGTGGGTTGGACAGCGGCAACGTTAACACATTAAACGCCGCGGGGTAGGGTGCGGCTATCGCTGCGCATGCCTGCCGTACACCTGCCAGTGTCAGACAAAAATTAAAATTGAAATTAAACGCCGCCGCTGCCGTTTTAACAGCTCGTATTGATGGCGAATGTCCCTCACCCACCCAGCCTCGGGTTTAAGTACTAAGTACTAAGTATTTAAAGGACTCTCGCAAGATTGCGCAGTTCTGCCCGGTGCAAAATCAAACGCTCCCGCTGCCGTTGTTTTTAACAGCTCGTATGTATCGATTGATGGTGAATGTCCCTCACCCGCGTTCGGGTTTATCCACAAGATTCAGAAGATTCAGAGGATCCACCGAGACCCAGGCACACGACTCGTTCAGACACGGATCGCGCAGCTCTGCCTTTAACAAAATTAACATTACGTTTTAACAGTTGGTATTGATGGCGAATGTCCCTCACCCATATTTACAGGATTTACAGGATTTACAGGATTCACTGGAACGCGGCATACGACTCGTTCAGACGCAGCTCTGACTTGGGGACAAAATTAAAATCAAACACTCCGTGACCGTTTTACTGTTACAGCTGGTATTGATCGCGAATGGGAGTCTCTCACCCATTGCCCACCCACCCCGAAGCCCGAGTTTATCTATCTATCTTTAAAATCTTTAATACAGGATCCACAGGAATGTGGCGCACGGCGCTTATTTAGAGGGATTGCGCAGCCAAGTTAATTAAATGCCGCCGTTTATCGATAAGTTGGTACTGATACTAGATCTTACTAGATAGCTATGCGGATGGCGGATATGCCTCACCCACCCTCACCCGCGTTCGAGTTTATATATTTACATGCATACAGGATTGCAGCGAACGACTCATTCAGATCCTTATTTACAGGACTCTCGTGGGAGTAAAGATTGCCTGCCGTTTTAACAGCAGTATCTATCAAATAATTTATACTGAGCGGATGGCGGATATCTACTTGCGCTCAGACGCGCAGAGTCAACGCGGATATGCCTCACATACAGCTTTTCAATAAAACCGAGGTGCATAAATACAACTGAAAGTTGAATGCCGAATGCACATCCATTCACGGGATATGAGCACTGTAAGTATACATTACTTATTCCCGTATCATCTCCGTATCTTTTCACTTTTGGAATACAACAGCTACTTAAGTCTTACACATTACACCTTACAGTATTACTCTGCGCTCTGCGCCGTAGTGTACAGGCGGTGGGTGTAGAAATAATAATGGTTGATCTTGATGGCGAATGTCCCTCACTCGGATTTATCTCTAATATAGGATTCACAGAATTGCGGCGTATTTCATGATGAGAGCGAAATATATATATATAAAGGATTCACAGCTCTGCTCTGCTCCGCGCAGTGTACGGAATCCGGATTTTACTGCTCGCACCGGGTACGAGAGTCCCCAGAAATTTCACACCCGTCCGGTATTCGTATTGGACACAGGTAGAGTCCAAGTAGATTTGGCGCCGGTCACTTGTCTTTGATTCCGCATTCCGATTTCGGATGGTAGCGGAGGACGGAGGATTCGCATCCCCGCGCCAAGTGAGGCCAAGGGGAGCCAAGCCCGCGTCTACTTAGGCACCGAGTGAAAAAATAAAAGAAGAAGAAAAGAAGAAGAGGGAGAAGGAAAGAAAAAGAAAGAACACTCAACCACATATGGTGCATGACCTGACCCCGAATCGAACGGGCTACCCACCGGAAATTGAGTTTGATAGATTGGTCATAGTGAGTGGGGGCGCACCAGCGCTATCAGGTCTTCATACCCTCAGTTTTAAACCTCACTTCATTGAAGCCTTTCAGCCGGGTTTCAATCAGGCAAAACTAAAAAAGTGCGAATGACTGTGGAACGACCGGACCCCGAATCGAACGGGCTACCCACCGGAAATTGAATTTGACAGACTGACCACGGTGAGTGGGGCGCACCAGCGCTATCAGGTCTTCCCTCCTCAGTTTTAAACCTCGTTAGATTCAAGCCTTTCAGCCGGGTTTCAACCAAACGAAACTAAATTTAAAAAAGACGCAATGACCGTCAGCAACGACCTGACCCCGAATCGAACGGGCTGCCCCATACTTTGGCAGATAATCAATTACATTTGGAGGGTGCGTACCAGCGCTATCAGGTCTCCCTCCCTTCGTTCCTAACCTCGCTTCATTCAAGCCTTTCAGCAGTGGTTCAACCAAATGAGACTGAAAAAAGAGCCGCTAAAGATGCGGAATGAACTGATCCCGAATCGAACAGGCTCCCTCATAATTTCAACAGAACCCAATTATATTTGGAGGGTGCGCACCAGCGCTATCAGGTCTTGTATTCTCAGATTTAAACCTTGCTTCATTCAAGTCTTTTTGGCAGCGGTTCTACCAACGAAAAAAAACAGATGCAATGCTGTGGAACGACCGGATCCCGAATCGAAAGGGGTTGCCCACAAGTAATCTAGTGCACACCAGAGCTATGTTGAGTGGGCGCACACCAGCGCTATCAGGTCTTCATACCCGCAGTTTTCTACCGCGTTAGATTCCGCCAGTTCAACAGTGCCTACTGAGAAAAAAGAGGGGACACTCTTCTATGACCTGATCCCGAATCGAACAGGTTCCCTCATACTCTCCGCAAACCACTGGCTATATTTGGAGGGTGCACACCAGTGCTATCAGGTCTTCATCCCACATTCTTGACTCCCTTTTATTCAAGCCTTTTCAGTGCTTCAACCAGGCAAAACTAAAAAAGCGTGAATGACCTGTTCGACTGACCTGATCCCGAGTCGAACAAGCTCCCTCATACTGTCACAAAAAATTATATTATATTTGGAGGGTGCGCACCAGCGCTATCGGGTCTTCATCCATGTACTTGTCGACCTAGCTTTATCCAAGCCTTCAGTGGTGCCTACTGAAAAAAAATTCACCAAAGAACTATGACCTGACCTCAAATCAAACGGGCTACCCACCGAAAATTGAGTTTGATAGATTGACCACGGTGAGTGGGCGCACACCAGCGCTATCAGGTCTTCATCCATGTACTTGTTCAACCTAGCTTCATTCAAGCCTTCAGTGTGCCTACTAAAATAAAAGTCTGCCAAAGCGCTATGACTGACCTCGAATCGAACGGGCTTCCCCATACTTTCGCAGACCATCGATTACATTCAGAGGTGGGCACAGCGCTATCAGGTCTTCCCTCTCAGTTTTAAACCCCGTTAGATTCAAGTCTTTGAGCAGTGGATCAACTGGAAAAAAAAGATGGAGCAGCGTATGACCGACACCCGAATTGAACGGGTTCCCTCATAATTTCACCACAGTGGATTATATTGGAGGGTGCGCACCAGCGCTATCAGGCCTTTTACCCTCAGTTTTAAACCTCGCTTCATTCAAGTCTTTTCTGGAGTGTTTCAACCAAACGAACTAACACAAACACCCTAAAGGTATAAGACCGACCCGAATCGAACGAGTACCCCACAAATAATTCTTCGCACGTCACAACCTATATTGAGTGGGTGCGTACCAGCGCTATCAGGTCTTCTACTCCTCCCGGATGTTCGATTATTGACTACTTCTGTTATAAATAAAGATAAAAATACAAAAAGAGCTTGTGAAAGTCGTATGACCTGAGCCCGAATCGAACGGGCTCCCTCATACACAATGCAACGGCAAACCCATATGGGGAGGGTGCGCACCAGTCTATCAGGTCTTCTTAATCCTCCGTGATATTCAAGTTATTGACCAATTTCAAATGAAAATAAAAAAGGAATGTGACTTCACTATGACCTGAGCCCGAATCGAATGTGTTCCCCACAGATAATCCACATGAAGTCCAATCAATATTGAGTGGATGCACCCAGCACTATCAGGTCTTCTTACTCCTCCGTGGATATTCAAGTTATTGACCAATTTCAAATGAAAATACAAATGAAAATAAAAAAATTGTACGGGTTCAGCGTGGCCATGGGGTGGGGGGTGTACAAAAATAATAGTCCGGGGTGGGTTACAGAAATGATGATTATTGATGGCGAATGTCCTTCACTCGGGTTCAAGTATTTAGAGGATTTACAAGAACCTGGAATGCGGCGCACGATTCCTTCACATGTGCGGGAGTAAATATTTCACAGCTCTGCTCTGTGCAGTGTACGGGAGTCCCCAGAAATTTCACACCCGATCCCGGACACAAGCAGACTTGGGTTACTTGGCGCCGGTCAGTTGATTTTGTTTTGGTTTTCCGATTTTCGCAGGACGGAGAGTTCGCATCCCCGCGCCAAGGGAAGCCAAGCCCGTGTACGTTGTCGGCAGTTCACTTCAGCTACGCGGCGAGTAAGAAATATAAAAATAAATTATGTGAACAAAAGAAAGAATTCAAAAAGGAAGAAGGAAGGAGGAGAAGGAAAACAAAAGAGAGTGAAGAAAAGATGGAGAAAGAAAGAAAAAAAAGTTATGCATCGTGATCGAATGACCTGATCCCGAATCGAACGGGCTACCCACCGAAAATCAACGCGAAAAATTTGATACGGTGAGTGGATGCGCACCTGCGCTATCAGGTCTTCCCTCCCCCACATTCTTGACCTCACTTCATTCACCCGTTCAGTGGTGGTTCAACCAAAAAAAAAAACAGATGCAATGATGTGGAACAACCGGACCCCGAATCGAACGGGCTCCCTCATAATTTCACCACCAGTGGACTATATTTGGAGGGTGCGCACCAGCGCTATCAGGTCTTGTACTCTCAGATTAAAACCTAGCTTCTTTCAAGTCTTTTCTGGAGTGTTTCAACCAAACAAACTAACAAAAAGACGCACAACAACCTAAAGGGATCAGACCCGACCCCGAATCGAACGAGTACCCCACAAATAATTCTTCGCACAGAACAAAATATGTCGAGTGGGGGCGCACCAGCGCTGTCAGGTCTTCCTTCCTCAAATTCGCAACCTAGTTTCATTCAAGTCTTTGAGCAGTGGATCAACCAAACGAAACTAAATAAAAGACGCAATGGCCGTGAGCAACGACCTGACCGAATCGAACAGGCTCCCTCATACTCTCACAAAAATATATATTATATTTGGAGGGTGCACACCAGCGCTATCAGGTCTTCATCCCTTCAGTTTTTAACCCCGTTAGATTCAATCCTTTTCGGCAGGGCTTCAACCAAACCAGAACTAAAAAAAAAGCGAGGCACAGTGATCCTATGACCGACACCCGAATCGAACGGGCTCCCTCATAGTTTCACCACCAATCCTATAGTTAGAGGGTGCGCACCAGCGCTATCAGGTCTCATACCCTCAGTTTTAAACCTAGCTTCATTCAAGCCTTTCAGCCGGGTTTCAACCAAACCAGAACTAAAAAAGGTTACAGCGGTCCTTGACAATGACCTGACCCCGAATCGAACGAGTTGCCCACAAATTTTTTGTCTCAGGAAAGTATGGTGAGTGGGTGCACACCAGCACTATCAGGTCTTCCTTTCTCAAATTCTCGACCTTGCTTTATGGAAACCTTTTCCGGAGTGTTTCAACCAAACGAACGAACAAAAAGACACGCGACAACCTAAAGGTATAAGACCCGACCCCGAATCGAACGAGGTCCCACAGATAACAAACATGAAGTCCAATCAACATTGAGTGGGTGCGCACCAGCACTATCAGGTCTTCCCTCCTCAGTTTTTAACCTCACTTCATTCAAGCCTTTGCGGCAGTGTTAAAGCCAAACCAAACCAAACCAGCAGTAAAAAGATCATAGCGGACACGATCAATGACCTGACCTCGAATTGAACAGGCTCCTTCATGCTTATACGAGCAGCAAATAATATTTAGAGGATGCACACCAGCGCTATCAGGTCTTCATCCCCACATTCTTGACTCCGTTTTATTCAAGCCTTTCAGCAGTGGTTCAACCAAACGAGACTCTATGAACAGGATTAAAAATTTCACTGCTCTGCGCAGTCTACGGAAAAATATTGCGCAAGGTATGGAAAATCAGGATTACCCTCCACGACACGAGGTGGGCATCTCACGCCCACCCGGTATTGGTATTGGTATCCGTTTATTGGACACAAGAGAGTCCAAGTAGACTTGGCGCCGGTCACTTGTTTTCGATTTCGCATTCCGAATCCGAATCCGATTTCGGATGGTAGCGGATGACGGAGGGTTCGCATCCCCGCGCCAAGGGAAGCCAAGCCTGTGTACGTCGTTTGAACCGGTTCAACTTAGGTCCAAGTAGGTGTGTGTTCAATTCAGTTCCTGCTGCGCGTCGAGATACACAGATAAAAGACCCAGAAAAAAAAAAGAGGGAGAAGGAAAAAAAAAAGTTATGCATCGTAATAGAATGACCTGACCCCGAATCGAACGGGCTACCCACCGGAAATTAAATTCGACGAATTGATCATAGTGAGTGGGGGCGCACCAGCGCTATCAGGTCTCATACCCTCGGCTTGAAACCTCGCTTCATTCAATCCTTTCAGCGGTGGTTCAACCAAAAAAAAAACAGTTGCAATACTGTGGTACGACCGGACCCCGAATCGAACGGGCTCCCTCATAATTTCACCACCAGTGGACTATATTTGGAGGGTGCGTACCAACGCTATCAGGTCTTCCCTCCTCAAATTCGCAACCTAGCTTCATTCAAGTCTTTCAGCAGTGGTTCAACCAAACACAACTAAAAAAGAAAAGACACAATGGCCGTGAGGAACGACCTGACCCCGAATCGAAAGGGTCGCCCTCATACTGTAAGGAAATAGCGAAGAAAGAGCTATATTTGGAGGGTGCGCACCAGCGCTATCAGGTCTCCCTCCCTTGGTTCCTAACCTCACTTCATTGAAGTCTTTGAGCAGTGCCTAAAAAAACAAAGCAGGCCGAGATCTACGACCCGATCCCGAATTGAACGGGCTACCCACCGATAATTGTTGTGTATTCTCTCAAATGTTCAGTGGTGCACACCAGTACTATCAGGTCTCTCTCCCCTACATTCATAACCTCACTTGATTCAAGCCTTTTCGGCATGTTTAGCAGGGTTTCAACCAACCCAGAAAGTAAAAAAAGATTTACTTTGCGCCGTAGTGTACAGGCGGTGGGTGTAGAAATAATAATGGTTATTATTGTTATTGTTATTGATCTTGATGGCGAATGTCCCTCACTCGGGTGTGTCCACAGGAATGCGGCGCAATTCATACATCTGCTCTGCTCTCTGCCCAGTTTACGGAATCCGGATTTTACTGCTCGCACCGGGTACGGGAATTCCCAGAAGTTTCACACCCGTCCGGTACTGTATCGGTATTCGTATTAGACACAAGTAGACTTGGCGCCGGTCACTTGTTTTAGATTCCACATTCCGAATCCGATTTCGGACGGTACCGGAGGACGGAGGTTTCGCATCCCCGCGCCAAGGGAAGCCAAGGGGAGCCAAGCCCGTGTGGGTCGTCGATGCAGGCTACTTAGGCACCGAGTGAAGAAATAAAAGAAGAAGAGGGAGAAGGAAAAAAAAGTTATGCATCGATACCGTGATAGAATGACCTGATCCCGAATCGAACGGGCTACCCTCATGCTCTTCATAAACGATTTAATATATTTGGAGGGTCCGTTAGATTCAAGCCTTTTTGGCAGCGGTTCTACCAACGAAAAAAAACAGATGCAATGCTGTGGAACGACCGGACCCCGAATCGAACGGGCTCCCTCATAATTTCACCAACCAAGAATATTTCGGGGGTGCGCACCAGCGCTATCAGGTCTCATACCCTCAGTTTTAAACCCCGCTAGATTCAATCCTTTTTGGCAGTGGTTCAAACAAACTGAAAAAATTTCAACAATTGCATCGATGACCCGATCCCGAATCGAACGAGTTGCTCACAAATTTTTTGTCTCAGGAAATATGGTGAGTGGGTGCACATCAGCGCTATCAGGTCTTCCTTCCTCAAATTCGCAACCTAGCTTCATTCAAGTCTTTTCAACAGTGGTTCAACCAAATGGGAGTAAAAGAACACTGCAAACAGCGATAATGACCTGATCCCGAATCGAACGAGTACCCCACAAATGATTCTTCGCACGGAACAACCTATGTTGAGTGAGGGCGCACCAGCGCTATCAGGTCTTCCCTCCTCAGTTTTTAACCTTGCTAGATTCAATCCTTTTTGGCAGTGGTTCAAACAACTGAAAAAATTTCAACAATTGCATAGATGACCGATCCCGAATCGAACGGGCTCCCTCATACTCTTCACCAACCAAGAATATTTGGAGGGTGCGTACCAACGCTATCAGGTCTTCCCTTCCTACATTATTGACCTCACTTCATTCACCCCTTCAGTGGTAGTTCAACCAAACCAGAACTAAAAAAAGGTTACAGCGGTCCTTGACAATGATCTGACCCCGAATCGAACGAGTTGCCCACAAATTTTTTGTCTCAGGAAAATATGGTGAGTGGGTGCACACCAGCACTATCAGGTCGTCTTTTCTCAAATTCTCGACCTTGCTTCATAGAAACCTTTTCCGGAGTGTTTCAACCAAACGAACTAACAAAAAGACACAACAACCTAAAGGTATAAGACCCGACCCCGAATCAACGAGTACCCCACAAATAATTCTTCGCACAGAACAAAATATGTTGAGTGGGGGCGCACCAGCGCTATCGGGTCTTCTTAATCCTCCCCAGATGTTCGAGTTATTGACTACTTCTGGGATAAATAAACATAAAAATACAAAAAGAGTTTATCAAAGTAGAACGACCCAACCCCGAATCGAACGGGCTCCCTCATAATTTCACGCCCCTTGAACGATATTTAGAGGGTACACACCAGCACTATCAGGTCTCCCTCCCTTGGTTCCTAACCTCACTTCATTGAAGTCTTTGAGCAGTGCCTAAAAAAACAAAGCAGGCCGAGATTTATGACCTGACCTCGAATCAAACGAGTTCCCCACCGATAATTGTTGTGTATTCTCTCAAATGTTCAGTGGTGCACACCAGCACTATCAGGTATTCCTGCCTGCATTCCCAACCACCTGTTTGAGCAGGGTTTCAGCCAAACAAAGCTGACAAAATTCCAGCACCACATAGATGACCCGATCCCAAATTGAAGGGGCTACCTCATGCTTATACGAGCAGTAAATAATATTTAGAAGGTGCGCACCAGAGCTATCAGGTCTTCCCTCCCCGCACTATTGACCTCACTTCATTCACCCCTTCAGTGGTAGTTCAACCAAACCAAACAATAAATAAAAAAGATTGCAGCCGAATGACATGACCCCGAATCGAACGGGCTCCCTCATAATTTCACCCCCCTTGAACGATAATTCGAGGGTGCACACCAGCACTATCAGGCCTCATACCCTCAGTTTTTAACCTCGTTAGATTCAAGCCTTTCAGCCGGGTTTCAACCAGGCAAAACTAAAAAAGTGTGAATGACTGTGGAACGACCGGACCCCGAATCGAACGGGCCACCTCATACACACGAGAGTCGCCAAACTATGTTAGGAGGGTGCGCACCAGTGCTATCAGGTCTTCATCCATGTACTTGTTAATCTAGCTTTATTCAAGCCTTCAGTGGTGCCTACTGAAAAAAAAATTCACCAAAGAACTATGACCTGACCTCGAATCAAACGGGCTACCCACCGAAAATTGAGTTTGATAGATTGACCACGGTGAGTGGGCGCACACCAGCGCTATCAGGTCTTCATCCATGTACTTGTTCAACCTAGCTTCATTCAAGCCTTCAGTGGTGCCTACTAAAATAAAAGTCTGCCAAAGCGCTATGACCTGACCTCGAATCGAACGGGCTCCCCCATACTTTCGCAGACCATCGATTACATTCAGCCGCCGCGCTTAACCCAATCTCTCCATGGGTTTTCATAATTCGGGGTCAGCTGTCTGATCCCATCATAGCGCATATGCACCCTCTTTTCGCTTGGCTCCACTCAGGTCCTTTTCAATACGGAATCCTATCGTACACGCATCCCCCCAATCATACTTTGCGAGAGAATAACTGGAAGAAAAAAAAAGAGGACGGCGCGCCAAGTGCGGTTGACAGCTCGGGCCTGATTCCGCATCAAGCAGGGACCGGATGCAGAGGTGGCAGTGTTCGGACCTCGCTTCGTCCGTTCTCTTCCTTTCAGTTGTTTATTCTTCTCACTATTGAATTTGCTGTCTATGTGATACAACCGCTCCGTTCCCCGCCTCTCACTTTCGACCACCACAGCACTTCTCGGATACTGAGTCGTTCACCCGGATCCGGATCCTACAATAGCGATACCCATAGTACCCATGGCTCTGTTGTCTGCATTCCGAACACATTCCTTGTTTCCGCTCGAGGCTCAAACGGCCGGCGGGTACGGTGGGTACGGCGCCAAGCCTGGGCCAGTCATCCTGCCCCTACTTGCTGCGTGCATTCACCTTCTTTTGCGTGCCGACGCCACCGCCCAACGCCAACCCAACTGGAATGCACTCGACTCGACTTCTCTGCCAGACTGCCAATCCATTCACGTTCCACGCCAATCCATTTCATGTGAGCTTATGTTTCGTCTTCAAGCTTCCTCTCTCTCTCTCAAAAAAAAGAAGAAAACTTCCGTAGTCACTTTCCCTCCCGAGTCCGAGTCCGAGTCCGAGTGCGCATCTACCCACTTACATCTATTTCTTTCCACACACACGTAACGTACACCCGCATCCTCTCCTCGTCCTCCTCCGCGGCGTCTACCTCTGACAGCGGGTATCGCGGCTGTCTTTGTCTCCGTCTCTGCCCGCAAGGGCAAGGGTGCAACCATCTCCCGCTGCTGTTAACCTCCCAAATAAGTAGCAAACCACCCACCCGTTTCCTGCTATCGCTGCTCCTAAATCCTTACTCAACTTACCCAACGTTGCCCCTAACGGCAACTGTCAATTCTGTCTGACAGCCGCAGCGGCGTTTAATAGCGTTTAATGTGTTACGTTTGTTCGGCAACGTTGAGTAAGGATTTTAACAGCTCGTATTGATGTCAATGGCGGATATGCCTCAGCACCGACAGGTGCATAAACACAACGTGGCAACGGCGGATATGCCTCACATACATACAATACCAAGGCCCTCCGGGCACCCCTGGTACCTCGTGCTATACCGGGGTTTGAATTCAGGCTTTTTTTGGTCTTTCAATTTACTCCAGATTCAGAAGGATCGAGACATAGGCAGATTCACAAAACAGACTGAGAGACTACGGCTCAGGTTCACTTGGTCGACGCGTTCGCGTCAACCAAGTTCACGTTGAGCCATGGATGTCGGAGTTGATGGACACAGAATTATCCCTTGATGTACAAAGAATGAAGACTCCAGACTCAGTTTACTGGCATCAACCAAGCTCACATTGAGCCATGGACATTGAACTCTGTTCTATGAGCAGTTATTCTGGATAAAAGCATGAACACAGTGCGATACTATCCCCCCCCACCGCTCCGGACAAACCTAATACTCGGACAAACAAACATTTCTCGACCAATATTGGACCGTTTCCTGAGATTTCTGGCTCCACATGAGCGTCAGTAGGTGCCCTAGAGACATAGCATGAAAAACCTTTATAAGAGTCCATCCTTCGAATATATATCACCGAGGAAAGCTGACAGCTTAGGCCATTTTCGTTGATTTTGGGTATTTTATGGTTTTGGGCCCTTCACTTGAAGTCATATTACTTCATAAACACACCTAAAAGATACCTTGACATCATAAGAGTACCCATATAAAATTCCAGAGGCATAGCTGTCTTGTAGCCCTCACAATAAACCGAAAAATCATGGCATGCCTGCCAAATTGATCTCTCAACTGCCAAAAATGATGGCAAGAAATTTCATGCTGCCTGTCGACTACCGTGGGTTTGCCTTGACCACTGCTAAATGCATACTCTAGTTTCAGTTGGAGTTCCCCCACCCTATGAAATTGGAGGCGCTACGACCACAAGGTGGTTAGCTATGAGGCCGGCGATCAGAATTTGACCTGTTACCTAGAACTCGGACACCTGACTACCGCCGAAAAAACGACGCCGTTTGCTCAATTCTTATTCGTTTCTCATGAAGTAGAATTTGATACCAAGGTAAAAGACAGATTGCTGACGATCTATCTACTCAGAATACATCTAGGACCATTGCATAAAATGATATCTACCGATCTTTCTTTGGTGTCCGAGTTCTAGGGGGGGATAGTATAGGAGATTTATGGTAGGCGCTGACAACCTGTAATAAACGAGTTTGATGCCCGGGACACAGCGGCAGTGCTAGAAAACTCCATTTAAATATTCTTGCTGCCCACTACAAAGCCAAGGCACAAACGGCGCGGTATTGCGGACATCGTATAATGGCGATCGAAGACATGACTGGTCGGTTAACACCAAAGGAACTGAAAGAGCTATACATGGCTAGAGTGGACTGTCACCTCATACATGGATGTGAAATCTCCCCAGACAGCGAGGACATCCATGTAAAACAGCTCATCAAGGTTCAAATGCGTTTTATCCGCCAGATGCTAAATCTTCACCCACGATCCGTCATTGCCGCCCTCTTCACTGAAACTGGGATAATTCCTCTACGAGTTCGACGATTCCTCCTTGTCCTGAAACACCTAATATATTTTCTTGGCCTTGATAAAAAGGACTACGCTCGTGCCGCTCTCGACAGTTCACTTGAACTCTGCGCAAAGGGTAAAGCTTCCTGGGCCAAGGATCTAATTAAGGCTGCTACACGACTACCATTCGACTGCCCCGTTCTCGTTCTAACAGATGTTACTTCAATCCAAGACATCGAGAACTACGGCAAAGCGGTGAACACGCTCATGCAAGAATGGTTGCAGGAATCAGTTGACTCGAACGAGAAGCTCTACTTGCTTCGCGGACGACTAGAACCCCAAAAGGATAAACCACCAACACAGATTACATCGAAAATGCGGCACTACCTAACGATGGTGAGCACTCAAGTGCATCGAGAGGCCTTGACCTCTCTACTGCTCTCTACTCACCGTTTGGCCCTCGAAATTCTGCGTTATGTGGATCACGAACATTTGCCCGTGCCCAGGTCGGAACGTCTTTGCAGGTTCTGCAAGATGGAAGTTGAAACACCGGAACACGCACTAATTACTTGCACATCCTCTGATGCAATAATTCAACTGCGCTCCTTATTTCTGCCTCAACTCTTCCACAAAGCTCCACACCTCCAAAGTCTCATGGTCCAACTCTCCAATACTGAGTTCTTGAAGGCCATGATTTATTCCCGACCGAGCATTGCACTCGTGGCAAAATTTGCGTATGATATCCTTGAGGTTTTCTATTCTACTCCCGTCTCACGGCCTTGAGCTCCTCTGAGGTCCTCATTTTCTACTAATTGCTTCTCTGTTTGTCCTTTAGCTCTACCGCGGCGAGTCGAAAGATTGCGACCGTGAGCTCGGCTACGGGGTGATGGAGGAGTCCAGGAACAATAGTGTACACCAGTGCCTGTATGCTTAGATAATTCCTGGGCCCCGGCGTTCCTCAGCGGGACCGGCCGTGTAATCCTACCTACCTACCTACCTACAGTGTCAGAAACTCCAGAAGCTGTGCTTCAAAACGAAAGTTGTAGAGGCTGTGTTCAAAAATTCAGATTCGCCAGCCAGAAAACTTTAATTAGATATTTAAATATTTAATTTCGAATTTGATGGTACGATCGGGCCCTGGAGTCGATTTGTCTATTCGTGTTGGAGACCTGGTTCCGTAAACGGTACCAGGAATACGGCTTTTCAATAAAGGACCAAGGACCAAGGTGCACAAATACAACTGAATTCCTGGTACCGTTTACGGAACCAGGTCTCCAACACGAATAGACAAATCGACTCCAGGGCCCGATCGTACCATCAAATTCGAAATTAAATATTTAAATATCTAATTAAATTTTTCTGGCTGGCGAATCTGAATTTTTGAACACAGCCTCTACAACTTTCGTTTTGAAGCACAGCTTCTGGAGTTTCTGACACTGTAAATGGAGTTTTCTAGCACTGCCGCTGTGTCCCGGGCATCAAACTCGTTTATTACAGGTTGTCAGCGCCTACCCCTTTGTGTATAAATCTCCTATATCGCACTGTGTTCATGCTTTTATCCAGAATAACTGCTCATAGAACAGAGTTCAATGTCCATGGCTCAATGTGAGCTTGGTTGATGCCAGTAAACTGAGTCTGGAGTCTTCATTCTTTGTACATCAAGGGATAATTCTGTGTCCATCAACTCCGACATCCATGGCTCAACGTGAACTTGGTTGACGCGAACGCGTCGACCAAGTGAACCTGAGCCGTAGTCTCTCAGTCTGTTTCGTGAATCTGCCTATGTCTCGATCCTTCTGAATCTGGAGTAAATTGAAAGACCAAAAAAAGCCTGAATTCAAACCCCGGTATAGCACGAGGTACCAGGGGTGCCCGGAGGGCCTTGGTATGTTGAATGTTGGATGTATGCACATCCATTCACGGGATGTATATATAATATTATTTATAATAATATATAACTTACATCGTTTCACAACAGCTACTTACACCACCTTAAAACTCGTGTGGATCCCGGTGGGTGAACAGAAATAATGATTACTGTTGATGAATTTAGAGGATTCACAACAAGAACCTGGAATGCGGCGCACGCGCACGATTCCTTCACATGTGCGGGATTGAATATTTCACAGCTCTGCGCAGTGCACGGATGAATTATGCGCAGTGTCCGGGAATCCCCAGAAGTTTCACATCCACCCACCCGTCCGGTATTCGTATTGGACACAGGTAGAGTCCAAGTAGACTTGGCGCCGGTCACTTGATTTTTATTCAGCATTCCGAATCCGATTTCGGATGGTACCGGACGACGGAGGGTTCGCATCCCCGCGCCAAGGGGAGCCAAGGGGAGCCAAGTCCACGTGGGTCGTCGACTGCGAGCTAGGCACCGAGATGAAAGACCCAGAAAAAAAAGTTATGCATCCTAATTGAAGCACTGAATGACCTGATCCCGAATCGAACGGGCTACCCACCGGAAATTGAATCTGACAGACTAGCCACGGTGAGTGGGTGCGCACCAGCGCTATCAGGTCTTCATACCCTCAGTTTTAAACTTCACTTCATTCAGCTTTTTTGGCAGTGGTTCAACCAAACGAAACTAAATTTAAAAAAGACGCAATGGCCGTCAGCAACGACCTGACCCCGAATCGAACGGGCTCCCTCATACTCTCGAAAAAATATGTAATATGTTTGGAGGGTGCACACCAGCACTATCAGGTCTTCATACCCTCAGTTTTAAATCCCGTTAGATTCATGCCTTTTCGACAGGGCTTCAACCAAACCAGAACTAAGAAAAGGTTACAGCAATCCTTGACAATGACCTGACCCCGAATCGAACGAGTTGCCCACAAATTTTTTATCTCAGGAAAGTATGGTGAGTGGGTGCACACCAGCACTATCAGGTCTTCCTTTCTCAAACTCTCGACCTTGCTTCATGGAAACCTTTTCCGGAGTGTTTCAACCAAACGAACTAACAAAAAGACACGCGACAACCTAAAGGTATAAGACCCGACCCCGAATCGAACGAGTACCCCACAAATAATTCTTCGCACAGAACAAAATATGTTGAGTGGGGGCGCACCAGCGCTATCAGGTCTTCTTAATCCTCCGTGGATATTCAAGTTATTGACCAATTTCAAATGAAAATAAAAAAGGAATCGTGACTTTACTATGACCTGATCCCGAATCGAACGAGTTGCCCACAAGTAATCTACTGCACACCGGGAACATGTTGAGTAGGTGCGTACTAACACTATCAGGTCTTCCTCATCCTCTGGAGATGTTCGAGTTATTGACTACTTCTGTTATAAATAAACATAAAAATACAAAAAGAGCTTGTGAAGGTGGCATGACCTGACCCCGAATCGAACGGGCTCCCTCATACTCTTCACAAACCATTTACTATATTTGGAGGGTGCACACCAGCGCTATCAGGTCTTCCTTCCTCAAATTCGCAACCTAGCTTTATTCAAGTCGTTGAGCAGTGGATCAAGTGAAAAAAAAGATGGAGACAGTGACGACTCTATGACTGACACCCGAATCGAACGGGCTACCCACTGAAAATTGAGTTTGATGGACTAAACACGGTGCGTGGGTGCGCACCAGCGCTATCAGGCTTTGTACCCTCAGTTTTAAACCTCGCTTCATTCACCCGTTTGGCAGTGCTTCAGCCAAAAAGAAGTGAAAAAATATGATGAAACACATGGAATGACCTGATCCCGAAACGAACGAGTCCCCACAGCATTGGTCGGACGAGAGAGCTATATATGTTGAGTGGGTGCGTACCAGCGCTATCAGGTCTTCTCACTCCTCCGTGAATATTCAAGTTATTGACTACTTCTGGGATAAATAAACATAAAAATACAAAAAGAGTTTGTGAAGGTAGCATGACCTGATCCCGAATCGAACGGGCTACCTCATACACGCATGGGTCGCCGACATATGTTGGGAGGGTGCGCACCGGCGCTATCAGGTCTTGTACCCTCTGTTTTCACATTTGACTGAAGTCTTTGGGCGGGGGTTCACAAATATTGGTGAAAGCAAAAAAAAAAGTTGTAGGAGAATGTTTAAATGACCCGAACCCGAATTGAACAGGATACCCACTGTCCTAGGATAGAGAGAAGGCTATATTGAGTGGGGCTGCACACCAGCGCTATCAGGTCTCCATCCCCACATTCTTGACTCCCTTTTATTCAAGCCTTTTCAGTGCTTCAACCAGGCAAAACTAAAAAAGTGTGAATGACTGTGGAACGACGTGATCCGGAATCGAACGAGTTCCCTCCAAGTAATCTGTTTTGAACCCTGGGCAATGTTGGGTGGGTGCAGACCAGCACTATCAGGTCTTGCCCCTTACATTCCAAACTTGCTTCATCAAAGCCTTTCAGCCGGGTCTCAATCAACAAAAAAGAAAAGAAAAAGTTCAAACTGCCAGTGTCCAAGTCATGACCTGATTCCGAATCGAACGAGTTTCCCACAAATGATTCTTCACAACAAACAAGGTACATTGAGTGGGTGCGCACCAGCGCTGTCAGGTCTTCTTAATCCTCCGTGGATATTCAAGTTATCGACCAATTTCAAATGAAAATACAAATAAAAATAAAAAAGGAATCGTGACTTCACTATGACCTGATCCCGAATCAAACGAGTTCCCTCATAATTTCAACAGAACCCAATTATATTTAGAGGGTGCGCACCAGTGCTATCAGGTCTTCCTTCCTCACATTCGCAACCTAGCTTCATTCAAGTCTTTTTGGCAGCGGTTCAACCAAACCAAACCAGAAGTAAAAAGATTGTAGCAGACAAACTCAATGACCCGAGCCCGAATCGAACAGGCTACCCACAAATGTTCCATCTGACCAGAATCATGTTGGGTGGGTGCGCACCAGCGCTATCAGGTCTTCCTCCCTTGGTTCCTAACCTCACTTCATTGAAGTCTTTGAGCAGTGCCTAAAAAACCAAAGCTAGCAGAGATCTATGACCTGACCTCGAATCGAACGAGTTCCCCACCGATAATTGTGTATTCTCTCAAATGTTCAGTGGTGCACACCAGCACTATCAGGTCTCTCTCCCTACATTTATAACCTCACTTGATTCAAGCCTTTTCGGCATGTTTAGCAGGGTTTCAACCAACCCAGAAAGAAAAGAAAAATTACTTTGCGCCGTAGTGTACAGGCGGTAGGTGTAGAAATAATAATGGTTATTATTGTTATTGTTATTGATCTTGGCGAATGTCCCTCACTCGGGTGTGTCCACAGGAATGCGGCGCAATTCATACATCTGCTCTGCTCTCTGCCCAGTGTACGGAATCCGGATTTTACTGCTCGCACCGGGTACGGGAATCCCCAGACATTTCACACCCGTCCGGTATTCGTATTGGACACAGGTAGAGTCCAAGTAGACTTGGCGCCGGTCACTTGTCTTCGATTTCGCATTCCGAATCCGATTTCGGATGGTAGCGGAGGACAGAGGGTTCGCATCCCCCCGCCAAGGGAAGCCAAGCCGAGGGGAGCCCGTGTACGTCGTCAAGATCCGTGTAAGTTCGTTCGGTTTTGCTCAGCTACTGCTACGCGGCGAGTATTTCAGAAATGAAAGAGCTGGGATGAAGAAATAAACTTAAAAGAGGGAGAAAGGAAAAAAAAAGTTATGCATCGTGATAGAATGACCTGATCCCGAATCGAACGGGCTACCCACCGAAAATCAACGCGAAAAATTCGATATGCACGGTGAGTGGGTGCGCACCAGCGCTATCAGGTCTTCCTCCCTCAGTTTTAAACTCCGTTAGATTCAAGCCTTTTTGGCAGCGGTTCTACCAACGAAAAAAACAGATGCAATACTGTGGAACGACCGGACCCCGAATCGAACGGGTTCCCTCATAAGTTCACCCCCAATCTAATGTATTTAGAGGGTGCGTACCAGCGCTATCAGGTCTTCTTACTCCTCCGTGGATATTCAAGTTATTAGGGTCGTTCACAGTTCCCTTTTTCCTGCCCTTTTTTCTCCCCTTTTTTTCGGCCTTTTTACGTTTCCCGCCGTTTTTCGCCGGTTTTTTCCCCCCTTTTCAATTCTGATATGTAAAAAGCGTTAAAAAGGGAAAACACGAACTTCCCAGCTGAAAAACTGAAAGAAATCCATCGAAAAAGGGAGCAAAAAAGGGCGGAAAAAAAGGCAACTGTGAAACCCCCCACCGCAGCTCCCTTTTTCTGCCCTTTTTCGTGCCCTTTTCAACTCCCTTTCTCTATTTCATGCAGTTTGGGTGCTCCTATTGTTCCTCAAAGGTTGCATACCACCTCAGATGATCAAAAAAGACTGGGGTGAATTTTTCGGGATTTTTTAGCTCACTCAGTCACATTATTGAAAAAGGGCACAAAAAAGGAGCAGAAAAGGGAGTAAAAAGGGCGCGAAAAAGGGAACTGTGAACGACCCTATTGACTACTTCTGGGATAAATAAACATAAAAATACAAAAAGAGTTTATAAAGGTCGATCGCATGACCTGACCCCGAATTGAACGGGCTACCTCATACACCGCACAGATGGTTGAATATATTTGGAGGGTGCACACCAGTGCGATCAGGTCTTGTGTTCCTACATTCCCAACTTGAATTTATTCAAGCTTTTTGGCAGTGCTTCAACCAAATGAAACTAAAAAAAAAGACGCAATGGCTGTGAGCAACGACCGGACCCCCGGATCGAATGGTTCCCCGAAACTTTCGCAGACCATCAATTACATTTGGAGGGTGCACACCAAGTGCTGTCAGTTCTGCCCTCCTCAAATTCGCAACCTAGCTTCATTCAAGCCTTTGAGCAGTGCTTCAACCAAACGAGACTCTATGAACAGGATTAAAGATTTCACTGCTCTGCGCAGTCTACGGAAAAATATTGCGCACTGGCAGGGTATGGAAAATCAGGATTACCCTCCACGACACGAGGTGGGCATCTCACGCCCACCCGGTATTGGTATCGGTATTCGTATTGGACACAAGCAGATTCCAGGCAGATTTGGGTTACTTGGCGCCGGTCACTTGATTTTGTTTTCGCATTCCGAATCTGAATCCGATTTCGGATGGTACCGGAGGACGGAGAGCGCGCCAAGTGGGGCCAAGCCCGTGTACATCGTCAACATCAGTGTAAGTTCGTTCGGTTTTGCTCAGCTACTGCTACGCGGTGAGTATGTCAGAATGAAAGAGCTGGGATGAAGAAATAAACTTAAAAGAGGGAGAAAGGAAAAAAAAAGTTATGCATCATGATAGAATGACCTGATCCCGAATCGAACGGGCTACCCACCGAAAATCAACGCGAAAAATTCGATATGCACGGTGAGTGGATGCGCACCAGCGCTATCAGGTCTTCCTCTCTCAAATTCTTAACCTAGCTTCATTCAAGCCTTTTTGGCAGTGGATCAAGTGAAAAAAAGATCGCGGTGGATACTAGAAATGACCTGGCCCCGAATTGAACAAGATCCCCACCGAGAATGGCTTTGAGAATCCGTATATGGTGAGTGGGTGCACACCAGTGCTACCAGGTCTTCCTTCCTCAAATTCGCAATCTAGCTTTATTCAAGTCTTTGAGCAGTGGATCAACTGAAAAAAAGATGGAGACAGCGATCCTATGACCGACGCCCGAATCGAACGGGCTCCCTCATAATTTCACAAACCATTTACCATGTTTGGAGGGTGCGCACCAGCGCTATCAGGCCTTATACCCTCAGTTTTAAACCCCGTTAGATTTAATCCTTTTTGGCAACGGTTCTACCAACGAAAGAAAAAGAAGCAACACTGCGCATACTGACCTGACCCCGAATCGAACGAGTTGCCCACAAGTAATCTAGTGCACACCAGAGCTATGTTGAGTGGGTGCATACCAGCGCTATCAGGTCTTCCTCTCTCAAATTCTGAACCTCGTGCACTTGTTACTTTTTGACCAAACCAGAAGTAAAAAAAGGTACGGCGGGCCTTGATAATGACCTGACTCCGAATTGAACGAGGTCCCCACAGATAATCCATATGAAGTATTGCGTGGGTGCACACCAGCGTTATCAGGTCTCATACCCTCATTTTAAAATATCGCTTCATTCAAGTCTTTTCGGTAGTGGCTCAACCAAACGAAACTAAATTTAAAAAAGACGCAATGGCCGTCAGCAACGACCTGACCCCGAATCGAACGGGCTCCCTCATACTCTCGAAAAAATATGTAATATATTTGGAGGGTGCAAACCAGCGCTATCAGGTCTTCCCTCCTCAGCTTTAAACCCCGTTAGATTCAAGCCTTTTTGGCAGTGTTACAGCCAAACCAAACCAAACCAGCAGTAAAAAGATCATAGCGGACACGATCAATGACCTGACCTCGAATTGAACAGGCTCCTTCATGCTTATACGAGCAGCAAATAATATTTAGAGGGTGCACACCAGCGCTATCAGGTCTTCATCCCCACATTCTTGACTCCGTTTTATTCAAGCCTTTCAGCAGTGGTTCAACCAAACGAGACTCTATGAACAGGATTAAAGATTTCACTGCTCTGCGCAGTCTACGGAAAAATATTGCGCAAGGTATGGAAAATCAGGATTACCCTCCACGACACGAGGTGGGTATCTCACGCCTACCCGGTATTGGTATCGGTATTGGTATTGGACACAAGCAGAGTCCAAGTAGACTTGGCGCCGGTCACTTGATTTTGTTTTCGCATTCCGAATCCGAATCCGATTTCGGATGGTAGCGGAGGATGGAGGGTTCGCATCCCCACGCCAAGGGAAGCCAAGCCCGTGTACGTCGTTTGAACCGGTTCAACTCAACTTGGGTTCAAGTACTCATGTTCATTCCATCGAAGATCGAATACACCTATGCGCACCACCCGCAGCTGCACGAAAATAAAAGAAGAAGAGGGAGAAGGGAGAAGGAAAAAAAAAGTTATGCATCGTGATAGAATGACCTGATCCCGAATCGAACGGGCTACCCTCATACTCTTCACAAACCATTTACTATATTTGGAGGGTGCACACCAGCGCCATCAGGGCTTCATACCCCCAGTTTTAAATATCGCTTCATTCAAGCCTTTCAGCAGTGGATCAACTGGAAAAAGATGGAGACAGTGATCCTATGACCGACGCCCGAATCAAACGGGCTCCCTCATAATTTCATTCCCAGTGGACTATATTTGGAGGGTGCGCACCAGCGCTATCAGGTCTTCATCCCTTCAGTTTCAAACCTCGCTAGATTCAATCCTTTTTGGCAGCGGTTCAACCCAAATAAAAATAAAAATAAAAAGAAGCTCTGAAAGCATTGCATGACCTGACCCCGAATCGAACGAGGTCCCCACAGATAATCCACATGAAGTCCAAACTGTCCAATCAATATTGAGTGGGTGCACACCAGCGCTATCAGGTCGTCATCCCCACATTCTTGACCTCACTTCATTCACCCGTTCAGTGGTGGTTCAACCAAAAAAAAACAGATGCAATGCTGTGGAACGACCGGACCCCGAATCGAACGGGCTCCCTCATAATTTCACCACCAGTGGACTATATTTGGAGGGTGCGCACCAGCGCTATTAAGTCTTCCCTCCCTTCGTTCCCAACCTCGCTTCATTCAAGCCTTTCAGCAGTGGTTCAACCAAACACAACTAAAAAAGAAAAGACACAATGGCCGTGAGGAACGACCCAACCCCGAATCGAACAGGCTCCCTCATAATTTCAACAGAACCCAATTATATTTAGAGGGTGCGCACCAGCGCTATCAGGTCTTCAATCCCCAGTTTTCAATCTTACTTGATTCACCCTTTTCAGCACGTTTGGCGGGGTTATCTTGAATACAGGATTCACAGGAATGCGGCGCACGATGGATTGCGCAGCCAAATTAAATGCTGCCGTTTTATCGATAGGTTGATACTGATACTAGATAGATATGCCTCACCTACCCAGCCTTAGCACCTGGCAGATATGCCTCACATACCTACAGCTTTTCAATAAAACGAGGTGCATAAATACAACTGAATGTTGAATGTTGAATGCACACCTATTCAACGGGATGTGAGTATCTGTATCTTTTCCGCATCATCACCGTATCTTTTCACAATACAACAGCTACTTCCACCTTACAGTATTACTCTGCGCCGTGCGGATCCCGGATTCCCGCAGTCTACGGGTGGGTCCGGGCTAAACAAATAATAATAGTTATTGACACTGCGCGAATGTCCCTCGCCCTCCTCGGGTGTATCCACAGGAATGCGGCGTAATTAATGCAGGGATCTGCTCTGCGCAGTGTACGGAATCCGGATGAATTATGCGCAGTGTACGGGAATCCCCAGAAAATTCACACCCGACCCGGACACAAGCAGACTTGGCGCCGGTCACTTGTCTTTGTTTTCGCATTCCGATTTCGGATGGTACCGGAGGACGGAGGGTTCGCATCCCCGCGCCAAGTGAGGCCAAGGGAGGCCAAGCCTGTGTACGTCGTCGACTGCAAGCTAGGCACCGAGATAAAAGAAGAAGGAAAGAAGAAGAGGGAGAAAGAAACAAAAGAAAGAACACTCAACTACGTATGGTGCATGACCTGACCCCGAATCGAACAGGCTACCCACCGGAAATTGAGTTCGACACATTGGTCATAGTGAGTGCGTACCAGTGCTATCAGGTCTTCCCTCCTTTTGTTCCTGGCCTCGCTTCATTCAAGTCTTTCAGCAGGGCTTGAACTGACCCCGAAGTAAAAAAAAGTGGTGGAAGAGTTTGAATGACCTGACCCCGAATCGAACGAGATCCCCACCGAGAATGGATTCCAGAAACCGCATATGGTGTGGTGCGTGGGTGCGCACCAGCGCTATCAGGTCTTCCCTCCTGAGTTTTAAGCCTCGTTCCAAACCAAACCAAACCAGAAGTAAAAAGATTATAGCGGACAAGATCAATGACCTGACCTCGAATTGAACAGGCTCCTTCATGCTTATACGAGCAGCAAATAATATTTAGAGGATGCGCACCAGCGCTATCAGGTCTTCATCCCCACATTCTTGACTCCGTTTTATTCAAGCCTTTCAGCAGTGGTTCAACCAAACGAGACTCTATGAACAGGATTAAAAATTTCACTGCTCTGCGCAGTCTACGGAAAAATATTGCGCAAGGTATGGAAAATCAGGATTACCCTCCACGACACGAGGTGGGCATCTCACGCCCACCCGGTATTGGTATTGGTATCCGTTTATTGGACACAAGAGAGTCCAAGCAGACTTGGCGCCGGTCACTTGTTTTCGATTTCGCATTCCGAATCCGAATCCGATTTCGGATGGTACCGGAGGGCGGAGAGTTCGCATCCCCGCGCCAAAGGAAGCCAAGGGGAGCCAAGCCCGTGTATGTCGTCGACTGCAAGCTAGGCACCGAGATAAAAGAAGAAGAAAAGAAGAAGAGGGAGAAAGAAACAAAAGAAAGAACACTCAACCACGTATGGTGCATGACCTGACCCCGAAGCGAACGGGCTACCCTCATACTATTCACAAACCATTTACTATATTTGGAGGGTGTGCAGCGCTATCAGGTCTTCCCTCATCAGTTTTAAACCTCACTTCATTCAAGTCTTTGAGCAGTAGATCAAGTGAAAAAAAGATTGAGGCAGTGATCCTATGACCAGATCCCGAATGGAAGGGGCCGCCTCATACACACGAGGGTCGCCAACCTATGTTGGGAGGTGCGCACCACTATCAGGTCTTCATCCCTCCATTTTTCAACCCCGTTAGATTCAAGCCTTTCAGCAGTGGTTCAACCACCCCTTCAGTGGTGGTTCAACCAAACCAGAAGTAAAAAAGATTGTAGCAAACAAGATCAATGGCCCGAGCCCGAATCGAACGGGCTACCCACAAATGTTCTGTCTGACTAGACTATGTTGAGTGGGTGCACACCAGCGCTATCAGGTTTTCCCTCCTCATATTCTTGACATAGCTTCATTCAAGCCTTTGAGCAGTGCCTACTAAACTAAAAGAGCGGAAAACCCATTTATGACCTGATCCCGAATCGAACGGGCTACCCACCGAGAACTGAATTTGATCGACACAGTGAGTGGGTGCGCACCAGTGCTATCAGGTCTTCATCCCCACATTCTTGACTCCCTTTTATTCAAGTCTTTTTGGTGGTTCAACCAGGCAAAACTAAAAAAGTGCAAATGACTGTGGAATGATCTGACCCCGAATCGAACAGGCTCCCCATACTTTCGCAGACCATCGATTACATTTGGAGGGTGCACACCAGCGCTATCAGTTCTTCCCTCCTCAAATTCGCAATCTCACTTCATTCAAGCCTTTCAGCAGTGGTTCAACCAAAAAAGAAGTGAAAAAATATGATGAAACACATGGAACGACCCAACCCCGAATCAAACGGGCTCCCTCATAATTTCACAGACCATCGACTATATTTGGAGGGTGTGCACCAGTGCCATCAGGTCTCATACCTTTGGTTTTGCACCTCACTTCATTCAAGGCTTCCGGGTGGTTCAGCCAAACGAAATTTAAAACAAAAACAGATGCAACGACTGAGTGGCCTGACTCGAATTGAATGGGCTCCCTCATACTCTCTGCAAACCACTGGCTATATTTGGAGGGTGCACACCAGTGCTATCAGGTCTTCATCCCCACATTCTTGACTCCCTTTTATTCAAGCCTTTTCAGTGCTTCAACCAGGCAAAACTAAAAAAGCATGAATGACCTGTTCGACTGACCTGATCCCGAGTCGAACAAGCTCCCTCATACTGTCACAAAAATATATATTATATTTGGAGGGTGCGCACCAGCGCTATCAGGTCTTCCTCATCCTCCGTGGATATTCATGTTATTGACCAATTTCAAATGGAAATAAAAAGAGTGTACGGGTCCAGCGTGGCCATGGGTGGGTAGGTAGGTGGGTGTACAAAAATAATAGTCCGAGGTGGGTGTACAGAAATAATGATTATTGATGAGGGTTCAAGTATTTAGAGGACTAGCAGTTACCCGTGTCTTCACCACGGAATGACAATGGCAATCATATATGGGAAGAATTTATAAGACATCGCTCGTCGTCAATCTTCGGTGGACTCCTCACGGCCTCATAAACAGAATTAAAGTGGCTTGACTATTCTATGTTGACTCCAGTTGACTCCTGAGTGCGACTTTTAGCATTTGGACACCGCACATCACTACATCCTCCGACACCGAATCGCCAATGTTAAGGCTAGGCTTATATTCTTTTCGTCTACTTCGAAGTTTGTCCAGTCTCGGGAGCTACGATGTCCATTTGATCATTAAATTTCGTGACTGGCATAATCAGGGTTGGAATAACGATGTGCCTCGGGGATCTCGGACATGTTGGAACTCCAACCAGTACCTCTGCTTTCGAGTTTGTTCTACAATTCCAAAATTTATCGCATAGAAGCCAAATATGTAATATGGTCGTTGGATGGGCGTGAACTCAATTTCCTGCAACATCGGTACTACCGTGAATCAACATTTCTCACACATAAACTACTACCAAGCACATCCTTCAAACGTGGGTCTCATGCTCCAGGATTATGGATTGAATTTCAAGCCCCACCTGTATCTTGGTCAGTCTGTGAGTACGATATCTTCATCGCCTCCACTTTGTATTCGCGCAAAATTTGCCTTGAGTATCCCTGCTCGTTATTGGGTCTACACCGAAGTCTGGCATCTACCTGCAAATTTCGCTTTCATTCCAAACTTTTGCATTCCCCAAGTACTCAGCTCGAATCTCCATAAGCCCAGTTCAATTGATCTACCAAAAGTTATAACCATGGAGAAACTTTAAAAGGATCCAATGCAATAATATTTCATTCGCGTACCAGATCAGGAAACCTCTCACACTTATTCAGCCCGCAACAAATATTTCACCCGTGCCTTCATCTGATCTCCCTGATCCTGCTTTGCCCTTGGACTCCTTTGGAATTCGCTGGATGAGCTTCAATGAAGCATCCAGAGGCAAGAAACCGACATCTTGACATTTCGGTGGAGCCGACATTCAATGATCACGGCTTTTCTTAATTGAGCCAACCTGTGGAGCGGATGGCTGGGCGCTCCACCTTGCTCCACTTTGACGTTTGTCCTCGATACCCACCTCTTTTCTTATATAGATTTACAAAAACCTGGAATGCGGCGCACGATTCCTTCACATGTGCGGGAGTAAATATTTCACAGCTCTGCTCTGTGCAGTGTACGGGGCTCCCCAGAAATTTCACACCCGATCCCGGACACAAGCAGACTTGGGTTACTTGGCGCCGGTCAGTTGATTTTGTTTTGGTTTTCCGATTTTCGCAGGACGGAGAGTTCGCATCCCCGCGCCAAGGGAAGCCAAGCCCGTACGTTGTCGGCAGTTCACTTCAGCTACGCGGCGAGTAAGAAATAGAAAAATAAATTATATGAACAAAAGAAAGAATTCAAAAAGGAAGAAGGAAGGAGGAGAAGGAAAACAAAAGAGAGTGAAGAAAAGATGGAGAAAGAAAGAAAAATTCAAGACCTCCTGGAGATGACCTGATCCCGAATCGAACGGCTACCCACCGAAAATTAACGAAAAATTTGACACGGTGAGTGGGTGCGCACCAGCGCTATCAGGTCTTCCTTCCTCAAATTCGCAACCTAGCTTCACTCAAGTCTTTGAGCAGTGGATCAGGTGAAAAAAAAGATTGAAGCAGTGATACTATGACCGACGCCCGAATCGAACAGACTCCCTCATAATTTCGCACGCAATGCTATATATTTAGAGGGTGCGTACCAGCGCTATCAGGTCTTCATACCCTCAGTTTTACACCTTGCTAGATTCCGCCAGTTCAACAGTGCCTACTGAGATAAAAGAGGGGAAACTCATCTATGACCTGATCCCAAATCGAACAGGCTCCCTCATAATTTCATACACAATCCTATATATATTTTGAGGGTGCATACTAGCGCTATCAGGTCTTCCTCATCCTCCGTAGATGTTTGCGTTATTGACTAATTTCAAATGAAAATACAAATGAAAATGAAAAAGGAACTGCGACTTTACTATGACCTGATCCCCAATCGAACGGGTTACCCACAATTTTTTTGTCTCACGAAAATATGGTGGGTGGGTGCACACCAGTGCTATCAGGTTTTCCTCATCCTCCGGAGATGTTCGAGTTATTGACTACTTCTGTTATAAATAAACATAAAAATGCAAAAAGAATTCATTCAGGTGGCATGACCTGATCCCGAATCGAACGGGCTCCCCCATACTTTCGCAGACCATCGATTACATTTGGAGGGCGCGCACCAGCGCTATCAGGTCTTCCCTCCCTTTGTTCCTAGCCTCGCTTCATTCAAGCCTTTGAGCAGTGGTTCAACCAAACGAGACTCTGAACAGGATTAAAGATTTCACTGCTCTGCGCAGTCTACGGAAAAAAATATTGCGCAGGGTATGGAAAATCAGGATTACCCTCCACTACACGAGGTAAGCATCTCAACCCCACCCGGTATTGGTATTGGTATTCGTATTGGACACAAGCAGAGTCCAAGCAGACTTGGGTTACTTGGCCGGTCACTTGATTTTGTTTTCGCATTCCGAAAGCGACTCCGATTTCGGATGGTGGCGGAGGACGGAGGATTCGCATCCCTGCGCCAAGGGAAGCCAGGCCCGTGTACGTCGTTTGAACCGGTTCAACTTAGGTCCAAGTACGTTTGTGTTCAATTCAGCTACCGCTACACAGCGAGATCCAGAAATACAAAATAAAAAGAGAGAGAGAGAAGAAGCGGGAAAGAAAAGTTTTGCATCGTAATTGAATGACCTGATCCCGAATCGAACCAGCACTATCAGGTCGCATCCCCTGTTCGTAACCTCATTATATCTTAAGAAGTCTTCAACCATAACGGCGTCTGGAAAGAGATATCGCGTATCAACTTCAGAGTAATCAGCCAGCTTGATTCAACTCATCGTCAGAAACTACCAGAGTAACGCCGTTTCCCAGCCACCTTCAGGATACCCTCATGTAGCTTCCTGTCCCGTTAAGCATAATTAGAACCATCTGCCCACAGGTTGCAATTGCAATAAACCTACTCTCTGCTGTCGCTGATCACTTTCTCCATCTGTCGGTCGCCCTTGAAGAACACGAAGGTAGGCCTATCATAGACATGAGTCAGGCTAATGAAGTTTCCAGTCGAGAAGACATTAAAATGTAATTTCTTTACATCGCTTTGATGCGGTAAAATGACGTCACGTGTATGGATTCGGGTGTCTTAAAATCGCACATCAGAAAATTAACGCTGTCTTGATATGTCCGGGAGAGTTCAATCCAGTACGGCTCGATGGCGTGACAACCTGGGCATCTGGGGAAATAATGTTGGCTAGCCTGAAAACCCAAAGAGGGACATTTGGACGAACCCAGGTCGACCGAAATTGATGACCTACACAGTCGAGTCAATTCGAAAACAAAAGAGGTCTTGAGAGCGTACAGATCCCTTGGCTCCTGGCCGTCCGAGAATCTCCGCGAGCTGTTCCAGGGAAGAGATTTGCATGATGGTGCCATTGGTGGGAGTGTTTTCGCTGGCCTCAAAGGGTTCGGGTTCAGTGGGGAGTTCGTTGCCCATGTTGCCGCCCAGTTCTGTCGAATGCGAGAAAAGGGAGAAGGATCCTCTTGTACCGCCCCTCTTATATATGCCACAAACCCTCCCATCAGCAAGGTGTAATACCCTAGCCCAAGTTTACGTGAAGATCGGGAAGCAATCATAGACTCGGAGTCATGACGCGTTATTTATTTCGGGAACAGTGATTCTAGGCTGAAAGATGAAAAGTGTAAAGACGGTTTACGGGACGGTTGCTTGTTGGACCACCGAACAGAATAACGGTCGAGAAACGGATCCAAAAAGAAAGAACGAAAAAGGTGTTGTTGTGACGGGGTGCGAGTTGACTGACATGATCTCTTCCGCTAACGGTGCATGACCGCACACGCAGCCCATCCTGCCTCAGCACACTGTACTAGTCCTGAATGGCTTGGTCAGAATTTGATCCAGATACTTGCCCTCAGGATTTATGAAACAAAAAATCGATAACTATATGTATGGAATGAGCGAACAGAACCAGGGACTGAACGGCATGGCGCGGTTGCACGGACAAGGGTCTGATTTCGCAGATCCCAACGGCGAAACTTGGTCTCGACCTGGTTTACAGCAGACATCATGAGTATCAGAACTATAAGAGGAGAACAGAGAGTCAAGCTGCTTACCAAGTTACGCGCCGGACGAGGCTTGGCCCAACATCCTCCCCTCCTCCCGGATGGCCGAAAGCTCCGGCAGCATGTCCCGTACTTCCTTCCACCGATTATGGAGCCTGATGGCCGCGCCATGGTCGCGCAGCTCCTCTTCGTCGTCGTTGTCATCATGTTCACGATGTGTGTCGACTTCCGCGAGCTTCGGAAACACCCCGGAGAGGAAGCGCGCCACGGAGAGGGGTCTCAACATGGGCGAATGCTCGACGCCGAGGGTCTCAAGCGCATGTTGGACGAAACGGGTCCTGGGATCGGCTTCGGGATTGGGAATAGAAGTGGCGTCCAGCGCAATGGTAAGCCTCTTGAGGCGCGGACAATGTTGGGCAAAAGAATGCAGGCATGCAAGTGTCGTTCGGGGTGTATGGATAGGGAAGACCACCTTAAGTCGCAGGCTCACGATCTGTGGCCAAGCGCGCGCCAACTCCGAGACAGCATCATTGTCGAAATCAAATCCCACAACAGATGGGATCGACAATGTGGTGAAATTGGCGAAGCAGAAGAGGCGTCGAAGAGAATGGATGGGAATCAGATCAAAATTGGGATCGGCCACATCCGATTCATCGAATTGGCTGTCGATGGTAAGATCCGCGAGAGAGGGGTGTAAACAACCAGCTGAAACAGCGGTGAGAAGGCCCTGCATCTCATCGGCCGTGCCGACTTCGCAGGAGATATGCAATGTGTGCAACGGGACTCCTCTACACCACCCTAGGAACTGAGTTGTTGGCCTTAGGTCAGGACGAATGAGTAACAGCCGGCGAAGAACCGGAAACGTGGGTGTTTCGCGGACAGGCGACAACGTCAACGTAGAGGGCAGCGTTTGCAACGTTAATGATTTGAGGGTTGTTAGATGAGAGATATGTTCTAAAGCGGCCTGGTTTAAGAATGGAATAGATATCTTCTGAGCAGACTTCAATGCGCGCAAAAAATCAGAAATGGCTTCCGAGTCGTCATGGCCACGCGTTGAAATCGTTATATCGATCAATTTGGGACATTTCGCCGGCAGAATTGAGAGGAGCGACGACGCGGAGTTTGAATTCGGAAGGAGATATAACGTCGTAAGTGTGGGACGAAGGAAAAGGTGAATATAAGAAAAGCCTTCATCGAAGTGGTGCCAATTGAGAGTCAGAAGGTTGGGAAATAGTGATTCCGGGAGAGAGACGCTCAAGGCAGGGAAGATGCCGGAGAAATCCCAGCCGTCAGAACCGGACCAGAGAGTTCTAACGCGAGGCGTGTAGAAATGCATTCTATTCCAATCCGAAACGCGAACTGTCCGGAGTAGACGCTAAGCATTTTACTTTCAGTACTTTTAAAAAAAAAATTGATCAATGTTTACGATTTTGTGTTCCTTCCTCCACGAGCCGCGGACGCTGTCGATAGCCCAAAGATCTGAAGGCATGCATCGGAAGAGAAGTTTTGCCAGCGATACAGTCGACCACAAATGGTCCAGAGCTGGACCCTGGAATATTGTGCACGTTCTCGCTGTCACAGCGAGGTCGCGAAGCGGCGACGCGACTGGCGGTGAAGAAAGGCGGGGATCCAAATGGAAGCATATCATGTTCACAATCTCTGGGATTTTCAGACAATGATGCATGCTGGATCGATGATGGTGGTGGAGTGAAAGATGGCAAAGTCATCATATGATTGCCGATGACCGTGGGACTGGTCAGAAGCCAAGCCGTGATCTGAGGCTGATCTCAAGTACTTCTCAAGTTGGGCCTTACCAACTTGGTTGCTCTCGGACCGGCTTGCGAACCCGTGCGGGCGCACTACATGTCCCACTTTTCGAGTGCCTGCAATCTGCAAGTTTCAACCCTCGCACCGCGCGTCCACCTCCAATTCTTCGGAGCTACGTACTTATTGACGGCGAACTTGAACGCTCTCCGAGTCCTATCCGCTCCTCCCTTCGTAAGGTAGACTACAGGTAGATTTTTGTGAACCTGCCTACCCTTCCCTCCGCCTCTCCCTCTCTGCGGACCTCCATACTCGTAATACGCACCCGTGCAACACCAATCTCTTTCCGGGAATCTGTTGCGAAAATTTAACTAAGTACCCAATTAGTACCCATCATTATTGTCTGTCTCTACCAGCGCCTCAACGGCCGCATGACCTCAACGCCGCCGCTCCCTGCTGTTGAGCACTCCTGAACTTCTTTTTGTAGCTCCCATAAGGACTTTACTGGCACAGTGGACATAACAGTCAAGGCTGAATAACGGCGAACCTTTCGGAGGCACAGTTAAATTTCAAGTCTACTGTACCATCACGAAAGATGAGGAAACTGTATGTTTGAAAAAACCGCCGAGTTCCAATGCGATCAAGTGGCCCAGTTTATTCTACAGATTTTTTTGTGTTTCAGTGTCCACTAGTATTCCTGATTTTCGCTGCTGAATTCAAACCCTGCTACGGCGAAGACTTGATATGCAGAGTATCGATTGAAAACCTGTCCTGGTCGCAATTCATGCATACCTCTTGATAGCATTCGTTTTTGGACGGGGTGCACCAGTGCTATGAGGTTGCGAATACTTGTATTCCAACGTTCGCCTTCCAAAGTACAGAATTTATTATATCCAAGGACGAAGAAAATCCAGCGGACCCCATGAAACACGGCTACGCTTCGCTTGTCGCTCCTCTTCATAATCCGAGTCTTCGTTGTCGTCCTCTTCCTCGTATCTCCTTCGACGTCTCCGGCCATTGGAATCCACAGGCAGGGCAGGGTGCTCAAGCTCATCGTCGACCAGAACGGCCGGATTGAGCTCCCCGCGCCGCATCGGTTCATACGGATCGTACAGAATGTGGCAAGTTGAAGGTGGCGGAGGGAGTTCAGATAGTTGTGGTGGACAGGGTGGCGACGAATGTGGTCTCCAAACGATCGGTGACGGCACCCGCGGTAGTGGTGCCACTGGGGCAGCTGGGATAGCGAGCACTGACGATGAAGAGAACCGAGAGTAAGCCGGAGGGGTTTCGTCGCGGTAGTCACCTCCATCTATGATGGCGGAGGTCGCATAGTACGACGTCGAAGAGCCTTGTGTGGGCTCAAGAGCACGTTCGCCCAGATGGAGAGGAAGTTCAGGGGTCGTCGTTCGTGGAGTAACCGTAGAAGATGACGCGATCGCCACAGCGCTAAAATAATAATATCAGAATGGCCGAGACAATAAGATGATGACAATTTTCACCTATCGTGTGAGCGTGAGTCACCCGATGCAACGGTTTCAATCGTTGACGTTGAACCTGGCCTTCGAAACGATGAGTGAACGAGTCTTGCATCTGAGTGAAGTTCTCACCTACGGGTCATCTCTACGATCCTGATTCGTCCGGTTCCAGAGTTCTCAAATCTGGAGTTCAGCTTTAGCAAGACAGCATAATTGCATAATAAATAGACACGACTTGCCGAACGTTGATGTGTGCTTCACCTGGGCACGAAACAATAACGTCGAGCGAGATAGTTCGTGGCGTATCCCGTTCTTCAACGTTGTCCAAAAATATACGAAAGACTTGCTGAACTGGGGGCGGAGTAGAAAGCGAGGACATGAAGGGCAAGCCAAGTCACACCGGGGATTGCCAAGTTTAGGGTGACCGGAGGTGTAACTCCAAATGCGAACTTTCAAGTTCAACAAAAGGTCGTCGGAAAGTCAATCCTTTACTAGTAGTTTAAGTACATCTGAAATTGTATCCTAAACTACAAGAATAAAATCAGATTTTGGGCCAGCTGAAACGTGGCCGAAAACCCAAGAGTCAGATTGTAAAAAAAATGAGCCGAAACTGTAGACCGAAACTTACCATTTCAGTACAAAAAAAAGTGCGACTGAAACTTAACATTTCAGCTGCACTGAAATGGACACCGAAATACCGGGTTTCGTATCTCATTTCAAGGCAAGTGAAATAATAGATTTCGGTCTGCATTTGATCTGGAGCTGAAATGTAAACCGAAAATATTGGTTTAAGTCCAACTGAAATTCGGTCGGCGACGAGCAGCGGATCGTCCGCCGATCATCCGCCGATCATCTGCAGATGATCCGCCGCTTATCTACCGCTTGTCCGCATATTAAGATCATCATAATTCCAAAGCATGACCCTGCCTGTGAATTGTGAGTCTAGAACCAGTGTGAATTAAGTTACTTCAACTGACCATTCAATTTATGTATGTATTTACATGTTGAAAAAATTGGGTCCAGCACTCAAAAATCGCAGAGAGGATTGAGTCCGCAGACAGAAGATTAGGTCTGCAGCTCAAAATTTGGAGAGAGGACATGTAGAAAATAGTGTCCGCTGATCAAAAGTCACAGAGAGGATCATGTCTGCGGATGGAAAATAGTGTCTGCAGGTCAAAAGTCACAGAGAGGATTGTGTCCGCGGATGGAAAGTAGTGCCTGCGAATCAAATCCACAGAGAGGATCATGTCCGCAGACAGAAAATGGTGTCTGCCGCTCAAAAATCCACAGAGAGGATTGTGTCCGCAGACAGAAAATAGTGTCCGCCGATCAAAAGTCACTGAGAGGATTGTGTCTGTGGATGGAAAATAGTGTCGGCTGCTCAAATCCACAGAGAGGATCATGTCCGCAGACAGAAAATAGTGTCAGCGGCTCAAAGGTCACAGAGAGGATCGTGTCTGCGGATGGAAAATAGTATCCACCGCTCAAAAATTGCAGAAAGGATTATGTCTGCAGCTCAAAATTTGGAGAGAGGACATGTCTGCAGACAGAAGATTATGTCTGCCACTCAAAACTTAAGAGAGGATCATGTCCGCAGACAGAAATAGTGTCCGCCGATCAAAAGTCACTGAGAGGATCGTGTCCGCGGATGGAAAATTATGTCTGCCACTCAAAACTTAGGAGAGGATCATGTCTGCAGACAGAAAATAGTGTCCACCGATCAAAAGTCACTGAGAGGATCGTGTCTGCAGATGGAAAATAGTGTCTGCGGCTCAAAAGTCACAGAGGGGGCCATGTCCGCAGATGGAAAACAGTGTCCGCAGCTCAAAAGTTACAGAGAGGATTGTGTCCGTGGATAGAAAATAGTGTCTGCAGATCAAAAGTCACTGAGAGGATCGTGTCTGCGGATGGAAAATAGTGTCTGCGGCTCAAAGTCACAAAGAGGATCATGTCTGCAGACAGAAAATAGTGTCCACCGATCAAAAGTCACTGAGAGGATCATGTCCGCAGATGGAAAATAGTGTCCGCCGCTCAAAAATCGCAGAGAGGATTCAGTCGGCAGACAGAAGATTATGTCTGCAGCTCAAAATTTGGAGAGAGGACATGTCTGCAGACAGAAAATTATGTCTGCCACTCAAAACTTAGGAGAGGATCATGTCTGCAGACAGAAAATAGTGTCCGCCGATCAAAAGTCACAGAGAGGATTGTGTCCGTGGATGGAAAATAGTGCCTGCAGATCAAATCCACAGAGAGGATTTTGTCCGCAGAGACGGAAAATAGTGTCCACCACTCAAAAGTCACAGAGAGGATTGCGTCCACGGATGGAAAATAGTGCCTGCGGATCAAATCCACAGAGAGGATCATGTCCGCAGACAGAAAATAGTGTCCGCTGATCAAAAGTCACAGAGAGGATCATGTCTGCAGACAGAAAATAGTGTTCGCCGCTCAAAAGTCACAGAGAGGATTGCGTCCACAGATGGAAAATAGTGCCCGCAGATCAAATCCACAGAGAGGATCATGTCCGCAGACAGAAAATAGTGTCTGCCGCTCGAAAGTCACAGAGAGGATTGTGTCCACAGACGGAAAATAGTGTCCGCTGATCACAAGTCACAGAGAGGATTGTGTCCGCAGATGAAAAATAGTGTGCACCGGTCAAAATTTAGAGAGAGGATCATGTCTGCAGATGGCAAATAGTTAGGATTGATGGGAACAGCGTGCACTGCTGTGTGGCACATTGGGATGAGATGTGTAGCAAGAGAGCTGGGACGTGTAGGAAGGCAACGGAAACGTGTTTCGCCTGGACAATGGTTTCTAAGTGAACAGTAGCTGTTTGTAGTTTGCTGTGCAGCCAAACCAAACCATAGGTATAAGAGCGCAATCTAACTCGGTTGACGGTACAGAATTAAACCTCCACTTTTGACCCCATCTCTTTACAGCCGATGTCAGTACCGAGGGCGCGGATCAAAAAAAATCTGTTTTGGGATGTTTCCAAAGAATTCCCTATATCTCTGTCAGTTCTTCACCAATTCATATAAAAACTAAATAGATCTACTCAGCTAATTCATGCGCAATTAGTGATAGAGAGGAACTTGCGAAAATATCACGTATTAGGTAATTTCTCTTTTGGGGCTGTTTTTGCACTGAATACCGTCCAACATGGTGAGAACATTTCCCAGTGATCTAGAATTTTGGGAGGGACAACGTGTATATGTTATTAAACAAGTGATAGAGCCAGAACTATATGAAATGTCCAGATGAATGTGATCTTGGTAATATCTCTGAAAGCCAAAAACTGCCAAATGTTTTCACTGGAGCTAGAAGGACTGTAACTAAATTATCCTCACTTCTGGCTCTATCACATGTTTTTTCAGGTATGCATGTTGTCTCTCCCAAAATTCTAGGTCACTGGGACATGTTCTGGCCATGCTAGACAGTATTCAGTGCAAAAACAGCCCCAAAACAGAAATTACCTAATATGTAATATTTTCGCAAGTTCCTCTCTACTACTAATTGCGCATGAATTAGCTGAGTAGATCTATTTAGTCTTTATGTGAATTGATGAAGAACTGACAGAGATATAGGGAATTCTTTGGAAACATCCCAAAACAGAAAATTTTCGATCCGCACCCTCGGTACTGACATCGGCTGTAACTTTCCTTTCGTTTTCTTAGACTGGTACTGCTGTTGACCAGAACCCTTGCCATTATGTATCGACTGTTTGCCTTTGATGCAGGCAGACCCGGCGTAGGAATGATCTGGATCACGCTTTTAGGATTCTTGTTGTGTTTTGGGTTTTGGGCTTGTTGGATTATGTTAGACGGTACAGATTGGATTTTGGCTGGATTTGGGTTTATGTTTGGGATTGGGACTTGGTTGGATGTGTTGATGGAGTGGATTAGGAGGAGATACTGGAAAGAGAGCCAATGGAGATGGATTTGGAACATGTACGACACACTCGGCGGTGCGCTGGTCATGCCACCCTATCATCATTTATCATTTTCCCGTGCCCATATCGTGTCAATCGCTTGGATTGCAACATGCATATATTTTGTATGGCGCCCTGAACCTGCGCACATCGGATTGATAGTATTTGGTGTTTTTGGATGGATTTCCATTTTCACCTGTACATTTGATTCCCGCGTTTCATCTGGAGCCCACCAAGGGGCTCATCCAGAATTCTGATGACGAAAAGCTGGTGCAGACATCACATTCACACAATTTACACACCACACACTCGTTGTTCGATTCTGCTGGTGGAGTCGACGACAAACAATATTTATTCATTGCTACAGACACACACAAAATACGGGATGACGATGACACTCGGGGGGATGCCCGAAGAAACTCAAAGACCAGATTGTTTTGCATTCCACACCGTTGGGAAAAAGATGGGCCGGTGTTGACCACCAACCGCATGGATGACCTGGTTGATTTTCTGGAACAGGTGGATATGATTATCGAACTCGGGCATGTCGGGAACAACCAGGAGCGAAAAGCGCTGTTGACCAGCTATCTTCCTGTCAAGATGCAATCACTTTGGAGAGGACTGAAAACGATGTGACTTTTGAGCCGCAGGCACTATTTGCCATCTGCAGACACGATCCTCTATCTAAATTTTGACCGGCGGACACTATTTTCCATCTGCGGACACAATCCTCTCTGTGACTTTTGAGCAGCAGACACTATTTTCCATCTGCGGACACAATCCTCTCAGTGACTTTTGATCGGCGGACACTATTTTCTGTTTGCGGACATGATCCTCTCTGTGACTTTTGATCGGCGGACACTATTTTCTGTCTGCAGACATGATCCTCTCCTAAGTTTTGAGTGGCAGACATAATTTTCTGTCCGCAGACATGTCCTCTTTCCAAATTTTGAGCTGCAGACATAATCTTCTGTCTGCGGACTGAATGCTCTCTGCGCTTTTTGAGCAGCAGACACTATTTTCCATCTGTGGACATGATCCTCTCTGTGACTTTTGATCGGCAGACACTGTTTTCTGTCTGCGGACATGATCCTCTCTGTAGATTTGATCTGCAGGCAGTATTTTCCATCCGCGGACACAATCCTCTCTGTGATTTTTGAGCCGCGGACACTATTTTCCATCCGCAGACATGATCCTCTCTGTGACTTTTGAGCCGCAGACACTATTTTCCATCTGCGGACACGATCCTCTCAGTGACTTTTGATCGGTGGACACTATTTTCTGTCTGCAGACATGATCCTCCCCTAAGTTTTGAGTGGCAGACATAATTTTCCATCTGCGGACATGATCCTCTGAGTGACTTTGATCGGTGGACACTATTTGTGTCTGCAGACATGATCCTCTCTTAAGTTTCTGTCTGCAGACATGTCCTCTCTCCAAATTTTGAGCTGCAGACATAATCTTCTGTCTGCAGACTGAATCCTTTCTGCGATTTTTGAGCAGCGGACACTATTTTCCATCCGCAGACACGATCCTCTCTGTGACTTTTGAGCGGCGGACACTATTTTCCATCTGCAAACACATACCTCTCAGTGACTTTTGATCGGCGGACACTATTTTCTGTCTGCGGACATGATCCTCTCTGTGGATTTGATCTGCAGGCACTATTTTCCATCCGCGGACAATCCTCTCTGTGACTTTTGATCGGCGGACACTATTTTCTGTCTGCAGACATGATCCTCTCCTAAGTTTTGAGTGGCAGACATAATTTTCTGTCCGCAGACATGTCCTCTTTCCAAATTTTGAGCTGCAGACATAATCTTCTGTCTGCGGACTGAATGCTCTCTGCGCTTTTTGAGCGGCAGACACTATTTTCCATCTGTGGACATGATCCTCTCTGTGACTTTTGATTGGCAGACACTATTTTCCATCTGCGGACACAATCCTCTCGGTGACTTTGATCGGCGGACACTATTTTCCATCCGCGGACACGATCCTCTCTGTGACTTTTGAGCCGCGGACACTATTTTCCATCTGCGGAAATGATCCTCTCTGTGACTTTTGAGCCGCAAACACTATTTTCCATCTGCGGACACGATCCTCTCAGTGACTTTTGATCGGTGGACACTATTTTCTGTCTGCAGACATGATCCTCTCCTAAGTTTTGAGTGGCAGACATAATTTTCCATCCGCGGACACGATCCTCTCAGTGACTTTTGATCGGCGGACACTATTTCTGTCTGCGGACATGATCCTCTCTTAAGTTTTGAGTGGCAGACATAATTTTCTGTCTGCAGACATGTCCTCTCTCCAAATTTTGAGCTACAGACATAATCTTCTGTCTGCAGACTGAATCCTTTCTGCAATTTTTGAGCGGTGGATACTATTTTCCATCCGCAGACACAATCCTCTCTGTGACTTTTGAGCCGCTGACACTACTTTCTGTCTGCGGACATGATCCTCTCTGTGGATTTGATTCGCAGGCACTATTTTCCATCCGCGGACACAATCCTCTGTGACTTTTGACCTGCAGACACTATTTTCCATCCGCAGACATGATCCTCTCTGTGACTTTTGATCAGCGGACACTATTTCTACATGTCCTCTCTCCAAATTTTGAGCTGCAGACCTAATCTTCTGTCTGCGGACTCAATCCTCTCTGCGATTTTTGAGTGCTGGACCCAATTTTTTCAACATGTAAATACATACATAAATTGAATGGTCAGTTGAAGTAACTTAATTCACACTGGTTCTAGACTCACAATTCACAGGCAGGGTCATGCTTTGGAATTATGATGATCTTAATATGCGGACAAGCGGTAGATAAGCGGCGGATCATCTGCAGATGATCGGCGGATGATCGGCGGACGATCCGCCGCTCGTCCGCCGACTGAATTTCAGTTGGACTTAAACCAATATTTTCGGTTTACATTTCAGCTCCAGATGAAATGCAGACCGAAATCCATTATTTCACCTGCCTTGAAATGAGATACGAAACCCGGTATTTCGGTGTCCATTTCAGTGCAGCTGAAATGTTAAGTTTCAGTCGCACTTTTTTTTGTACTGAAATGGTAAGTTTCGGTCTACAGTTTCGGCTCATTCTTTTTGCAATTTGACTCTTGGGTTATCGGCCACGTTTCAGCTGGCCCAAAATCTGATTTTATTCTTGTAGTTTAGGATACAATTTCAGATGTACTTAAACTACTGGTAAAGGATTGACTTTCCGACGACCTTTTGTTGAACTTGAAAGTTCGCATTTGGAGTTACACCTCCAGTCACCCTAAACTTGGCAATCCCCGGTGTGAGTGAGTCATTAACGACAGCCTTCAGACAATGGTCTTATATTATATAAAGTGGGCGTCGCTTTGACTTGTGCTTTGATGGCACAGCATGTGGTTGCCATTCATGACCTCGATCGCCTCAAGGTCAAAGCGCGACACTTTAATTTCATTCAACTATGGATCCCGTCGTGTGTTGCTGGGATCTATAGGGTCGGCAGATGGAGAAAATCGAGACTGAGGCCGATGATTCATTTGTAGAGTCGGACGAGTCGACGACACCGCAGCTACAGTCGTAACATCGCCAAGACATCGGCCGGATCCCGTAGATCTGGTTCTGAGAACTAAATAGCATGAGAAATTACTTGACCTTTGTAGTGCAATCTCGGTGCCATTTGAGGAGAGTATGAGCAGGCACTCGACTGAATCAGTAGATTGTTGGTCCGATGGCTGTCGTGAGAAATTTGAAGGGCAAGATACAAAGAATGAAAGGAAGGAACGACATTGTTAAGAAGCTTGAGAGTCGATAGACGTGTGTAAGTTAGTTCGCCATGGTGTGGGTGCGGCAGACATTCAAACTCCGACGCCGGTCATCAGATGGGCTTTGGATAACACAGACAAACAATATCCGAGTCTCCTCCGTTTTTGGCACCGCTGCGCGGCTTGACGAGACCGTTTTTGGCCTCCCGCGACCATGAAATTTCTTTTACTTCTCCGCATCGACCATTCGCGATTTTCTGTACTCGCCCCTGACGAGAAAAATGAGACTGTTTGAGACCGATCGTGGCGGCCCGCCGACCTCACCTTGAGATCCGCGCCTCCGATACTCTGGTAGGATTAATTCCGAGAATTCTCTGGGGTTTCTCAGCTGCCGTCTGTTCTCTCTGACTGTTGATGGATTGGACTTCCTCAGCTTTCCTCTGATTTCTGAAGTGACGCGCATGCAGTATGTATCGAACGGTGAACCCCTATTCGCGGATATTTCGCTACCGTATGGCCAAGAGCCCGTCCCGGCGTGCCCGAGGCCTATAATTTCGCAAAGTTTCTTGAAGTGAGACAAGCGGCTCTGCCCTTCCCGCGCGGATGGACCAAGTCTAGACCCCCGATCACGATTCACCACCGCCTCCAGGGTGCGAGACATTATTTTTTCACAGTATAAAGAGGACACTGTTTACCATAGACTAATACTAACAGCATCCCTCACCCACCCACCCAGCATCCTACCCAACCCACCACTCATCAATCGGCTACCGAGGTAATTATATGTCTTATTCACGTACTTCACAAGCTCACCAAATTCTAGATGCCTTCCTCTCTCACCTCCACCTCTACCTGCGCCACCGACCACGGCTCGAAATTTATTGAGGTATGTTGCTTTTGCTGCTCATTCACTCATTCGCTCACCAAGATTCTAGATGTTTTCCGAGTCCGACATCTGTGCCTCGACTCAGCCCGAATCCTCTCCCGCCTCCACATGGTCCCCGCTCACTCAGGACGAAGCGCGCGCCCTCACAAAATCTCGACTCTTTCCCGGGCATGCCCCGCCCTTCGTTCTCAGCGAGGAGCGCCGCACCATGCCGCAGGCCGAGATTAACCGCATTTCGGGTAAAATCGGGCGCGAGAACACGCTGCGCCGCACCCACCACCAGGTCCGCGAGGTCGTTCCCGACACGCCCGACCTGCGAATCCTGCGCACATTCCGGCGGAAAAGTTACACCGCGCCGTCGAACCAGTTCGAGCGCGACATGACGCCGTTGTGGTAGTCTGCGAGTTGCAAGATTCATTGCGTCAGTTCGTTCGCTGATGACGAATATTTCGGACCAGTTTCTAACTTATCGTCCTAAAATCAAACCTTGTCGATGCTCCGTTTGTATCACCATCTGTATCATAACTATTTATCTGGTCCGTTCGGTTGTATCAGCGGTTGTTGTCACTCAAGAATTCAATGAAAAATGTTCAATTTTGTTTTGTATGCGATGACAAATGCTTGAGCCGGGCAGTTCCCCGAGTATGGAATACAAGTTGACAGAGAAAAAGCGTTGATGTTACAGCACTGGTCCGTTACCTCGCATGCACAAGCAACGTGCACCATCGAAATTACTAACGCTACACGAAAGCGCGCTTGAGAATGAACATAAATAACCGTCCAAACTCCGAGTCAGGCGCTGTATCGTCGCTCATCTCTTCCCTCCGTCATGGACGGAACTTGTCTGAAAGACTGGAACCAACACCCAAATGGTACGATCTGGAAGGATGAGCGCAGTGCATGAACCAAACAGAATATGCAGTGGAAGATTTCTTGGGGTTTTTCAATCGATCTGTATTAATATTAAGATTAGTAGTGTCAAGCAAGTGTCAAGACTCCAATTTACATTTCACTCTGGCCAAAATTCATGAAGGGAAGAACTGTATGATTGCACACTGGAGAAGATTCGTGTCCGTACGGCTTAGTTTTGCGCATCCCGCCGGAATTAATTCCCTGCTCCCGTATCGTGTAAAGCTCATGTACCGGAGGGCACCAGGATCCTCCTCTCGGTTGTTCTCCATTTTTTGATGTACGGACTTGAAAATGATTTCGCGAAAGAAATTCTTGACCTTGCCACGAGCCACAACTGCCTTGGAAGAGTTATTGTGTGGAAGCGGCTAAATGCGGCATGAATGCCTAATCAATACCGGACGTGTGCTGCGGTCAGAGCAGTGTCGCCCAATCGCTCCGCATTGTAAACGGTAATCAAGCGATATGGAGCTTGAAAAACTTGAGGCATAATTTTAGAAGGAGGGCAGTCAATAAACGAAAACGGTTGCTTGAAAGGCGGGGACTTACTACCACCATTCGGTATTCCGGTTGTCGCCATTCAATGATTGCAGTGCTGAAACTCGACAAGCGGGTCGTCATCCATTAGAATTCCGCAGAATCGATGATGAAGACCGATGATGCAAAGGACACTCATCCCGAAAATATGACAGTTCGTCGGTTAGAATTCCGAGGAACCTGTGACGGAAGATCCTTTCCCGTAACTACACCCATTCAGATTCATGTGTATACAAATCTAGAGGGATACAGCGCTGAGCACATGCAAGATGAAGGGTTGGACGAACATTTGAGATTCATGACCAATGATCCGTTGTTTGTGTTTGCGCCGGAGGTTTGGATAACCGGTGATGTGTAAGAGTGGTGGGTTGTCAACGAAAAAGTTACTTCGATTTCTGACTTGGCAATTAGAACGCTTTTGCCGATCATTCAAGGCCCAAGTAGAAGGATACAGCCTGAGCCCGGCATGAAGATCGGTTTTTTATTTTGTCGGGTCCTTTGGACACAAGCTCGGAGAATGTCGAAATCTTTATTCGTGGAGATGCACAGGGGTATTGTGCGGGCGGCACTGTGCGTTATTTTCTCGATTTGCACACGAAGTTGCGACACACAAATTCACGGGGAAAAAAAATTCCGTCTGGTAAAGGTATACGCAAATAGCTCTGTAAACGGTGAATAAAACAAACCGGGAAGGGGATTGTTGAACTACTTACCTTGTACTATCATTCCACGCTGACGACGTGAGTTTGACAACCTGATGTCCACCCGATTCGATTCTATTATGATCGGGAGCGTCCTGCGCAATTCCACGAGGTTCTGGGTGATTATACCTGTTAAATGTATACGGCCAAGACGGGAGGGATATATATATGTAGATACCTCCGGGATATCTACAACCCCGTTATACACGGAATATGAAGGAGCTAGGCTCGGTACTTGATAGTCCCATGCAAAGCAAATGGTATTCAGTACATTGATAAGGAGGACGTGTTTGAGGGAAGCGATGGTTGAGCAAGGATGAATTCAACAGAATTCTTCCTTAACGTTTTCCTACTGCGTGCTGATATGGTAACTGTGTTTCCGGTGCCTGTGTCTGGAACCGAATCAGGCAGGATCATTTTCTTACGAGGCTGGATAGGTCGAACACGGTTGGATATTGCGCGATGTCTGTCGAATCTCGTAACAGTAAGTACGATTGACTATGCCAACCCTGTTTAATCTTCGCATATAAGCTGCGCCAATATCTTCCTTCGACAAAAATCGTTTGAAAAGCCCAAGACAGCTGCGGATCCTGGAATGTATTGGGCGAGATATTAGAAGGATAATTTCACGATGCACGTACCAATTTTATACGAGCGCATTCAAGTTGCGGCTTGGAACACACCGTGACACGTAACCACCAGTTCATAATCCTCGTCCTTCTAATCTCCTCGAACTCCGTCCCCCACCGCCCTCTCATACACGACCAAATCCATTAGCGTATCTCGTCTCGTCTCTGTGAGGTAGCTTGGTTGGAACTTGTGACAGCATACCATCACCCCGCTCTCGCACAACCGCGTCAAAATCCGCCGCACCGTCTGCAAAGCCAGCTGCTTCGGCACGAGGTAGACGAATACATGGGTGACGTGCTGGCGCGCCAGCTGACCGAAAAGATCATCCAGGTCCTCGTTGAAGTCATACGTCAGCCATTGAACGTGTTCCCCTGCAGAGATAGCGTTGAGCGTCGCGGTTTTAATCAGGCCAGCGTTGTAGTCGATGCCGACACCACGAACAGCTGTGGTGCTCGTGGTATGAGTTATGCTGTTGATGTGGGCTAAGAGACCGATGAGGAATTCTCCATCGCCGCATCCGAGGTCGCAGACGACAGACAGGGCTTGGGGTGGTGGCGTGATCGATGCTGGAAGGAGATCCAAGTGCATGAGAGTTGCTGCTGCTCGCATAGTGCCTGGACCGGTCTCAATATAGGGCGCAAGAATTCCAGAATAGCCTGAAGGGATGTAGTCCAGGTCGTGGAAGGCAAACGTTGGAGTCTCCCATTCGTCCTTCATGGTCGGTCAGAGTCTGTTACTAGTCTGTTACTTTGATGTGACACCCAGATCCGGTTGGAATTTGATGGGGGCAGTGTTAAGCTCCGTCTTCGACCCACCCTTTCAGCTCACTGAACCTACTTTCTTCGCTGCCTTCTCCATAATTATACAAATTCCTCGAGGGTCTTGTCCTCCTTCCTCGGACGAGGATAGCAGAAGAAAAAATTGACAAACAGCCGGCGTCGTCGACCGATCTAACTTGAAATGGCCATGGTTGTGGAGATTGGGAGACGAGTGCGGCTGGTGGGGAAGATTAATGGATTATGGCGGCCGGCGCCCCGGAAATTTGAGGCGAGTCCGACTCTCTCGGGAGATTTTCGAGGAATGCGTGCATTGCCGCTGTATTGACACATGCATTCGGGACCTAATCTTCAATCTGGTGTGTTTTATTCCGGATTCTTCTTCTGTTGGCGCAGATTCAACGGAAAGCTACTCAGAATTTGTGATTGGATTGTAATTCCGAATTACTTCCCTCTCGATATGGCTTCCGAGCTGTCGGGTTTCGAGCGCCAGCCGTAGCAGCATTATCCATTTCGCGCCGCCGCTGCTCGGCGCGCAGATTCATGCCCGCAATATCGGTGTGAGTGACCGGTGGGAATGCGATGCTTTGACTCAGAACTTTCACTCGAATACGCATAGTACGCATAGTCTGAATACAGGAGAGGAGGCGGGCATAATGTTGCCGCGACTCCAGACTTGAGCCGATGAAGTCGACTTGGAGTCACCGATTTAGACTGAGTCGAGTCGAGTCGCTTTATCGACTCAAGTCGACTTGAGTCGACTTTGAGTCGGTCGCAACCTAGTTGCACTGTTCGTCAAAAAAACGCGATTGGGGACAAATTGGGGACATGGTCGAAGTTTGTGACAGGAGTGACAGAGTCACGCTTGGTGACATTGTGTGACATCGCCGTGGCAGCCGGAAAAAAAAAAAATCCCTTTTGCGTTTTTTCAACCTGCAGAGTACTTAGAATGAGTTTCTGAAAATTCGTTCAAGAAAAGTCGACTCAAGTCGACTTACTCGACTCGACTCGATTCGAAATCGACTTAGGCCGACTTGACTTGGAGCGACTCGACTTTCCGAGTCATGGCAACATTAGGCGGGCAAGCTTCGAGGTAGCGGCACCACATCCCGCATTCGAACGTGATTGGCGCCGCCTGGGACCGCATCCCAAACCATACCGTATGCCATCCAGAAATGTGATTTCCTCCTGCCGTTTTATTTACGCAGGCCGCAGAACTCTTAAATTTCATTAAATCTCTCCTGCTTGGCTACCTTTGCTGAAATTTATGCTCGGCATCATACCGTACGTTCTGCTCAAATGGAATTCTTCGACCCTGCGTACGTATCATGGATAGAGCGCGAGTACCTGGGCCCTTCCACCAAAAGCCAATCCACGATCAAGACACAGCATGCCCTTGAGATCGCCGAGGCCTCAGCCGACTCTTACCACACAAGTTTTGCCGCGTGCGGCCTTCTCGGCGATACTCTCTATAACTCACACGAATTCCCCAGCATATAGTTGATAATCCCGGACCACCTTTTATTATCATTAATTCGTTCGAGATTCCGACGCAATCGCCAGAGGACAGGGGCAATGCGGTAACTGCTGCGGATATGTGATCCCTGGAACGTTGCAGCAGAGGAGTCATCCATCACAAGTAGATGGTTCCCACCCAGAGCCAGTCAGTGTCGTTATCAATCTGAGCTATTTCCGCTTCAATCAGACCACTCTCCTCGCTCAGGATACCACAAAATGTCCACCTGATAAAGAGGCAACATACGAACGAACTCCAACTTCGTCAGTTAGCGAATCTTAGTATTTTTCTTCCCTATCTGAGAAACTGGGCTATAGCAGACGTCTCGACGAGGAAAGTAACGTCGTAAATCTATATACAGCTGCGGGTATCAATCAACCCTCTATATGATCCGCATCGGGGCAATGACCGTGTCCGAGGTAATATCGTTGACTTGAATTCCACCTTGTTTGTACTGAATCCTAAGAATATTCAGCCCCATTTCAACGGCCAATGCGGTAATGGCTTCCGCAATAACGGACTTGGATGTCTTTCGGTTGGCGTTTTCCTAGTTTTGCTTGAGCGATCCTCGACACAAGGGACCGGTGTCCAGGGACACCACCGCCGGGCCAGTCTGAACCCAGGTACGCTATACCCTGATCTCAGGTAGCCTGCACACAGCCTGAACAGTGGCGATGGCCGCCGTCCCACGAGAGCCTTCGAACTGCACACTATTTTCGAACCTTCAAACTACCTCAACTTAAACCGGAATTGATGAAGAATCTGTTTGGCAGGTTTCTCGGTGTCAACACAGATATAATAGCAGTCTAATGCTATACACAGTCCTCGTTCCGTATAAAATGCAATCCTTTCTGTAACCAATGGTATATATTCTGATATGTCCCAGTCCAGTCCATCCAATCCGCCTCTCGAGTACTTCACCAGGAGAAGACGGGTTTACGTCGCATGCGTGCATTGTCGCCAACGCAAAATCAGAGTCGGGATTTCCTTCTGTCGTATCTTCAATTTCACTCATCAACTCATAGTGCATCACAAGTGAGGAATCCCGAGACAAACCTTGTGAACGATGCGCCAAGAAAGGCCTCCAATGCGAATACCTTGCAGTCTCGGAACAGCAAGCCAATCCTCCCCAGACGCCTTCAGCACGAAACACACGCAGCTCGAATCCACAACAAACCACGCCATCGACGTCTTCCACCTGGAATCAACCGTACGATGGATATGGAGCGGAAAGCAGATCCCCTAATCAACGCTCCAGCACACTCTCCAATTCGTTCCACCCACATCCGCTGCACACTGGGCACAACGCGAGATCGTTATCGCACCTGTTTCCGCCCACCCAGCATCAAAGCGACCCCGCGTCTCGAGCGCCGAACTCTGGTGAAGCCCAACCTCTTGCATATCACTATGCCGCTACCGCGTTCCAACCCCTCTCGCTCCACAGACCCCGCAATATCAGACCCAAGGACCTCATATGCGGACCTATCCGTCTACCTCACGAAGCTACGCCGACCAAAGCCAGTATATACCTCAATCGGGGCCAAAAAATGTGTCATATCGCCCCAACATGTAGGTATTTCATTGCCAGAACCCTGGTCATGCTCATCCTTCTCTACAGACTTTGTGTTTGTCCACCAGGCCCGTGCTATTGTGGAGCAAAAAGATGAATTCATATCGTGTTATAGAATGCTGCGTTCGCCAGCATGACAGAGAACTATTTTATATTTATTGTGTGCTTGTCCTCCTTTCTATCGTGTCACCTGCCTGACCTCGTTCCCAATTCTCCATGGGGGACTCAGTAAATTTTTCGGGCACACGCTGGGTCTTATCGAACCGTTAAACTTGCTCTATGGGGAACAAGTCATCCATAAGGAGTGAAAACTGACAAATACCTACCCATCTACCATCGAGGCTTTAAAATCTCGGTGGCGGGTCGGAATAGAATTCAAACAAAGCAACATCAGCACGATCATATATATTGGTAGGCGCAGATCAATCGCTTTTAATTTACGGAAGTCACAACTCACCTCGTCGGGTTTGGGTTCCATTCCGACCATAATGAAGTTTGATCATGATGACGGCGGTCTAGCCGTTCAATTCAAACCCATGGGATGAGGCGGTTTGGGGTTGACAAATTTGCCAACATATTTAAGTTGCGATGAATCTACCTCCACGCCACGAGGCTTTTTCAACTAAATCACGAATCCCAAGAATAGGAGTACAGCTTCTACCTCTTTCATTCTGAAACTCACTCACCAACGCTGTTCGATTGTAACCACCCATCCACCGCATCCTCTGTTTGCTCTGATCCGGGGAAATTTGTTTTGGTAGATAATAGTCTTACGGCGTGGCTGTGCGTTGCGAAATACATGGAAGCGGAAACGATAACGACGCTGTTCACTCGATGTCTGCTTGGGAAAACTGCCTTGTGAGAATGATTTTCGGAATGGAGATGAGCAAACTGAAATTTGCTCTATAGAATGGCTCACCACCAACCCCTATCTCGAGGCGCTATGTACCGGTGTTTGCATTCAGAATATCGCGTAAACTGTCACGTGAAGCATGTCAACTTGACATTGATACGCGCACTAAAATGAGGCCCACCAACCTTTCCTTCCTCTGTCCCTCACCGGCTTTACTGGAGCGCCCGCGACATATTTTATGAGCTCAGCAATACCGATTTTACCGCTTTCTGAAGGACTCAGCCACCTTGAACCTACGGTTCTAACACTACAGACTCCGACTAGGTTGACGGAGTCCCCCGTAGACGATATTCGAGTCATTGATGGCCTGCGCTCCGAGAAAGATCCCAATAGACCCAGGATGTATTCTGATCTCCGGTCCTATGGCAAGTTCCCATTGATCTGGCATATTCTTGGTTTATAATTTTGGGATGTAAACGCAGGAGAGGCGCAGGATTCTGGCTATCCAGGAGCATCCGCACGACCAAGATCCGATTTTGCCTCCTACGGTTCACTCGATGAAGATCGTCAAAGTTTTATTCGAGATTCCGTATCAATTCAACCAAACACAGATGATCGACCCCGAGGAAGAACGCGCTATGCGCCCGGCCGACGGAATTCATCCCCAAATCATATGCATTCTCATCAGCGCCCTGGGGCCGTTATTCCTCCCCATCCCATTTCTCAGTCTGCGCCCGATCCGCGCGTACATTCTCGACCACACCGACCACGGCGTCGCTCCTCAGTTTCGCTCGAACCTGCACCCAGTATCCAGCCATTTGCAGGTTCACTCTCCGGACCATATCTTGGCCATGGAATTCACCCACCGCTTCCCCCGTATGGCTACTCAGGCCATCCCCACAACGGCATTGCAGTGTATCCATACCCATATCCAACCGTGGTACTACCCTCTGTAGGACAGGTGGTTGTCAACCCCTTAGGCTTGAATCCACCTCGACGACGTGTTCCCGTATCTGACACAACTAGCACTTCTGAATCGTCGTCCCGTCCTAGACACCCTTCGGCACCTTCGTCGTCGGGTTCAGCTCGTTCTTTTCGCCATGCTACAATGCCACCATATGATCAATCTGGCCATACTTACCCTTATCACTCGTATAGCATTCCAGCACATTCAGCCCAGTACCAGGCCGCCCCACAGCCTCCTCTTGTGCTACCCCACGCAATGTATGAGCCACCATACGTGACTGTCAACCCCTTCAGCTCGAATCCCCCGCGGCCAAATAGTCCTCCATCATCCGGTCATAGTCACTCTTCCGCGCATTCCCCCTCCGATTCGGTTCATTCTAGACATCATGCTTCACGTCCAAGTTTCCCGTCCCATGACCCCTCCACATTGTCTCTTCCTGGCTCATGGCCTGCTCGTCTACGTCGTCCGACGTGGCGCAGACGTCTCAGACATCTGTTGATTTTCTCCTTGGTTTTCATTTTCATCCGAGTTCCGCGTCAAATCTACTTGTATCTCCTCCTCCGGCTGCCTATCCTGTACTTTTCCAGGGTGTCCCGTGTATTCGAGGACGCGAACCTAAGCCTTCCTGACATCCACCGAATGGCTGTTGCCAATGCCGATCAATGGAAGGACGGTACACCAGGCGCGTTATTGACAATGTGGATCCCGAATGATGCGGCTGTCTCGCCGCAACTTCTCAACTTTCGCCACTCGTGGGAAGGCTTCATTGATTCCCTTTTGCGGGAGTGGAAAACACAGAATGTAATAGCAGCATTGATGTTGTCGTGCGTGCTAGATCAACTTTGTCCGTCATTTTCTAACAGATTTCAGGGCCATTCTAACAATGCTCCAAATCGACGCAGCGGCGTCGGATCCGATTGCAAGGACAACAGCAATATTGTCCCTTATTTCTGCACTCATGAGCCTATTATTTGGCAGCATGTACATTATTAGGTTTGGGACGATGCGGAAAATGTACAAGGCTGCTAGTTGGGCAGATGTAAGAGTTCTTTCAACCAGGCATTTCTGGTGCCAATGTTTTTTTTTTTTTTGCGTAGGAGGCACAAAGGGGAAAGACATCCATCCTGTGGAATGTATGGATACTGCTCGCGATACCAGCAGTCTGGCTTGCTTGGTTAGCCATTTTGTCATGTTTTTGGACAATACTCCAGACATCCTGATATTTTGCTAGGTCGATCATCCTCTTCGTTACTTGCATAATGGTATTTACTTGGCGCACGGGCGCAACAGAGGACCCTGTCGATACTGCACTCTCACACAATGCCGCTCGTGGACTTCGAATAGGTGTCAGCACCGTCCTTGCGGCGGCGCTGATATATTTCTTCCTAATTGTCAAAACGTTCAGAAAATATGGCGACACCATGGACAAAAGATGGAAAGAAAAGGTGATTGGCTGGGCACGGGAAGGGCGGTATACCCAAATCGGCACCTATCCGGGGGCCTGGGAGCCTAGCTCGCTGGGAAGTCGTAGTCGCAGCCGTAGCCGGACAAGTATGTATACAGGATCCCGATCCGATCCTGTGATCGTCCACAGTTCGCGCTCCAGATCTCCGATCCAACCAACCTCGAGACCACAGCGTGGTCGCCGTTTCTCCAGATCGGGGCCAAGTCGAGAAATTCCTCCGGTCAGGTCCCCACCAGTCGCATCATTTAACAGATCATCAATATTCGTAGGAATATCTAACATCCACGGATTGACCCCCTTCGCAGCAGTGAAGGTTATGGATCTTCGCTACAACTCTTCACGAACATACCCGCTTCCGAACCTCCTCCAGGGTCGAGATATCTTACTTGCAGACTGGTTGCAATTCACAGGGTGAGCCTAGATCATTGAATTTTTTCCTGGTATAATAGCTAAATCAACAATTTTGATAGGATCTCGAAGACGTTTGGAATGGGAATAATAGGCAAACTCCTCCGTTCCTATTGACGTTGATCCAGGATCTCGACCTGTGATTGGTCGCGAGAGTGGGCTGCGGGTTTCATTCATCTGTGGAACAACAAGTTTTTCCATGCACGTTCACAGAAGCCATTTATGCAGGGAAGAACCGACCTTGGTCCACCCGGCTACGCTGTGTATCTCACACACCGGAACGTATCACCAGACGTCCCATCTGGCCCAATGCCGTCTCCGGACGATCATCAGCTAAAAAGTATTACCGCCATTCGACTTGTGGAGGATCCAAACGGCAGACAATGGGGCACCCTACACGTTATCGCAGGGCAGCATGGTGAAGGCAGTGACCAAGATTTGCGAGGTTCCTCTGGCTGCACATCATCCCCCGCCCAAAGGAAGGCCAATCTACATCTAGGATGATTCCGGTCTTCCGAGTCGTTCTATTTGTCAATCCCGCTTCCTCCATCGCCAGCATTTGATTCTCCCCATCCTCAATGAGGCCTACTGATTCAGGCACATTGTGCAATCACGGCAGGAACTTGAAAAAAAAAAGACCCTTGTGGCATGCACTGGCACGGATGGTGGATTGTTGGGACAAAAGCGTAGTTCCTGGGAATTCCAAAAAAGTATATATCCGACTTTTGTTTCTCGGACAGTATCATGCAGTTGAAACGATTGATACGCTAGTCTAAGTGTTTGTTTGTGGTTTAATTGCCCTCGATTCAACTCCCCCCACGTTTCTTGTTTCTCCCATATAAGTTCCCGTCTGCGCCTTGTCTCGAAGAACCGCGCCGTCATTCTCAAACATGATGCGAGTGCGGCGGCATCACAAAGCCCTAGAAGGGCAGAGGCGCAAATCCCTATCGTTCAAGTTTAAGTTGAGGATACCGAGTAGGAGCATATAAAACATGTTTCTACGAGTAAGTTGAATTATGTATGGTTCGAATTTTAAACTTTCCTATTATGGCGAAAAGCGGTTGTTTGCGCGTGCTTGCCTGTCAATTCTCTCTGCGCTTTGGCTTTCATCCTTGAGGTCTGTACGTACCATGAGTGTGTCAAATTCCCATACTCGTGCTATTTATCCACCAACGACGAGACAACCGGCTATGAAGAAAGGTAAACGACACATTTTCAGGAATGCTCCTGTATATTGCTATGCAGCTTGTGAAATACCGGCCAAGAAGATAGATCCTGAACGAAGCTAAATGCACATCTTGACCACATGTCCGTTCCCACGCCTCTAAGCTCCGGTAAAGCGCGATCCAGTTGTACAAATAGTACGTGCAGAATGGATGGCTCGAATCAGTGTACCAACGCCGCTTGCGACAAGATATAAGCAACGTGGCAATGGTCATGTAGGGTCCTTCGACAGTGGCCGTGGAGAGTCGCCGGTGTCGATGCCACAGAAGACTCACGAGCGGCGCCGCCCGCACGAAGCCGCGGTTATCGCACAAACACCCGCAGCCAGACGGGCAAATCGGCAGGTCGAGGCGCCTCCAGCACGAATGTGCGTGACATAAAACAGCGTAGGCAGCTGCGCGAGAGACTGCACACGCATGTTAATGATCGATTCACCGTGAAGAGACGTACCTTTGACCGGGAGTCGGCATACAGCGCACTGGGGCATACCACAGGGTGAGAGCAATTGCGACAAGCATCTTCCTTGCCCACTACCTCCCCACATGTTGTGCAGCTACGACTCATACCTATCCGCAAAGTCAGCAAAAGACCAGGACATTAAGCAACCTGAGATACCTATCTGTGTTGTTACTATCAGCAACAGTGTCAGCGTAGGGACTGCCTGAAAGCTCCAAACGCTTGTGAACAGCTGCCAGCTGAAAAGCACATCGGCGTAGATATAGACATGATTCAAGAACTCGGTCACTGCTCCGCAGGAAAATGTCTGAACAAGAAGCCAGTATTAGACGATCGAAATCGAAATGACAAGAACCGATGCTCATACTGTCACCAACCGGAAGATCGAAGGCGACTATACGCGCTTCATGAATCGCATCCTTACGGGTACGGGCGCGAAAAGACGGGCGTCGGGACCACAGACGAAAAAGATACGGCGTGCTTCATGGTGGGTGACATCGCGTCATTCCATGACTTCGATACGACTCGATGAACGGCTGAAGGGGAGGGCAGCCCTGATTCGCGCCAGTATGCCCGCCGCCGCGGGAGCGGTGAATCAAGTCCACGGCTAATGCGGTCCGTCTTGGGCACAGGGATCGTCGAAGTGGAGGCGGGAGGCTCCGACGGTGTGGTCAGCCCATCTTTAATCGTATCTTGCACGCCAGACATGAACTGCGCATACTCCCGGCGTTGAAGAGACTCGACCACGAGCCGCGCGAGGAGTTGGACGTGGACAGCGGGGCCTGGCTAGAGGTGACGGGCGGAGAGGCGGTGAGCCGCGGCCATGTGGGCGAGACGGGGCTCATCCGGCCGGTGTTTCCGCCAGAGCTTGATCGGGAGATACTGAAGTAGTCCATCGGGGTGTACTTCGGCGTAGGCGTCCCCCGCAGATCAGGCGACTTGGTCGTGGCTGTTGGACCGTTATTGCGGCAGCCTTGTAGCACGATCATGGATAGCATGGCGAGCATCTGAAGGTCCTTCATCTTGCACAATTCTGAATGGCTAAAGGGCAAGTACACTCAGGAAGGAAGCGACGAGGGACGACGATACTCACAGACGGGAGACCATCTTGACCACCAATGTATTCGCTGTGGGCAGCGACTGGGACGAATCGCCGTACGAAGGGAAGAGCGCCTGCAGGATCTTGAAGATCCGCTCATGATCATACCGTCCATGATCCCGCGCGACCTCGGCGTTCTTGTGGCAGACTAGAGCCAGCGTCTCTGCCTCGAACACGTAGCCAGTCGCGACCTTGGGATCCCCGCCCGAGATGTGCGTCGTGTTCGTGATAAAGACCATGCTCCTGCGAGGCGCAGGAAACGCGAAGCTGTTCGAACGCATGCTCTCCTCCCCCGCAGGCGCGAAGACTCTGAGTCGCGGTGGGGCTGTGATGTGTCATGCGAGAACGTGAGCAGGTTCGTCATGATGCGGAGGATGTGGTCCCCCTCCTGCGGGCGGCGTGGGTCGAGCGGCTTGACAACGCGGTCCGTCGCGGCGAGGCTCAGCCGCCGGACAGCGTCTGCGATGAGCGCCGGGCGAACGGAACACGCGCGGTGCAGCCTGCTCTGCGCTAAGGTCGATGCTGTCGTGCGTGGTTGTCGGGATGTCAGATACGGTTTTCGCAGGGCGATGCCGATATCGAGAGGTCCCGCAGGACATGGCGGACGATCCGCGGCGGTGCACGGAAGAAGCACACCAACTCGCCTGCAGGGTTGCCGTTGATCAACACCGCGTACACGTATAACGACAGCGAGTCAGCAACGTACCGTTGGGCCCAAAGGTCCCTGCGATGTGCGCGGCTCGGCGAGGTTCTTGTGACTGGCGCAGGAGCGATACCGTCAAGTCGCGCGACTTGTGGTCCTCGGCGTCATCTGACGACTCGGAGTCCATCGCGTGCGGCGCGCCGGATTTCTCGCCCTCACTGAGGAAGCGTAGACACGCCTCGAGACACGGGCGCTGGCGCTCCCGCAGTGCGCGCAGGCGGCGCAGGATGAACGCGCGATTCTTGAGCGAGATGAGGGGATTACGCTCGAGCTCGACGGTCGGTGTGCCGCGCGGGTGCTGCCGTGCGGGTAGTCTTTCGGGAACGCAAAGGTGATACGGATGAAGACCGACGACGACTCGCCCCATGGTCCGTGCAGCCCGAGCGTACATGTCCGCTTCTTTGTGAGGTCGTGCTGTGCAGAATAAGCATCAGCAATACCACCAGTTCGCACTACGCACCTTCTCGAGCTTGATCTTCGCCGACACGAGCTTGTTGATCACCGAGGTCAGCCTATTCCCCGTCAGCTTCCCCGAGAAATGTAAGAACTGAGACAAAGCACGTACTCATCCTGCAGACTCTGCCCCTCTCCATCCCGCGCCCCCTACTATCGCTCCGCCGCCTCCCAAGCCCCGCCACGCTCTCCCCACGCTCAAAGTCGCTTACGCCCCCGCTGCTCCCTGCGCCGCGACCGCTGAGCTGCTCCGCTCTCCGCCCCCGCCGCCGGCGACCTCCTTTACGTTCGACAGCCACGTCAGCGCGTCCATTCCTACGCGGCGCCCGCCCGCCGTCCCGCGCGACATCCGCGTCGACCCCACCGCCGCGCTAAATAGCAACCCTGGCGGCGGCCGGGCGTCGGAGCTGCGGCGTGTGTCGTGCACACCGGTGTGTCTCGCACCTCCCACCGGTGCCCCGCGCGCACCCCCGCGAGGATCGCGCGCGCGCCGATGGGGGCAGAGAGGGCAGGCACATGTGGAGACGTTAGTCCGAGCGCACTCCCGTTGAAGATGCTCGGATCCAGCGCCTCGGGGGGCGGCGGGTTGCGGAAGGAGAATGTCGGTGGCGGGGGAGTCTTCTTGTCTTCCGTAGATGGCCCCGTGTCGGCCGGCGAGGATCCAGCCAAGACATTGGCGAGCATCGTTGTGGCAGGCGTCGGCGTAGATCCGGGTAGTGCAGATCCGGCGAGGAGCGCCACGGAAGGGACGTAGCCGACTTTCTGTAGGTCAGTCAGCGATAGGTGGCCGGAGGAAACCGAGCGGAAGAGGAAGTATAGAGGAGGACGAGAGAAAGAAGGGGAGTGCGGATAAATATGTGCAAGGCGATGACACGCAGAAACGAGACACTCACCGCCATCGTCTCTGCATCCACTGGCCAAAAGCGCAGCGTGCGGTCCTTCGACCAGGTGATAAGCTGGAACGCCGTTCCGTCTGCGAAGAGAGCGTGAGCAATCAGCGTGGAGTCTTGTGCACTTAGATGCATGGGTACGGGTGCGCGCGTCATGGGCAGAAGGCGCAAAGAATGAAGAGAAGGAGCGGAGGAAGGAGACAGGCGGCAGCACTGAAAAACGGAAAAGGAAACAGGCAAGATCCACTCACCCCCTCCCCTCCGCCACACAAACTCCTTCACCACGTCCGTGTGCCCCTCGAACACTTCCACCGGCTCGTCCCCGTCCCACGCCGCATATTCCTCCCCAACTCCATCCTCGCCCAGCTCGCCTCTATTCTGCCGTAGCCGCCGTTCCTCGTCCGAATCGGAGTCATCGGAGTCCTCGCCCGCCGGCGTTTCCGCGCGCGGGTCCGCTGGTAGCTGGTGCCTGAGCCGGCACGCAGACGGGCGGGCGGGGTGCCTAGTGGAGGTAGTCAGCATCGAAGTTCAAAGACGAAATTGAAGAAAGAGAAGAAGATGGGTGGAGTCCTGGTGCTCATCGCGGCTCCTCGCGGAAAAAACACACGTTGCATATCCGCGGTGAGGGGGGAAGTTATGCCTCCTCGCCGTATCGGTACACCTCCTCCTCGCCTCCTTGTGCGCATCTTCTCGGACAAGTACCCACCAAACGCGTACATCCTAGTCCCGTTCCCCCGCGCTGCGGCAGACTGAGGACGCCCCGCCCAAACGGCAGGTGCCGCGCGCGCCACACAGGGTGCGCCGTGCGGATCGTGTGTGCGGGAGTGTGCGTCGGCGCGTGCTGGCCCGCGTAGTGGTGGTCGTGCGTTGAGTAGGAGGAAGAAGGGTTGCCGTCCGGTGCGCAGGTGTCACAGCCCCAGGAGCCAGTGCCCTGTGAGTGGAAGTATATCAACGGAGGCGGAGGAAGAGACAGTAATAACAGTATGGGAGGGAAGGTAGCGGATGGAGTAGACCACGAGGACCAGGAGGAAGAGACGAGCAACGAGCGACGAGGAGGAAGATGGGGGACTTGGAGTCCGAGAAGAAGCGGAAAACATGCGCAGATAGGGTAGAACCAGTCCCAAATAGGAAGAGCGGAGTAGAGGAAAGGAATATAGATTGAGGTGAGACGTACCCCGTACAGCCCTCCGCCGTGCTCGCCCGTCGTGCCAATATCCCATACCTACATCAAGTTAAAGAGTCAGCATCCACCACAGCGCAGTGAGAAAGAGAAAGAACAAGAAAGGATAAAGAATGACGATGAGCGGAGACGACGTGAGGTAGAGTCTTCGGCACCCCGAAACAGACTCGTCTCTCCACGACGCCTATCCTCCGTCCAGGGAGAAGAGCGCGTGTGCAATTTTCAATGATGGAGTCACAAACCATCCAGAAACTCGCCCCATCTTCAACGCATGGACAACAAGCGCAAGCCCTCAGGAAGCTCGTTAAGGCGTCCGTGTCACCGCAACAACCCCGATCTACGGTCCTTGCTGCCTCAGCGGCTCCGACTACGAGTACCGAGAACATCGCCGAAATGGTCTCCAACAACATTAGAACGCACCTTAATCTCCCCATCCAGCGCACACGTCACCAGCTCGTCTCTCACCGCTGGGCTCCAGTCTATGCCATAGATCTTGGAGCGGTGCGCGCGGAGGCGCGTTATTGGGAGGGAGCCTTTCTAAGGGCGGGGGGTTAGTACAAGGAGGGAAAGATGGACACGGGGAGGGATGGATGGGGAGGGCAGTGGCGAAACACATGTAGAGAGAGGAGGACGAGGGGCGGGAGGTGCTGAAGGCAGAGGGCAGAAACGGAGTGAGGGCAAAGAGAACGAGACAAAGAAGGAGAAGGTAGCAAGGGGAAAGGCGAAGGAAAAAGAGAGGAGGAAGGGGATTGAAGGTTGGGTGGAAGAAAGTGCGGGGAAAAGATCGAGAGGAGGATACGCAAGAAAGAAAGAAAAAGACCGAGAACACCACGCACCCTCCGGTCCCAAATCAGCACCTCGCCTGCATGGCTCGAAGCAAGGACGTGAGGGTCCTGTCGATTCCACTTGACTTGGGTACCTCCGGCTGCGAAGGGTCGTCAGCTTGATTCTATATATTATGAGGGGAAAGGGGTGGGAGGTGGGAGGAAGCTCGAAGGGGCGCGGAGAGTTAATTGCAGCATGACAATGGTCAGACCTCAGCGCTACACCGCCACGCGCTTTCATTCAGAGAATGGAATCCAAGAGCCATCCATTTCGAGCACCTTCAACGAAAAAGAATCGAAAAGACGCACCATTAAACGCACTCAGTCCAAACACCGCCCTTCCGCCCGCCGCGGCGCGCAGGTCCCAGGCCCACACCCACGCGTCGATGCCTGCAAGTCAAATTCGTCAACTTATTCATCGAGTTGTTTGAGAAGCAAAGGATGAAATAAACGACAGACACCTCAACTCATGGCGAATCGCATCAAGAAACTCGAGAAGCAATCACAGAATCCCGAGCGAAACGCGTAGAAAGGACGCCAGATCAAGATGAAGCCGACACGCACCCGTACTAGCAACCACATCCCGCTCCGCCGGGTGCCAGTTGATATCCGTGATCGCGCGGTAGTGCGCGTGCAATACATGCGCAATAGAGGAAGGGGCCGATGCCGAGGAGGCTACGGGCATGTTCGCTTTGTTGCTCTTCGTCGCAGAAGAGGAGGTAGAGCTGGGGTTTGAGGTGTTGTTTGAGGATGAGGAAGGGTATGGGTAGGAGGGAGAGGGGAGGAGGAGGTTCCAAATAAGTCTGTGTGACGCGTCAGTCTTCAAACGAAATGCGGTAAAGGAGATGGGAGGCGGGGAAGTAATAATATGAGGAGAAGTAATGGGAGGCATACGCACAGCTTCTCCGAGCTTGTACTAACGATATACTCCGCCCGACTGGCATGCGGGTTCCACTGCACGTCCGCGACGTCCCACGTGCCGCCCTGGGGGAGGAAGCGCGGGACGCTGAGGGGCGACTCGAGGTCGATGATGAACAGGCCGCGGCGCGCAGCGAGGACGATGTCACGCGAGGTGGGGGAGATCGACATCTACAAAAGTATTTCGGTAAAAGAGATCAAAGGACAGAGAGAGGGAGGGAAGCAGCACATACGTTCCCTACCGCATCCCCCACCAGACCCTTCATGTCAATCTGCATCCCCACTCGGAAATTGCTGGCCTCCTCCGAGCTCTCGCCCGTGCCTTCACCTCCTGCTCCTGCTCCTTCAGCTCCCACTCCCTCATGCCCAACACCTCCGCCATGCCGCCTTGAGGCAGAGTCGTCTGAGCCTGACCCCGATCCTGAGTTGGAGTTGTTGGGTGAAGATTCCTCCGGGTGCGCTGGGTAAAACATCCGCTGCTTGCTCTTCAAGTTATGCGTGGAGGTGTTAACGCCTCCCTCAAGAAGCGGGGGAGTCCAGCTCGGTCTCCTTCCTGACCCATCAGCGCTCATACCCATCGTCCCCGCAGACCCAGAACCAGACCCGGAACCGGACCCAGAGCCGGATGTAGGAGGATTCCCAATCCAAGACGGACGCCGCGCACCAAGTGGTGGGGGAGCAAAGTTCACTATGTTGCTGCTGCTTGAGATCCGCGGTCTATGCGAAGGAGGCTCGCGATCGTCTGTGCGTCGTGGCATACTTGTACCGCTTCCAATTCCAATTTTTCACAGTGTAATGGGCAAACAGTTCAGATATTTGGTTGCGTTCTTGGATCTTCTTCCAAGCCTCCCATAGATTTTACCGCGGGCGCAAGGTTGGGAACGCGTGGAGAAGGGAGGTTGATGGAAGGAGGCGTGTTTAGGCGTGTTTGGTAAGACGCCGTCACGTGGTCGGCGCGTCGCGCTTAAAATGTAGTAAGGCCCAGTTCGGGATCCCCAATTGTTAGCTAGAGGTCAGCTAGCTAATGTGTCACATCAAGTCACTCGGTCATGCAACCGGCAAAGAAGGCGGCTCGGCAATTGGGATCGCTGATCAAAATCATTATGTATCCCGCTGCTTCCCGCTCGCTATTGGATTATCCCGCCATCGGCGATGACAAGACCAATCTCTGAATTGAAGCCATTTGAGAGGGCGCACTATGGGCGCTTCATTAGATGTGTATTTTAAGTAAATTTACCCGTAGTGTTTTCAATGTGTGGAGAATCACAGCGAGACAGAGGCAATAAAGTTTTTGAGGGGGCGGCACTGGCAGAGACGACGAGGAGAGGAGGTTGATGCAAATTTGATGTTTCATGATATTGATGGATGTGCCGAAACGGAGCGGTCCAGACCAAAGTGACTGATGGTGACACTCTATTTACTAAATATGCATTTGGCAGGGAAATTTAGAAAATGGGATTTTAAATCGGGATCCCGAACAGGGCCTAATCTAGTAAATAACCACCGACCGAGCCACCAAAAGCATTGACCGAGCCCAAATCTAACCACCAATTTCACCTTTAACCATTGACTGAGTCCGACTTTTGGCCGCTCCAACTCTGACTGAGCCAAACTTTTAACCGTTCCATTTTATTTATCTTCGAATATTTTGAATGGAGCATCACCGACTCTCGGCGCCGACCACTCCATCGAGTTCGAACTTACTTCTCTATTAGGTGAGGTCTTTAGATAAATAGCAGTGATTTATTCAAACTTGACAAATCTAAAGTGTCCGCTCCGACGCAATTCTTCCCATTCCTTTCTGCCTTTAACCTGACTCATCCATATAGAATCCGCATTCTCCATCAGAATTGCACCATTCCCTCGCCTACTCCTCCACGACGGGGTACCCCACAATAATGGGGGTACCTCTTCGCATTTGTACTCTTCTTGAACAGTTACCACAGTGTCCGTGAGGACGAACAGCACACGCGCGCTCTTTTTCTTCTCCCAGTCCGAGTCGCTCCTGCTACGCACTGGAGAAAAATCTAGCTCCGAAAGCGATTGGGTCTCCGCTTCACACCAATTCGTCTGCAACTCGCTCTCATTCCAAGGCGGGCAGCGATAAAGCCGGACCATCGGGTGTGCATTGCGCCAGCGCAGTTCATGTTCGAAAGCGGGAATATCGGCGTCGTACTCTGTGATGGCGCGGCGTATCAACAGTGCGAGATCGCGCAGGGAGAACGCTTGGAAGTCCCGAGCGGGAATTAGCCGGACGGGGATTGTCGATGAGGCGTTGTGAATATACGGCTGCGCGAGAATGGACCCGCCGGGGAAAATATGTTTGGGGCGCAGGTTCACGCGTATGTGGATGTGCACCCACGTCGGGTCGTCCCTCCTGCGGAGGCTGTAGCTCGCCTAAAGGAAATCCATTTTTCGATTAATGGTCAGATGAAAAGGCGAACCTTGAACCACCACGCCATGAGGACATCGGAACTCGAAACCCACTCAGTCGACCCTTCCTGCTTCAATTCTTCCATTATTTGGCGCCTTTGATCTTCTAGAAATGCCTTTGGTACCCGGATGAGCTGACTGACCTCGGGGTCCAACCAGTCCCGCACCCAGGACAGAAGCTTTGAAAGTATTGGATCACCCATGACAATCGGGGACTGTGCAGGCGTTAAATACGCGTATCCGCGCACGGAATAATTCAATGTTGTCGGAGGGCAGAAGCTCTCGAATGGCGCCAGATCCCACTCCATACCTGGGATCTCGTCAAGATTGTGTCCAGCAATCACCCGCGTCCACGAGTAGAGGAAGGTCGAGATTCCGGGTGCATCGAATACCATCTGGGACGTGGTGATCCCGATGAGGGTGAGGTCGTCGAAAACGGAGACGTGCACATGCAGCATGGGCAGGTTGGATGCAATGAACCCTGCCGTGGATGTGGGGCACGTTTTGCTCACTAGATACATCCTCATCCCTGGGAATTGGCAGAGGAATGGTTCTGAATCGGACCGGTTTGCGAGCCCGTGAATGTCCGGACGCGCAGACTGAGGCGACCCGTACGGTTCGTGGTAATACTCCGTTGTGAACACGACAGGGGGGGTGTTTGCATCAAATTTGAAAGGAATGTGGAACTCGTACACCTTTATGTTGTGGAAGGTGAATGAATAAGGGACAAAACGCTGCACGGATGTACCTTGTTTCTGAACGCAAGCCGAGCGCCGGCTCTGGGAAACTTGCGCGTGACGAGCGCCCACAGGCTGTGTTCGAGTTTTTCGACATCCAGGCGGGCGTCGATAACGAGGCCGGTTGTCATGACCATGTCCCGCTGTGCAATATCCAGAGCTGAGCATGGAACGACGCGCATACCTGGCGGCACCGGGATTGGTGGATGTGAGAAGAGTTCGACGAAGAAGCGGGAAAACATTAGAATTTTGACAACAATCCAAGTGGCAGCGCATATACAGCACTCCTCATGGCGATGCCGAGTCAGGAGCAAGTCAGGAGGAACATTTATTGTTGTTTGTTCTACTTCTAGAAGGCCACGCCTGCACGTGCATAGCAACCCAAATGCGGAAATTATATTCTAGATGAACCAACTAACTTTCCCAGAGGTATCTCGGACCCATAAATATCGAGTTTTCTGCAAACTAAACAGCAGACCCTCGTGGATCGGCTCTTGCTCAATTGATTTTGGATGCTCATCTGACGAGAGGCCTCCCGAAGGTATATAGGGAGATACTCATTGTTTTTTTTCTGTCCTAGAAGGTCTTACCAGCATGAATTCATGGAAATAGCATAAACCAAGTGATTTTCCGATCATGAAGGTAACTATTCCATTGGCTGATGTACATGTAATTTCCCCGATATAAATTTACTCAAGATAACCCTAGAAACCAAGTACTGAAAGCCCTCAGGGATCGTGGTGACCGCTCTTGCTCAATACAAGTGTAATGATAGAACTGAGGAGAAGGGGGTGAACCCTCCCGAGGGCATTGGAGGAGTTGATGTCATTTTCTTCTTTTGTCATTGTATCTTCCAGTGGGAAGCAGAATTTTTTGGTCGGGAAAAGAGAGGATGGATGAACTGGGGTTGATGTGATTCTCGAAGAGATCTCACGCCATTTATTTATTGTAGGCTACTCCAATTGACTGGAGAATTTATGATTATTCTCCCGCCTGTCCTCTGAATTATATTCACCCAAGATGATGCTAGGAACCAAGTACTGAAAGCCCTTGTGGATCGTGGCGATCACTCCTACTTAATAAAATGGTTTCGTTTGGTCTACATCTGAGGAGAGCGGGCTAGAATCCTCAGAGGGCATATTGGGTGAAAGTCTGTTTTTTTTTTTGTGCTGTCCTGTTATCTTTCGGTGGGAATCAGAAAGTTTCGTTGCGAAAAGAGAATGATTCTCCAGAAGCTACTCCAATTATGTAACTCGAAAATTTATCCTCCAGCCTGTCTTCTGAATTATTTTCACTCGATAATGTTAGAAACCAACTGCTCAAGCCCATGAAGATTGTGGTGATCACTCCGGCTCAATAGATGTTGAACCCAGAATCAGAGGAGAGACGGAGGGTTCGAATCCTCCCGAGGGCATATGAGGCAAAGTAGAACCTTTTTCTGCTTTTGTCCTTGTACCTTTCGGCGGGAAGCAGAAAGTTCTTTGCCGGGAAAGAGAGGATCGGCGAAATCGCTGACTTGTGAATTTATTCTCCGCCGCCCTGTCTTCCGAACTATATTCGCTCAATATACTGTATCTTTTCATTCAATTCGTCGGTCACGCGTCACAGGGGGCCTGACGGCGACGAACTTTGGTCGTTGTCACGCGTCACCAAGGCGGTTGACGAATATGTTTTTTGTCACGGTTTCCCCAGAAAATGGCTCCAGAGCCATATAGAATCCGCATAAATAATCTCGGGGGTTTAGAGGCTGGAAATCGAGCAGTCAGACCCATTTTCGTCCGATTTTTCCTCATGGAAGCCAAGTTTCCACCTGAAATTTGACCAAAATTAACTGAGATCAAAAGAAAATCTGCACAAGTGGCGTTATAAGTCAAATTTAGTCCGAAAATGGTCAGGAACAGATCTCTGAGGTCCCTGTATCATTTAGAAACAATATGAAGGTCCGAGAATTTTTGTCCTTGTCACGCTCATTCTTGGGTGTTGACGAGGTGACGAATTGGTTCAACATGTCACACGTCACACCCCCTGTCGAATTGAATGAAATTATACAGTAATGCTAGAAACCAAGTGCTGAAGCTCTCGTGGATCGTGGTCATCACCCCTGCCCAATATCAGATTTCGATACTTGTGGCTATCTGTGGAGAGGAGGTTCGAATCCTTCCGAGGGCATACATTCACGGGAAACTAGTTTTGTTTCGTCCTTTTTTCTTCTTCTTTCCGTTAAGATCGAGTGAGTTCCTAAAAAATGCCACCATCCACAGCACCATGGTTGCGTTGCAGACTCGCAGCTGTCTACCAAGGCACCCCAATCCTGCCTTCTCCGCTCATTTCACAGTGAATCAAGCGGTTTAAGCTTCGCGGCACCTGCCACCACCTGGCTGGGTTCACTGTAGAAATAAAACACAATTGCAGCCAGCCTATGACCTCGGGAGGATTTGAACCTTCGCCTCTCCTCATATTTTCCAGAAGACGTGAGTATTGACTGGGAGTGATCAACACGATCCACAAGGGCTTCCTCCATCTCTTCCTTCCCTTATGTTGAATGAATCTAATTCACACTACGTCCTTGCATGTCAACTATAAATTGTAATACTCACGGAGATTTGAAGAAATTGGAAATTTGAACTAGATAGTAGTGAATCAAGCCAGTTAAATGTGGACAAACCTGTTTTCAAAGCTACCGTTGGCCAGGGCCCGCTGTTGAAAAAAGAAACAGAGGAAGACAACAACACATGCCCCCGGGAGGATTCGAACCTCCGCCTTCTCCCATAAGATCATTAGCTGAAGGCCTCGCCATTGAGTAGGAGCGATCCCCACGATCTACTGAGACTTTCTGTTCCTGTTCTTAACTTGAACTTGAGAGTATATTTAATTGACGTTGAATCCGAGTCATATAGAACAGCCATTGACACATGAATGGATAGTCAGAGACTCAGAGATATCGAACAGTTCAACGTGAATTTACGCTCCATAGCGACGACCGTCGGCGGAGAAAAACAAAGCACATAAATCATGCCCTCGGGAGGATTCGAACCTCCATCTCTTCCCGGATTTGAATTGCATCGACCATAGACCAATTATTTAGCAGGAGGGATCGCCACGATCCACGAGAGCTTCCTCCACCTTCTCCTCCCCTCAGGTTAATCAAATCTATCTAGATTCTACACTGAATCCTTGAACATCAATGATAAATTGGAACGCTTATGGAGATTCCAGGATATTGGAAATTTCGACCAGACCGTGAATTCGACCTTGTTTAAATCTACAGACCTGGCATCGGAGGCTTACAACTTTCCCTGTGCGGAGGAAATAAAAAGTCTTTCACGCAAGCCACATGCCCTCGGGAGGGTTCGAACCTCCACCTCTCCTCAGACTTCTACAATGCAACTGTATCAAGCAGGAGGGATCACCGCGATCTACGAAGGCTTTCTGTCCCTGTTCCTAGCTTGGACTTGACTGAATCTCACTCGCTTAGACTGCAGGCCGGAAAACGTGAACCACATTCAAAGTCGAATGACCTCCATCGCCGGAGAATCAAGCATACTGACCAGATTAAATTTCACGGAGGAGGCCGTTGGCAGAGAGAGAAAAAATGAGGCATACTATCGCAATGCCCTCGGGAGGATTCGAACCTCCGCCTCTCCCCAAATTATTATTTGCCTGGCTGAAATCCCATTGAGTAGGAGCAATCACCACGATTTACGGGGAACTTTCTGTCCCTGTTCTTAGCTTGAGTTTGAGAGTAAATTTAATTGACATTGAATCCAGATTATAGAGAACAGCCTGGCATATGAATGGATAACGGGAGAATCAGAGATATTGACCAGTTTAACGTGAATTTACACTCCATAGCGACGACTGCCGGCGGAGAAAAAACAAAACACATAAATCATGCCCTGGGGAGGATTCGAACCTCCATCTCTCCTTGCATTTACTTTACAACCATATATATAGCAGGAGGGATCGCCACAATCCACGAGGGCTTTCTGTCCCTATTCCTACCTCAAACTTGATTGAATCTGAACTGCAGATGACGACAACGGCAACGCCAAATAAGTGCATAGCCATAAAATCGCTCTAGTGTTCTTAGACTCTCCAAATGTCGCATCAAATAGATTGAACTTCGACGGCCCTGGGGTTTCGACTTTCCCACTGTAAAAAAAAAGAAATCCAAATTTAGAGAACCGCATGGCCCCGGAAGGATTCGAACCTCCACCTCCCTCAAGATCCTCAGGGATACTATTGAGTGGGAGGATCACCGCGATCTACGGGGAACTTTCTGTCCCTGTTCTTAGCTTGAACTTGAGAGTAAATTTAATTGACACTGAATCCGAGTACTATAGAACAGCCATTGGCATATGAGACAATCAGAGATATTAAACAGTTCAGCAAAATCGTGAATTTAAATTTCACAGAGGGGGATGGAGGGAACCGTCAGCGGAGGAGGAAAAAAAAAAAAAAAAGGGTGGATGGTGGCCCATGCCCTCGGGAGGATTCGAACCTCTGCGTCTCCCCAAATTATGATTTGCCTTTGGCAGATTTGGCATTGAGTAGGAGCAATCACCACAATCCACGAGGGCTTTCTCTCTCTGTTCTTAGGTTGAACTCGAATGAATCAATTCTGAGCTGTGGAGGACGACAATGGGAATACAAGGTATAAGTGAATGGCCCGAGAATCGCTCTAGTATTGGATATTAAACTCTTACTAAATGCCGCGTAAGTAGATTGAACTTCGACGGCTTTGGGGTTTCGACTTTCTCACTGTGAAAAAAAGAAATTCAAGTTTGGGGAAACAGATGTCCCCGGGGGGATTCGAACCTCCATCTCTCCTCGGACTTGAATTGCATCGACCACAGGTTGGTTATTTAGCAGGAGGGATCGCCACGATCCACGAGGGCTTCTTCCATCTCTTCCGGCCCTCATGATGAGTGAATATAATTCACGCTGTATCCTTGAGAATAACAACCACATTTCAAAGATTTTATGAGCTCCGTCGCCGGAAAATCAAGCATACTGAACACTTCAACTTGAATTTAAGTTCCTAGTGGTGACTGTCAAAGAAGAAAAAAAAGCTTGGTTACCAACTACCCACTATGCCCTCGGGAGGATTCGAACCTCTGCCTCTCCCAGGACTTGAATTGCATTGACCACATTTTGGTTATTTGGCAGGGGGGATCACCACGATCCACGAGGGCTTCCTCCACCTCTTCCTCCCCTCATGTTGAGTGAATCTAATTCACGCTGTATCCTTGAGAATAACAACCACATTTAAGATCCATTAATATTGAACTTCGTTGTGGCCGGAGAATCAATCATATTGAACAGTTCAACTTGAATTTAAATTTGACAGACCGTGGGCGGAGAGAAAAAAGATTGGATAACCCAATTATGTGTGCCCCCGGGAGGATTGGAACCTCTGCCTCTCCCCAAAGCACTTGACCCGATCATGAAGTAGGAGGGATCACCATGATCCACGAGGGCTTTCTCTCTCTGTTCTTAGCCTGAACTTGAGAGTAAATTTAATTTAATTGACATTGAATCCAGATTATAGAGAGCAGCCATTGAGATATGAATGGATAGCTAGAGAATCAGAGATATTGACCGTTCAACTTGAATAAATTTTACAGAGCGGGAGGGAGGGAGCTGTTGGTGGAGAAAAAAAGACCGAAGATCGTTCCTATAATGACCTCGGGAGGATTCGAACCTCTGCCTCTCCCCAAATTATCATTTGCCTACCGCTCATTGAGTAGGAGGGATCACCACGATCCACGAGGGCTTTCTCTCCGTTCTTAACTTGGACTTGAGAGTAAATTTAATTGACATTGAATCCAAATTATAGAGAGCGGTCATTGACATGTGAATAGATAGCCAGAGAACAGAGATATCGACCAGTTCAACGTGAATTTACGCTCCATAGCGACGACCATCGGCGGAGAAAAATCAAAACACATACATCATGCCCCCAGGAGGATTCGAACCTCCGCCTCCCTCAAGATCCTCAGGATAATGCAGGGATAGTATTGAGTGGGAGGTATCGCCACGATCCATGAGGGCTTCCTCAACTTCTTCCTTTCCTCAGGTTGAGTCTATCTAGATTCTAAAATGCATCCTTGAACACATCAACTACAAAATGGAATACCTACGGAGCTTTGGAGAAATTGGACATTTCAAATTTTCAACCAGACAGTGAATCAAGCAGGATGTACTTTGGGGGACCTGTTCTCAAAGCTACCACTTACTCGGGCCCACTGTTGAAAGAAAAAAAACAGAGGAAGGCAACAACCCATGCCCTCGGGAGGATTCGAACCTCCGCCTCTCTCCAAATTATCATTTGCCTACGGCTCATTGAGTAGGAGGGATCACCACGATCCATGAGGGCTTTCTCTCTGTTCTTAGGTTGAACTTGAATGAATCAATTCTGAACTGTGGAGGACGACAATTGTGACGGAAGCGAGAGGATCGAGTTCCGGCACAAGGTGGCAAATCGAGAGAACTGGTGTAAGTTGTCGATTAACCGAAGAACTGTAACTACATCAGGTACACTACTTATATACTATGAATCAAAGGCTGTGCATGGAGTGCATGGAGCATAATGATGAGGTGCGGCAGCAGCTCATCCAGATCATATGGCATAATAGTCATAAAAGGAATAGTTTGGGAGCATAGAACAACAAAAATAAATATTTCCGTTACAACAATGGGGATACAACGTATAAGTGAATGGCCGGAGAATCGCTCTGGTATTGGATCTTAGACTGTCACCAAATGGCGAGTCAAGTAGATTAAACATCCATGACCCTGGGTCGCCCACTGTCAAAAAAAAAAAAAAAAAAAAAACTGGACAGAACCACATGTCCTCGGGAGGATTCGAACCTCCATCTCTCCTCAGACTTGCATAAGTTCCACAGATCAATTATTTAGCAGGAGGGATCGCCACGATCCACGAGGGCTTTCTCTCCATATTCCCACCTCAAACTTGATTGAATCTGAACTGCAGATGACGACAACGGCAACACAAATCTGCATAGCCATAAAATCGCGCTAGTGTTAGATATTAGACTCTCGCCAAATGCCGAGTCAAGTAGATTAAACATCAATGACCCTGGGTCGCCCACTGTCCAAAAAAGAAAAAGCACTACTGCAACCACATATCCTCGGGAGGATTCGAACCTCCATCTCTCCTCGGATTTGAATTGCATCGCCATAGATCAACTATTCAGCAGGAGGGATCGCCACGATCCACGAGGGCTTTCTCTCCCTATTCCTAGCTTGAACTTAATTGAATCTGAACTGCAGATGACGACAACGGCAACACGAAATAAATGCATGGCCGTAAAATCGCGCTAGTGTTAGATATTAGATTCTCACCAAACGCTGAATCAAGTGGATTAAACATCCATGACCCTGGGTCGCCCCCTGTCAAAAAAAAAAAAAAACCGGAACCGTAGCCACATGTCCTTGGGAGGATTCGAACCTCCATCTCTCCTTGGACTTGCATAAGTTCCACAGATCAATTATTTAGCAGGAGGGATCGCCACGATCTACGAGGGCTTTCTCTCCCTATTCCTACCTCAAACTTGACTGAATCTGAACTGCAGAGGACGACAACGGCAACACAAAATAAATGCATAGCCATAAAATCGCACTAGTGTTAGATATTAGACTCTCACCAGATCCGAGTCAAGTAGATTAAACATCCATGACCCTGGGTCGCCCACTGTCAAAAAAAAAAAAAAAAAACTGGACGGAACCACATGCCCCAGGAGGATTCGAACCTCCAAATTGATTTCTATTCAAAGGCGCAACATGCAGTAGGAGCCATCACCATGACCCACGAGGGCTTTCTCTCTCTGTTCTTAACTTGAACTTGAGAGTGAATCTAATTCACATTGAATCCTGGAATAACGATTGACAATGGATAGGAATCAGAGGTATTAGCGCTTTAACGAACTCGAGAATCGGAATCTTGCAGAGGGGTATGGACCGTTGACGGAGAAAAACGACTGATGACTGCATCACGACCCAGGAGGATTCGAACCTCCGATCTCCCATAAGATCTTCGCTGGCAAATGCTTCAATATAAATATCAATGAGGGGGAGCAATCACCATGATCCACAGGGGCTTTATGGCTCTGTTCATAGCTTGAACTTGAGGGAATTTAATTCACACTGTGTCCTAGAGCATAACAATAACTATAACTTGGAATAGGTTACCATTAGGGACCTTAAGGATATTGAACTCTTCATCTAGATCGTGAATTCAACATGGTAAAAAATATACCGCAGATCTGCTTCGCCATTCCCGGATGTAAAAAAATGGAATGAAGAATGCACACTATGCCCTCGGGAGGATTCGAACCTCTGTCTCTCCCATAAGATCCTCAGACTGACTGCAAATCCATTGAGTGGGAGTGATCACCACGATCCACGAGGGCTTCCTCCACCTCTTCCGGCCCCCTGTTGAGTGAATCAACCCAGATTCTAGAATGCATCCTTGAACATCAACGATAACACTCATGAGATTTGAACATATTTAAAATTTCACCTAGAAGCACTTCGAAGAACCAGTTTTCAAAAGCTACCACTGGGCAGGGCCACTGTTAAAAAAAAAGCAAGGACAACCTAATCATGCCCCCGGGAGGATTCGAACCTCCGCCTTTCCCGAAATCTGCAACATCCTTGGATGCAACAGGAGCAATCACCACGATCCACGAGGGCTTTCTCTCTCTGTTCTTAGGTTGAACATGAATGAATCAATTCTGAACTTTGGAGGACGACAATAGCAACACAAAATCTGCATAGTCATAAAACCGCGCTAGTGTTAGAGATCTTAGACTCTCACCAGATGCTGAGTCAAGTAGATTAAACATCAATGACCCTGGGTCGCCCACTGTCCAAACAAGAAAAAGCACTACTGCAACCACATGTCCTCGGGAGGATTCGAACCTCCATCTCTCCTCGGACTTGCATAAGTTCCACAGATCAATTATTTAGCAGGAGGGATCACCGCGATCCACGAGGGCTTCCTGCATGGTCCTCGAATGCATCTAACCCAGGCTACAATCTATCACAGGACTTGCTCGGGTTGGAAGCTCGAGGGCATCGGCCCGGATCTCCGACGAACTGTGTTATCTTATCTCTGTGCCAAGCCAATTGGCAGCATTCCGTTTCTCGCGGAACCTCGGTCTTCATCAACGTTGATCACCTTCAACGCGCACGTTCTTCCGAGGCTCTGGGACTGTAAAAACCAAATGCATTCTGGTCCAAATATTCGATGACTAGCATTCAAAAGAACACTCCGCACTACGTCCAGATCTCTGTGCTCTGTTCGCTCCCTCGAAGCATTGGCACGCCGTCCCTCCCTTGTTATTGGTTGCAGCGAAAGGAGAATGGTTGAACTTGCGCTGCTGTGATTCTTCCGCCATTTATCCACTGTAGGAAGCTACTCCAATGGATTAGAGAATTTATTCTTTGGGCTGTCTTCTGAATTATACTCACTCAACATGATGCTAGCAACCTACTCAAGCCTTTGTGGATCGTGGTGATCATTCCTGCTCAATAATGTTTGGATTATCTTCCCCTGAGGAGAGGGGGTTCGCATCCTCCCAAGGGCATACTAGGTGGGAAAGTTACTCATTTTCTTTTTGTCCCTTGCACCTTCTGGCGGGAAGCAAAATATTATTTGCTGGCAAAGAGAGGGTCGAGCTCATTGACACGAATCTCCAGCCATTTATTCCAATTAATCGTGGGAAGCTACTCCAATCAATTGGAGAATTTATTCTCCGAATTATACTCACTCGAAATGATGCTAGAAACTAGATGTTTCAAGCCCTCGTAGATCGTGGTGATCACTCCTGCCCAATACAAGTTTGAAGAATCTACAGCCGAGGAGAGGAGGTTCGAATCCTTCCAAGGGCATACACTGGCATTCACGGGTTACCAGTTTATTTCGTCCTTTTTTTTTCTTCTTTCCGTTAAGATCGAGTGAGTTTCTAAAAAATGCCACCATCCACAGCACCATGGTTGCGTCGCAGACTCGCAGCTGTCTACCAAGCGCACCCCAATCCTGCCTTCTCATTTCACAGTGAATCAAGCAGTTTAAACTTCGCGGCACCTGTTTTCAAAGCCACCACCTGGCTGGGCTCACTGTGGAAATAAAACACAATTGCGGCCAACCTATGACCTCGGGAGGATTTGAACCTTCGCCTCTCCTCATATTTTCTAGAAGAATTGAGTATTGACTGGGAGTGATTAACACGATCCACGAGGGCTTCCTCTATCTTTTCCTGCTCCCACGTTGAGTGAGTCTAATTCACACTACGTCCTTGCGTGTCAACTATAAATTGTAATACTCGCGGAGATATGAGAGTATTAGGGATTTCAACCAGACTGTGAATCAAGCAGGAGGATTCGAACCTTCGTCTCTTCCCAGAACAATGGAAGACGCAAGTATGATGTAGGAGCGATCACCACGATCCACAAGGGCTTTCTCTCTCTGTTCTTAGCCTGAACTTGAATCAATCAATCGGGACTGTAGGATGCCAACTGCAACACAAAATCTGCACTAAGAGCGAGACTCAGGGATGTTGAATAATTCAATCAGACCGTGAATTCGACCTTGTTTAAAGTTACAGACCTGGCATCGGGGGTTCACCACCTTCCCGGTGCGGAGGAAATAAAAAGTTATCCATGCAAGCACCATACCCTCGGGAGGATTCGAACCTCCGCCTCTCCCGAAATCTTCAGCATCAATGGAATGCAACAAGAGCGATCACCGCGATCCACGAAGGCTTCCTCCACCTCTTCCGGCCCCCATGCCGAGTGAATCAACCCAGATTCTAGAATGCATCCTTGAACATCAACGATAACACTCACGAGATTTGAACATATTTAAAATTTCACCTAGAACCACTTCGAAGAACCAGTTTTCAAAAGCTAACACTTGCCAGGGCCCAGGGCCATTGTCCAAAAAAAAAAAAAGTCATAATATTTCTATGCCCCCGGGAGGAATCGAACCTCCGCATCTCCTCGAATTTGAGTGGCATACGGGTATTCAGCAGGAGCGATCACCACGATCCACGAGGGCTTTCTCTCTCTGTTCTTAGGTTGAATTTGAATGAATCAATTCTGAGCTGTGGAGGGCGACAATGGGAATACAAGGTATAAGTGAATGGCCCGAGAATCGCTCTAGTATTGGATATTAGATTCTCACCAAATGCCGAGTCAAGTAGATTGAACTTCGACGGCCCTGTGAAAAAAAAGAAATTCAAGTTGCGGGAACAGAATGCCCCCGGGAGGATTCGAACCTCCGCCTCTCCCCAAATTATTATTTGCTTACGGCTCATTGAGTAGGAGGGATTACCACGATCTACGAGGGTTTTCTGACCCTGTTCCTAGCTTGAACTTGAGAGTAAATTTAATTGATATTGATTCCAGATTATAGAGAGCAGCCATTGGGATATGAATGCGTAGCTAGAGAGTCCGAAATATTGACCAGTTCAACTTGAATAAATTTGACAGAGCGGGATGGAGGGAGCTGTCGGCGGAGAAAAAAAAAAGACAGAAAGCCGTTGTTGTAATGACCTCGGGAGGATTCGAACCTCCGCCTCTCCTCGGATTTGAATTGCATCGACCACAGATCAATTATTTAGCAGGAGGGATCACCACGATCCACGAGGGCTTTTTCTCTCTGTTCTTAGGTTGAACTTGAATGAATCAATTCTGAACTGTGGAGGACGACAATGGGAATACAAAATCTGCATAGCCATAAAACCGCTCTAGTGTTAGAGATCTTAGACTCTCACCAGATGCCGAGTCGAGTAGATTAAACATCCATGACCCTGGGTCGCCCACTGTCAAAAAAAAAAAAAAAAACACTGGAACTGTAGCCGCATGCCCCCAGGAGGGTTCGAACCTCTGCCTCTCCCCAAATTATCATTTGCCTACCGCTCATTGAGTAGGAGGGATCACCACGATCCACGAGGGCTTTCTCTCCGTTCTTAGCCTGAACTTGAGAGCTAATTTAATTTGATTGACATTGAATCCAGATTATAGAGAGCGGTCATTGACATGTGAATGGGCAGCTAGAGAATCAGAGATATTGACCAGTTCAACTTGAATAAATTTTACAGAGCGGGATGGGGACCGTTGGCAGAGAAAGAAAAAAAGAAAGCCATTCCGAATGACCTCGGGAGGATTCGAACCTCCATCTCTCCTCGGATTTGAATTGCATCGCCATAGATCAATTATTTAGCAGGAGGGATCGCCACGATCCACGAGGGCTTTCTCTCTCTGTTCTTAACTTGAGCTTGAGGGAGCTTAATTGATGAAGAATCCAGATCATATAGAACAGCCATTGACATATGAATAGAGAACCAGAGAATCCGAAATATTGACCAGTTCAACTTGAATAAATTTTACAGAGCGGGATGGAGGGAGCTGTCGGCGGAGAAAAAAAGACATTAAACCGTTCCTGTAATGACCTCGGGAGGATTCGAACCTCCGTCTCTCCCAGAACCATTGAAAGCACACATGTATGAAGTAGGGGCGATCGTCACGCTCCACGAGGGCTTTCTCTCCCTATTCCTAGCTTGAACTTGATTGAATCTGAACTGCAGATGACGACAACGGCAACACGAAATCTGCATAGCCATAAAACCGCGCTAGTATTAGATTTTGGACTCTCACCAGAAGCTGAATAAAGTAGATTGAACTTCGACAGCCCTGGGGTTATGACTTTCCCACTGTGAAAAAAAGAAATTCAAGTTCGGAGAAACGTATGTTCCCGGGAGGATTCGAACCTCCACTTCTCCCATCAGATTCTCAACTGAATGCTTTAATGGATATTGAGTGGAAGGGATCACCAAGATCCACAAGGGCTTCTTCCACCTCTTCCTTCCCTCATGTTGAGTGAATCTAATTCACTGCATCCTTGAGAATAACAACCAGTCAAGGTGGAATGAAAACCGTCACCAGAGAATCAAGCTTAAGGATATTGACCAGTTGACTTGAATTCAAATTCACAGAGCGGGATGTCAACGGAGGAAAAAAAAAGGGGTGGACAGGCCATGCCCTCGGGAGGATTCGAACCTCCGCCTCTCCTTAAACATTATATCCTTACCGGCGATAAAGTAGGAGGGATCACCACGATCCACGAGGGCTTCCTGGCTTGTCCTCGAATACATCTAACCTACACTGCGATCTATTAGAGGACTTACCGGGGACTGGAACGGAGACAAGCTCGAGGGCATCGGCCCGGATCTCCGATCTCCTGCATTATCTTATCTCTGTGCCAAGCCAATTGGCAGCTGCCCGTTTCTCGCGGAACCGGTCTTCATCAACGTCGATCACCAAGCGCACGTTCTTCCGAGGCTCTGGGACTGTACAAACCAAATGCATCTGGTCCAATATTCGATGATTAGTATTCGAAAGAGGACCGCTCCGCACTACGTCCAGATCTCTGACAGTAGCACGACACGGTGATAAAACGAATGTGGAACGCTGCTGCGTAATGCTTCCATGAATCCATCCGTGCTCGACGCTAATCAACTACTTCCATTCTCGTGCACAAATACCTCCAGTTCCGGGCGAGGGGTGCCGTCTCAGTGCTTCCCCTGTGCTCTGTCCGGCCCCCTCGATGCACCCTCCCTTGTGGTTGGCGGGGCGGCGGCGGCGGCTCTCCATTCTCCCGCACACGCGGCGCCGGCACCCGCCAGCCAGAGTTCTACGACCCACGGATCCTGGGCGGGGAGATGCTCAATAACGGTGCGTCCCACTCTTGTGTATCTGACTAATAGTAACAACGAAACGACGCAGCGAGTCGACACGGCGGCGAGCCCCTCAACGTGATCATCTCCAGGCGCAGCACGCCCTCCGTCCTCACCGACGCCGGCTTCCTCGGCTATGCCGGCGCACTCGGATTGTCCGTCCCACTCCTTTCTTCCTTGTTGTCCCGCGCAGTTTCTAACTTTGTCAATGTCATGTAGCGCAGACGAGTGCCTGGGGTTCCACATCGGCGACCGGCAGCCCGCGAATCTGGGGGATGGGCATGGGTGGGTGGACGAGGGGATGGTGTTGAGGGAAGACTTTGGGTCGGCGGCGATAGGGACGTGTTGGGAGAGTGTTGTTGGTGCGTCTGTGTCTCTTTGCTTTATGTCTTCCCTTCCCTTCTCTTTGCCCTTTCCCTTTTCTGTGCTTCTCCTGAGGAAGACTACTTTACTTACGGACAAATACACACAGGCGGGAACCATCTCCGGTACCTACATCCCTCCTCCTCGCAAATCATAATAGCGGCTGCTGACCCAGGCTGCGCCACAGGATGTACCGCCAAAACGGCCCCGCCGCCAACTCCGGCGCGCTCTTCCTCGCGGTGTCGCATGAGAGGGTGTGTCTTCCCTCCCTCTTCCCTCCCTCCCCTCCCTTGGCCTTGATCTCGTCCTCGACCACCCTTGTCCTCGTTCTTCTCTCCTTTCTCCCTCGTCCGCTTCCTACCACCCCCATGCTCGAGCCCTAAGCTACAGTACTGACCCACCCCTCCCAGAACTTCCTCACGCACCACACCATCTCACCCGACGGGTACAACCTCGGGCGCGACCTCCTCGTCGCGCGCGCCACCACCACGCGCACCGTATTCAAGGGCGTGCGCTATGCCACGAGTGTACGGAGGCTGGAGGGGCTGTTGGGGGTTGGGAAGGGGGGGTGCGTGGTTTTTTCTTTTTGGCTATTATTCGTTCCTTTTAACCCTGCACTCGTTCCCTTAATTCTCCACTTGTTCATTCGGGCGTCCATGATTCCTTTTCGTCACAACACAACGACGATGGCGAGTCTGACGAGCTGGGTGTGACGCGGGGACGAGTGACGTGTGCCGAGACAACGAGTGCGAGTGCGAGACGGGTCCGAGTCTGACGCGCGGACGAGGACGAGGATGAATCCCCTCCTTCCCTCCTCCCCTCCTCCCCTCCTCCTATTATATCCCTCCAAATCTCCAGCTGATCAGTGATATAGGATCAATCACAGTGCGTATCGCTTTTCTTATCTTCCTCCCTTCCCTCTTGGCTCCTTCCTCGCACCTCCTCGCACCTCGCTCCCTCCTTCCGTCCTCTTCCTCCATCCTCGTTCCACCTCCTCCGTGCACCTCGCAAGCTCCGAGCTTCGATTCCCTCCTCTTTCCTCCTTCCCTCCTCGCACCTTCTTCGTTCCTCGCCCCTCCATCCTCCATCCTCGTCCCACCTGGCCCCTCCTTCCCTCCTCGCGAGCTCCGAGTTTCGAATTCCGATACCCAACATGTTGGCCAGTTGGGCGGGGTGCGTCCGACTACGACAGCAACGGCAACGGCGACTCTGCGATCCGAGCGGACTCTGGTGGGCGAGGCGAGGCGCGGACTCTGGGGCCGACTCTCGCGCGCGTCCCGGGGCACTGAGGTGCCGGGTTCGGAGCGCGCGTACTGGGTGCTGGGTGCTGCGTCCAGCTCGCTCTCTGCCCCCTCTGCTGGGTGAGGCGAGGGGCTGACCCTACCGAGCGAGCCGCAATCTCCCGCCATTTATTTACTGTAGGCTACTCCAATTGATTGGATAATTTATAATTATTCTCCCGCCTGTCCTCTGAATTTTCGTTTGGTCTCCATCTGACATGAGGGCGGGTTCGAATCCTCAAAGGGCATGTTGGTTGAAAGTATTTTTTTTTTTTGCTATCCTGCAATTAATTCAACATTTTATTCTCCAGCCTGTCTTCTGAATTATTTTCACTCAATGATGTTAGAAACCAACTGCTCAAGCCCTTGAAGATCGTGGTGATCACTCCTGCTCAATAGATGTTGAACCCTGAATTAGAGGAGAGGCGGGGAGGGGGGGTTCGAATCCTCCCGAGGGCATGAGGCAAAGTAGAACCTTTTTCTTCTTTTGTTCTTGCATCCTCCGGTGGGAAGCAGCCAGTTTTGTTGGCGGGAAAACGGAATGAGTGAGCTCGTGGACTCGAATCTCCGGCCTTTACTCCAATTGATTGGATAATTTATTCACTCAAGTCTTCTGAATGGAATTTACCCAAGACAATGCTAGAAACTAAGTGCTGAAAGCCCTCGTGGATCGTGGCGATCACTCTGGCTCAATATTTTTTGGATTATCTTCATCTGAGGAGAGAGGGTTCAAATCCTCCAGGGCATACATTCATGGAAAACCAGTTTTGTTTCTTCCTTTTTTCTTTCCGCTGAGATCAAGTGAGTTTCTGAAAAAGCCACCACATCATGTTTGCGTCGCAGCCATAACACACGCCAATAGGCTTTTTTCAAAGCTACCATCTGGCTGGGCTCACTGTGGACAAAAAAGTCAGTCGAACCTGCATGCCCTCGGGAGGATTCGAACCTCCACCTCTCCTAATACTAACCAACGATGGACATCAAATGTAACAGAATATATCACCAAGATCCACGAGGGCTTCCAGTCCGGTTCCTACATAGCTTGAACCTAAGGTGAAATTAATTTACACCGTACTAGAGTGTATTTGCTATGAAGGTCCTTACTGGACAAAAGGACTTTTTTCTCATTGTTGTCGGCGATTTGAACGAGATCTTGCAAGATCTTTCAATTTCTGTCAAGATCTTTCAAGATTTTGCCACTTTTGCGAGATCTTGAGAGATCTTGCAAGTTCTTCAAAGATCTGACTTTTCTTTGTTGTCGCATTGCATGACATCTTTGAAGATCTTTGGAGATCTCATCGATTAATGTTCTTGCAAGATCTCCGGAGATCTTTCAATATCTCCCAAGAATTAAAGTAGAATTTTTCAGTCTTGGTTTTTACCGACATCTTGCAAGATCTTGGATGAGACATTTTTCCCTCTGCGGCCTGCTCTGGCAAGCGCCCCAGGCGCATCAACAACCCTCCGATCGGAACAATCCGAGCCGATGCACATCAAGGGAATCAAAAGCCATGATTTTGTGCAACTTGTCCCCAACCCATCTCCACACATCTAGACTAGTCCCCACCATATCTAGTCATGTCTAGACCATTACTCTTCAAAATCCTTCACCCCTATTTCCCTATCATGGGTTTCTGGGCTTCTATTGCCCTTCAGCCCACCCTGAGCCATCGATACTGTTCTTCGGGCTCTCCCAGCCTTCGGTGCCATGTCAATCGCTCCCAGTCCGATACCGATATTTGAATTAGGAAATGTCAGCCTAGAAAATTCAGGTATGTCTCAACACAAACTCCTCACAACGGTAAAATGCCAACGACAGAGTTAGTAAACTTGAGCACACAAATGGAGTGCAGCACTCGCTCGCCGTTTTGGTTATATAGGACGCTCGATTACAGTCAATATTCTCCCATGACTGAGTCGTAAGACCTCGTAAGACACTTGGACTCGGGCACTCCAAATTCTGCCCATTTATGTCTGCGAGGGATAGCCCTGAACTGGTCTGCCAGTAGGAAAGCCCTAAGTTCAAGTTTAACTCTGGATTGATACATCAACATCGGCTCATGACTGATCCAGACATCGATGCGCTTGATGTCCGTGGCCGGCCGGTGTAATCAGTTGAAAGATCTTTAAAGACCTCAATATTTGCACTGCATGGCAGGTTTGTTCGACAGCTCAATTTTCACCTAACATCTCTCAAGATCTTCTCCACAAATGCCCCCAAAACGAGATCAAACAGATCAAATTATGCTTCTCTTGCAAGATCTCGCGAGATCTTGAAGATCTTGAAAGATCTTGCAAGATGTGAGAAATTGCATCTCTTCTTGCAATTTCTCCACATTTCTTCAAATATCTCGAGAAAACGGGCCACTGCATTGCATAAATCTGAGATTTGTCCAGTAAGGACCCTCAAAATTTGCAGTCAAAAAATCGTGAAATCACAAAAAATGATAAGCGAGTTTCCTTGAAGAAATTGATAGAAACGCAGACGTCATTCTCACGAAACCAACCATTGACTTTTACACCCACCATGACGTTCCCAGGTGTGAGGATTCAAGAAATGCACGCTGCGAGATGAGCAGCGGACGACGCGTCGAAAAAACGCGGCTTCACAAGGCACGGGGAGTGGCTGAAAAGTAACATCGTCCCAAAACGGTCGACATCTCAAAAAATTCACACTTGGAGCTCAAGTCTTTTCAAAAAATCCTAAGCGCGTTTCATTTTTTAAAAAAGTCGATTTTTGGGGCTGCAAATACACACTACGATAAATATAGCGAGACTCAAGGGTGTCGAAACATTCAATCAGATCTTGTTTCAAGTTTACAGCCCTGGCGTCGTGGTAAGCCCTTTCGCGGTGCGGAGGAAAATAAAAGATTATTCACGTCAAGCCACACATGCACTGGGGAGGATTCGAACCTCTATCTCTCCTCAGACCAGATTCCTCGTGCATCAAGCAGGAGGGATCACCACGATCTACAGGGGCTTTCTGTCTCTGTGCTTAGCTTGGACTTGAGTGAGTTTAATCCGAGTTATAGCACAACCATTAACAATGGTGGCCAGAGCCTAAGAATCATAGATAATAAACGTTTCTTGAGCGGAATTTACATTCCACAGCGCGGGATGGGGGCCGTTGGCAGAAAAAAAAAGGTCAGATACACCGATTATGCCCCCGGGAGGATTCGAACCCCCCGCCTCTCCTTGGACTTGAATGGCGTTGAACATTGCACATATACATAGCAGGAGGGATCACCACGATCCACGAGGGCTTCCTCCAACTCTTCCTTCCCTCATATTGTCTGAATATAATTCACACTGTATCCAGATTATAGAGAGCAGCCATTGACATATGAATGGGTAGCTAGAGGATCAGGGATATTAAACAGCTCAGCAATCGTGAATTTAATTTCACAGAGGGGGAGGGGGCAGATACACCAGATGCCCACGGGAGAATTTGAACCTCCACCTCTCCCCGGACTTGAATTGCATTGACCACAGTTTGGTTATTTGGCAGGGGGGATCACCACGATCTACGAGGGCTTTCTGTCCCTATTCCTACCTCAAACTTGAACTGCAGATGACGACAACGGCAACACAAAATAAATGCATAGCCATAAAATCGCGCTAGTGTTAGATATTAGATTCTCACCAAATACCGAATCAAGTAGATTGAACTTCGACGGCCCTGGGGTTACGACTTTCCCACTGTGAAAAAAAAGACATTCAAGTCAGAAGAAATGTATGCCCTCGGGAGGATTCGAACCTCTGCCTCTCCCTTAAGAAACTGCTGGAATGCATCTCCAATATCGAGTGGGAGGGATCACCAAGATCCACGAGGGGTTCCTCCATCTCTTCCTTCCTTCATATTGTCTGAATATGATTCACGCTGTATCCTTGAGAATAATAACCACATTCAAGGTGGAATGCCTTCGTGCCTGAGAATCACAGTTCAACTTGAATTTAAATTTCGCGAAGGGGGATGGACGTTCGGTGGAGGAGAGAAAAAAGTTGACCTTTATCGGATACCCCATGCCCGCAGGAGGATTCGAACCTCCGCCTCTCCCGAAATCTTCAGCATCAGTGGAATGCAACAAGAGCGATCACCAAGATCCACGAGGGCTTTCTCTCTCCGGTCTTAGCTTGAACTTGAATCAATCAATCGGAACTGTGGAGGATGCCAACTCGAACACAAAATCTGCACTAAGAGCGCAACTCAAGGATGTTGAATAATTCAATCAGACCGAATCAGACCTTGTTTCTAATTTATAGACCTGGCATCAGGGCTCATCATTTTCCCGATGCGGAGGAAATAAAAAGTCCTTCACACAAGCCACATGCCCTCGGGAGGATTCGAACCTCCGCCTCTCCCTAAGATCATTAGCTGAATGCCACAATGGATATTGAGTAGGAGGGATCACCCCGATCCACGAGGGCTTTCTGTCCCTGTGAGTCCTAGCTTGAACTTCACTGAATCTAACTCGCTTAGACTGCAGGCCGGAAAACGTGAACCACATTCAAAGTCGAATGACCTCCACTGCCGGAGAATCACTTGGCAAGCATGTTGACTTCAACTTAAATTTCGCGGAGGGGGATGAGGCGTCGGCGGAGGAGAGAAAAAAAATGGTGTTGTTGATATCATGCCAATGCATGACCCCGGGAGGATTCGAACCTCCGTCTCTCCCCAAATAATTATCTGTCTACGCCTCATTGAGTAGGAGGGATCACCACGATCCACGAGAGCTTTCTCTCTCTGCTCTTAGGTTAAACATGAATGAATCAATTCTGAACTGTGGAGGACGACAATGGGAATACAAGGTATAAGTGAATGGCCCGAGAATCGTTCTAGTATTGGATATTAGACTCTCACCAAATGCCGAGTAAGTAGATTAAACATCCATGACCCTGGGTCGCCCACTGTCAGCAAAAAAAAAAAGCATTGGACTGGGACGACATGCCCCCGGGAGGATTCGAACCTCCGCCCCTCCCCAAATTATTATTTGCCTGGCTCAAATCGCATTGAGTAGGAGGGATCCCCGCGATCTACTGAGACTTTCTGTTGCTGTTCTTAACTTGAACTTGAGAGTAAATTTAATTGACTTTGAATCCAGAACATATAGAACAGCCATTGAGATATGAATGGATAGCTAGAGAATCAGAGATATTGACCAGTTCAACTTGAATAAATTTCGCAGAGCGGGATGGAGGGAGCTGTCAGAGAAAGAAAAAAAGAAAGCCATTCCTAATGACCTCGAGAGGATTCGAACCTCCATCTCTCCTCAGATTTGAATTGCATCGACCACAGATCAATTATTTAGCAGGAGGGATCACCACGATCTACGAGGGCTTTCTCTATCCCTTTCGCTCCCTCATGTCGAGTGAATCAATCCAGATTCTAAAATGCATCCTTGAATATCAACGATAAATTAAAACACTTATGGAGATTTCAGGATATTGGAAATTTCGACCAGACCGTGAATTCGACCTTGTTTAAATTTACAGACCTGGTGTCATGGGATTACCACTTTCCCGGTGCGGAGGAAAATAAAAGACCATTACTTTCAAGTGACCATGCACTCGGGAGGAGTCGAACCTCCGCTTCTCCCATCAGATTCTCAACTGGATGCTTCAATGGATATTGAGTGGGAGCGATCACCGAGATTCACGAGGGCTTCCTCCACCTTTTCCTTCCTCATGTTGACTGAATCTAATACTGGTAGAAACCCATTGAGTAGGAGGGATCCACAATCCACGAGGGCTTTCTTTCTCTGTTCTTAGCTTGAACTTGAGAGTAAATTTAATTGAGATTGAATCCGAGTCATAGAACAACAATTTCAACTTGGATTTAAATTTCATAGGAATCGGATTCAGAGCGAAACTTGAAAAATTCAATCAGAGCTTGTTTCAGACCTGGCCTCAGGGGTTCACCACCTTCCCGGTGCGGAGGAAATAAAAAGTTATCCATGCAAGCACCATGCCCTCGGGAAGATTCGAACCTCCGCCTCTCCTGAAATCTTCAGCATCAATGGAATGCAACAGGAGTAATCGCCGTGATCCATGAGGGCTTCCTCCACCTCTTCCGGCCCCATGTTGAGTTGATCCACCCAGATTCTAAAATGCGTCCTTTGAACATCAACGATAACATTCACGAGATTTGAATATATTTAAAATTTCACCCAGAAGCACTTCGAAGAACCAGTTTTCAAAAGCTAACAGTTGCCAGGGCCCAGGGCCATTGCCCCCCCCAAAAAAATCATAATATTTCTATGCCCAGAAGAGCCTTTTCTCCTACCATCACCACATCTTTGTCAAAATGCCCGCGATCCACGAGGGCTCCCTCCACCTCTTCCGGCCCCCATGCCGAGTGAATCAACCCAGATTCTAGAACGCATCCTTGAACATCAACGATAACACTCACGAGATTTGAACATATTTAAAATTTCACCTAGAACCACTTCGAAGAACTAGTTTTCAAAAGCTAACACTTGCCAGGGCCCAGGGCCATTGTCCAAAAAAAAAAAAGTCATAATATTTCTATGCCCCCGGGAGGAATCGAACCTCCGCATCTCCTCGAATTCGAGTGGCATAGGGATATTTAGCAGGAGCGATCACCACAATCCATGAGGGCTTTCTCTCTCTGTTCTTAGCTCGAACTTGAGAGTAAATTTAATTTACATTGAATCCAGATTATAGAGAGCAGCCATTGAGATATGAATGGGTAGCTAGAGAATCAGAGATATTGACCAGTTCAACTTGAATAAATCTTACAGAGCGGGATGGAGGGAGCTGTTGGCGGAGAAAAAAAGACCGAAGACCATTCCGATAATGACCTCGGGAGGATTCGAACCTCCATCTCTCCTTGGATCTACCTTACACCATATATATAGCAGGAGGGATCACCGCGATCTACGAAGGCTTTCTGTCCCTGTTCCTAACTTGAAGCTGACTGAATCTGAACTGCAGATGACGACAATGGCAACACAAAATAAATGCATAGCCATAAAATTGCTCTAGTATTTGATCTTAGACTCTCACCAGATGCTGAATCAAGTAGATCAAACTTCGACGGCCCTGGGGTTTCGACTTTCCCACTGTGAAAAAAAGAAATTCAAGTCTGGAGAACATATGACCCCGGGAGGATTCGAACCTCCGCTTCTCCCACCAGATTCTCAATCGAATGCTTTAGTGGATATTGAGTGGGTGGATCACCAAGATCCACGAGGGCTTCCTCCACCTCTTCCTTCCCTCATGTTGAGTGAATCTAATTCACACTGCATCCTTGAGAATAACAATAAGATGTACTGAACTATCGCCAGAGAATCAAGCATATTGACCAGTTAACTTGAATTCAAATTCACAGAGCCGGATGGAGGGAACCGTCAGCGGAGGAGGAAAAAAACACAGGGTGGATGGTGCATGCCCTCGGGAGGATTCGAACCTCCGCCTCTCCCTAAGATCATTAATTGAATACTACAATATTGAGTAGGAGCGATCACCGCGATCTACGAAGGCTTTCTGTCCCTGTTCCTAACTTGAAGCTGACTGAATCTAACTCGCTTAGACTGCAGGCCAGAAAACGTGAACCACATTCAAAGTGGAATGACAGGCTCCATCGCCGGGGAATCACTTAGCAAGCATGTTGACCAGTTCAACTTAAATTTCGCGGAGGGGGATGAGGCGTCGGCGGAGGAGAGAAAAAAGAATTGTGTTGTATATGTCATGATGCATGACCCCGGGAGGATTCGAACCTCCGTATCTCCTCGAATTTGAGTGGCATAGGGATATTTAGCAGGAGCGATCACCACGATCCACGAGGACTTTCTCTCTCTGTTCTTAGGTTGAACATGAATGAATCAATTCTGAACTCTGGAGAACGACAATAGCAACACAAAATCTGCATAGCCATAAAACCGCGCTAGTGTTAGAGATCTTAGACTCTCACCCAATGCCGAGTCAAGTAGATTGAACATCCATGACCCTGGGTTGCCCACTGTCAAACAAAAAAAAACACTGGAACTGTAGCCATAAGCCCCCGGGAGGATTGGAACCTCCGCCTCTCCCCAAATTATCAATTGCCTACCGCTCATTGAGTAGGAGGGATTGCCACGATCTACGAGGGCTTTCTGGCCCTGTTCTTAGCTTGAACTTGAGGAAATTTAATTGACATTGAATCCGAGTCATAGAACAACCAGTTCAACTTGGATTTAAATTTCATAGGAATCGGATTCAGAGTGAGACTTGAAAAATTCAATCAGATCTTGTTTCAGATTTACGGACCTGGCGTCGGGGGCTTACAACTTTCCCGTGCGGAGGAAATAAAAGTCCTTCCCCAAGCCCATACCCTCGGGAGGATTCGAACCTCCGCCTCTCCCTAAGATCACCAACTGTATACTACAATATTGAGTGGGAGGGATCACCGCGATCTACGAAGGCTTTCTGTCCCTGTTCCTAACTTGAAGCTGACTGAATCTGAACTGCAGATGACGACAATGGCAACACAAAATAAATGCATAGCCATAAAATTGCTCTAGTATTTGATCTTAGACTCTCACCAGATGCCGAGTCAAGTAGATTAAACATCAATGACCCTGGGTCGCCCACTGTCAAAAAAAAACAAAACAAAACAAAAAAGAGTTGGACGGAACCACATGCCCCCGGGAGGATTCGAACCCCCAAATTATCATTTGTCTACACGTTATTGAGTAGGAGGGATCACCACGATCCACGAGGGCTTTCTCTCTGTTCTTAACTTCAACTTGAGAGTAAATTTAATTGACATTGAATTCAGATTATAGAGAGCAACCATTGGCATATGAATCGGTAGCTAGAGAATCCGAGATATTGACCAGTTCAACTTGAATAAATTTTACAGAGCGGGATGGAGAGAGCTGTCGGCGGAGAAAAAAAAGACAGAGAACCGGTTTTATAATGACCTCGGAAGGATTCAAACCTCCGTCTCTCCCAGAACGGTTGAAAGAGCACAAGTATGAAGTAGGAGCGATCACCACGATCTACGAGGGCTTTCTGTCTCTGTTCTTTCCCTCATGTTGAGTTAATCTAATTTAATTTCTGTTTAATCCAGAGAGCAGCCATTGTCATATGAATCGGTAGCTAGAGAATCCGAGATATTGACCAGTTCAACTTGAATAAATTTTACAGAGCGGGATGGAGAGAGCTGTCGGCGGAGAAAAAAAAGACAGAGAACCGGTTTTATAATGACCTCGGAAGGATTCGAACCTCCGTCTCTCCCAGAACGGTTGAAAATCACAGTAATACATAGCAGGAGTGATCGCCACGATCCACGAGGGCTTCCTCCATCTGTTCTTTCCCTCATGTTGAGTTAATCTAATTTAATTTCCAGAGAGCAGCCATTGAGATATGAATGGATAGTCAGAGACTCAGAGATATTGACCGTTCAACTTGAATAAATTTTACAGAGCGGGATGGAGGGAGCTGTTGGCGGAGAAAAAAAGACAGAAAACTGGTCCTATAATGACCTCGGGAGGATTCAACCTCCGCCTCTCCCTAAGATCATTAATTGAATACTACAATATTGAGTGGGAGGGATCACCGCGATCTACGAAGGCTTTCTGTCCCTGTTCCCAACTTGAACTTGACTGAATCTAACTCGCTTAGACTGCAGGCCAGAAAACGTGAACCACATTCGTGTAATGACCTCTATCCCCGGAGAATCATTTGGCAAGCGTGTTGACCAGTTCAACTTAAGTTTCGCGGATGGGGATGAGGCGTCGGCGGAGGAGAGAAAAAAAAATAGGGTGGATGGTGGCCCATGCCCTCGGGAGGATTCGAACCTCCGCCTCTCCCCAAATTCTTATTCACATACGGCAAAGATTCATTGAGTAGGAGCGATCACCACAATCCACGAGGGCTTTTTCTCTCTGTTCTTAGGTTGAACTTGAATGAATCAATTCTGAACTGTGGAGGACGACAATGGGAATACAAGGTATAAGTGAATGGCCCGAGAATCGTTCTAGTATTGGATATTAGACTCTCACCAAATGCCGAGTAAGTAGATTAAACATCCATGACCCTGGATCGCCCACTGTCAACAAAAAAAAAAAGAATTGGACTGGAACGACATGCCCCCGGGAAGATTCGAACCTCCGCCTCTCCCCAAATTATTATTTGCTTACGGCTCATTGAGTAGGAGGGATTACCACGATCCACGAGGGCTTTTTCTCTCTGTTCTTAGCTTGAACTTGAACTTGAACTTGAACTGGAGAGTAAATTTAATTTGATTGACATTGAATTCAGATTAGCCATTCAGATATGAATGGATAGCTAGAGAATCCGAGATGTTGACCAGTTCAACTGGAATTTAAATTTGACAGACCGTGGGCGGAGAAAAAAACAAGGCACATAGATCATGCCCCCAGGAGGATTCGAACCTCCGCCTCCCATGAGATCCTCAGGATAATGCAGGGATGCGAATCAGACCTTGTTTCTAATTTATAGACCTGGAATCAGGGGCTCATCATTTTCCCGATGCGGAGGAAATAAAAAGTCCTTCACGCAAGCCACATGCCCCCGGGAGGATTCGAACCTCCACCTCTCCCTTTAGATCATTAAGTGAATGCTACAATATTGGGTGGGAGGGATCACTGCGATCTACGAAGGCTTTCTGTCCCTGTTCCTAACTTGAAGCTGACTGAATCTAACTCGCTTAGACTGCAGGCCAGAAAACGTGAACCACATTCGTGTAATGACCTCTATCGCCGGAGAATCACTTGGCAAGCGTGTTGACCAGTTCAACTTAAGTTTCGCGGAGGGGGATGAGGCGTCGGCGGAGGAGAGAAAAAAAAATTGTGTGGTCTATGTAATGATGCATGACCCCGGGAGGATTCGAACCTCCGCCTCTCCCCAAATTCTTATTTGCCAATAGCAGATATTCCATTGAGTAGGAGGGATCACCACGATCCACAAGGGCTTTTTCTCTCTGTTCTTAGGTTGAACTTGAATCAATCAATTCTGAACTGTGGATGATGGCAATGGCAACACAAAATAAATGCATAGCCATAAAATCCCTCTAAAATCCCTCTAGTATTAGATATTAGACTCTCACCGAATGCCGAATCAAGTAGATTAAACATCCATGACCCTGGGTCGCCCACTGTCAAAAGAAAAAAAACACTGGAACTGTAGCCATAAGCCCCCGGGAGGATTCGAACCTCCGCCTCTCCTGAAATCATATCACTCAGTCGATATGCAACAGGAGCGATCACCACGATCTACGAGGGCTTGTTCTTAGCTTGAACTTGAGTGAATTTAATTCACATTGAATGCTGGAACAACGATTGACAATAGATAGGAATCAGAGGTATCAGCGTTTTAACGAACTCGAGAATTGGAATCTTCCAGAGGGGTATGGACCGTTGACGGAGAAAAACGACTGATGACTGCATCACGACCCCAGGAGGATTCAAACCTCCGATCTCCCATAAGATCCTTACTGGCAAATGCTTCAATATAAATATCGATGAGTGGGAGCAATTACCATGATCCATGAGGGCTTTATGGCCCTGTTCATAGCTTGAACTTGAGGGAATTCAATTCACACTGTGTCCTAGAGCATAACAATAACTATAACTTGCAATAGGTTACCATTAGGGACCTTAAGGATATTGAACTCTTCGTGAATTCAACATGGACAAAATACCGCAGATCTGCTTCGCCATTCCCGGATGTAAAAAAATGGAATCGATAATGTGCATTATGCCCTCGGGAGGATTCGAACCCCCTCTTCTCCCATAAGAAGATCAGCTGAAGGCCTATTGAGTGGGAGGGATCGTCACGATCCACGAGGGCTTTCTCTATCTCTTTCTTTCCCCATGTTGTGAGAATAAATTCACACTGCATCCTTGAGAATAACAACCACATTCAAGTTGGAATGAACCCCGTTGCCGGAGAATCAAGGATATTGAACAGTCCAACTTGAATTAAAGTTCCTAGTGGTGACTGTCAAAGAAGAAAAAAAGCTTGGTTACCAACTACCTACTATGCCCTCGGGAGGATTCGAACCTCCGCCTCTCCCGAAATCTGCAGCAGAATGAACAGGAGCGATCACCACGATCCACGAGGGCTTCCTTGAATGCATCTAACCTAGGCTACAATCTATCACAGGACTTGCTGGGGGTTGGAACGGAACCGACCTAGCATCGGCCCGGATCTCCGATCTCCTGTATTATCTTATCTCTGTGCCAAGCCAATTGGCAGTTGCCCGTTTCTCGCGGAACCCCGGTTCTTCATCAACGTCGATCACCTTCAACGCGCACGTTCTTCCGAGGCTCTGGGCCCGTACAAACCAAATGCAATCTGGTCCACATATTCGATGACTAGCATTCAAAAGAAGATTGCTGCGCACTACGTCCAGAACCAATTCTGGACTGACATTAGCCCGACACGGTGATAAAACGAATGTGGAACGCTGCTGCGTCATGCTTCCAGAATCCATCCTGCTCGACGCTAATCAAACTTGTAACAACTTCCTCGATTCCTCGTGCACAAATACCTCTAGTTCCGGGCGAGGGGTGCCGTCTCCAGTGCTTCCCCTGCGTTCTGTGCGCTGTGCTCTACCCGTTCCCTCGATGCACCCCGTCGGGAATCCCTTGTGGTTGGCAGCGGCGGTGGCGGTGGCTCTTGCGTTCCCCGCGCGCGCGGCGCCGGCGCCCACCCAGCCAGAGTTCTACGACCCACGGATCTTGGGCGGGGAGATGCTCAATAACGGTGCGTCCCACATTTTGTGTATCTGACTAATAGTAACAACGAAAACGACGCAGCGAGTCGACACGGCGGCGAGCCCCTGAACGTGATCATCTCCGGGCGCAGCACGCCCTCCGTCCTCACCGACGCCGGCTTCCTCGGCTACGCCGGCGCACTCGGATTGTGCGTCCCACTCCTTTCATTCTTGTCGTCCCGCGCAGCTTGTAACTTTTGAAATTGTCATGTAGCGCAGACGAGTGCTTCGGGTTCCACATCGGGGACCGGCAGCCCGCGAATCTGGGCGATGGGCATGGGTGGGTGGACGAGGGGATGGTCCTGCGCGAGGACTTTGGCTCGGCGGCGATAGGGACGTGTTGGGAGAGTGTTGTTGGTGTGTTCGCGTCTCTTTGCTTTATGTCTTCCCTTCTCTTGCCATTTACTCTCCTTGCTCCTACTGTTTCCTCCGAAAGAATACTTACGCTATATGCAGGCGGGAATCATCTCCGGTATTATACCTACATCCCTCCCTCCTCCCCCTCCTTGAATAGCGGCTGACTCGGGCCAGGATGTACCGCCAAAACGGCCCCGCCGCCAACTCGGGCGCGCTCTTCCTCGCGGTGTCGCATGAGAGGGTGTGTCTTGGTCTCTGTCTTTCCTCGTTACGCTTTCCTCGCTTGTCCTCGTCTTTCTCTCCCTTGTCCTCGACCTCCGTTGTCCCCCTTCCCCGTCTTTCCTTCCGTTATCCTACCCTTGTCCTTGACCTCCCTTGTGCTCGTCTTTCCCTCCCTTGTCTCTTCCTCCCTTGTCCTCCATCCCCCTCCACTCCTACTCCCGTGCGAGAGAGCTAGGATAGAGAGCGCACAGAGCTCTCCCTCATTAACCCTACCTCCTCCCCCTTCCCCCTTCGTCCTTCCTCCACCCCGTGCGAGAGCGCTAGGATAGAGCTAGGTTTTGAGCAAGAACTAAACCCCTCTTAGAACTTCCTCACGCACCACACCATCTCGCCCGACGGGTACAACCTCGGGCGCGACCTCCTCGTCGCGCGCGCCACGCACACGCGCACCGTATTCAAAGGTGTGCGCTATGCCACGAGTGTACGGAGGCTGGAGGGGCTGTTGGGGGTTGGGAAGGAGGGGTGCGTGGTTTTTTCTTTTTGGCTATTATTCGTTCCTTTTAATTCTCCACTCGTTCATTCGGGAGTGTTCGGGCGTCCATGATTCCTTTTCGTCACAACACAACGACGAGTCTGAGTCTGACGAGCTGGGTGCGAGTGCGGCGCGGGCGAGTGACGTGCGCCGAGACGACGAGTGCGAGACGGGTCCGAGTCTGACGCGCGGACGGGGATGAGGACGAATCCCCTCCTTCCCTCCTCCCCTCCTTCTATTATATCCCTCTGAATCTCCAGCTGATCAGTGATATAGGATCAACCACAGTGCGTATTATTATAATCTTTTCTTTATTCTCACCTTCCTCCATCGTCGCACCTCCTCGCTCCCTCCTTCCGTATACCTTTCTCCTTCTTCCGTTCTCGCCCCTCCATCCTTCATCCTCGCTCCTCGCATCTCCTTCCCTACTCGCTCGGAGTTTCAGTCTCGACGTGCTGCGTCTGACGCTGCTTCCGCCTCGCACCTCCTCGCTCGGAGTTTTGGTCTCGACGTGCTAGCCGGGTTGTGGGCGGGGTGCGGGGTGCTGCGTGCTGCGCCCAGCTCGTTCTCTTCTCCACCGAGCCGACGTCGAGTCAGCGCCCGGACTCTGATAGGCGAGGCGCGTACCGACGCGGACTGCGACTTGGACTGGGGCGAGGGCCGGCGAGGCGGCCCGCATAGCGCTGGGTCCGATCGAGTCGAGGTCGAGGACCGCCAGGACAGAGCCACCCGAAGCGTGGGAGAGGAGCTCGGCACGCGCGGGGCGAACTGAGACGACGGGCGACGCGGCGCGCGCATGTGTATGGACGGGCTACGCGAGGCGCTGGGTGCTGGAGCTCTGGCGCGCACGGTGGAGGAGCTGAGCCCGTGCATGGCCCGGGGCGAGCTGAGACTCCTCTCCTCTCCTTCCTTGACGAGACGCACAAAACCAAACGGGCTTGTGTCGTCTCGTGGTAATCTATACGATTCCCCGGGGGACTACGCCGACGAGGTCGAGGGCGGAAGGAGGGTGCGCGGGTCGAGGCGCCGCATGCGTATTCGGTCTCGGCTGGAGCGCTGGGGCCCACTTGGGGGAGGAGCTCGTGGATGGGGGCGGACTGAGACTCCGCTCCTCTGGTCCCTTGACGATAGGCACGACGCGGAGCGGGAGGGTACGTCGCGCGCATGTGTGCCGTGACGAAGAGGCGACGCGGCTTGTGGATTCAGTGGCGGTTTGTGGATGGCCCGGGGCGGACTGAGACGACGGGCGACGCGGAGCGGGCGAGCGCGTCGCGTGCATGCGCACCGCATCCGGGCGTGGCATGTGGATTCGGTGGATTTGGTGGCGACTGGGGCGCGACCGACACGAGGGAGGAGGTCGAGACATAACCCTCTTTTCCCTTGACGAGACGGGCGACGCGAGCGGGCGGGCGTCGTGCTCAGTCGAAGGGAGCAGGGAGCAGGGAGAGTGGGCTTGTGCGGGGGCGCGCGCGGTCATTCGTGATTGGCGCTGCGCGCCTACGGGCGAGCTTCGACTCCTCTGCTCCCTTGACGAGACGGAGGGCGTCATGACCAGTAGGGAGGAGGGAGGAGCTCGTGCATGACCCAGGGCGGGCGGACTGAGTCCCCTGCTCCTTTGACGAGATGGCGGGCGTCAGTCGACGGGGGAGGGGAAGGGTGCGCACGCCCGGGTCCAGGCGGACGGGGACATTCATTCGTGATTGGCGCTGCGCCGCACGGGATGGGCATGGGCATGGGGGAGCGCAGACTCCCGCCGATACGAGCCGAGCGAAGACGCGGAGCAGAAGGAAAGGACGGAGGCGCTTGTGGCTGCAGGACCGCTGTTGTGCGAAGCGCGGGCTCCTCTTCGCTCCACAGCCGTTTGACGCCGGAGCGCAGGGCGGGGGTTATGAGGCCGAGCGGCCCTTCCCCCTACCCTTCCGCCTCCCATTCCCTCCTTCCCCTCCTTCCCCCTACCCTCCTCTCCCTTCTCCCTTCCCTCCCTACCCTTCCCTCCCTTCGCTTCGTCCCTTTCACTTCAATAACACTCACTAACCCTCCCTTTTCTTCCCAGACATAACAATCGACGGCACCGTCCTCCTCCTCACCGTCACCGTCCTCCCCTCCACGCGCGCCTCCACGCCCTTCCGCCCGCTGCCGCCTTTCTCCCACCCTCTTGCGCTCGCGCGCGCGTTGTTAACGGGGTTTTATGGGGCGGTGGAGGAGAGGGCGGGGGAGCTCGCGTCGATGGTGGTGTGGGTGCATGCGAGCTGGGGAATGCGGAATGTGTGGGTTGTTTGGTAGGGAGCGGGGTGTTATCGTTATTGACCGTTTGGGCTTCACGAGTGGGGAGGGTGGGGGGTACGGGTTTGTTAGACTGCCCATGATCTTCACGACCTTCAATCTTCACGACCTTCGACTTCCACGACCTTCACGACCCGTCCATCACGACCTTCACGATTACTTTATGTCGCTGGCCTTCGGACTTTGGACTTCGGATTTTGACTTTGACTCGGGACGGGAGACTGTGTGTATCGTTATCATTATGTCGTTATTGTAACTCGGACTTGGAGCTTGTATCATAATTGTAACGAATCGTAATGAATTGTAACGAATTTGTGGATGACTTTTTAAGTTTTATGCTGCTTGGCGACTTGCTTGTTAATCGTGCTGACCGGTGGGCCAATGAAGAGAAGGAACGGGTAGGTCAATTTGAATAGATGCGGAGACAAGGACGAATCACGAGTGAGTGTATGTAGAGGTACGAACTCAGAGGCACCACTCAACCAGCCAGACCGCCGCCCGTCGTCGACCAAAGGAACTTTAAGTTTTAAGTGGACGGTGTGCGGCGCATCCATGACCATGGCCAAGTGTCGGAGTGGGAGTGCGTGCAGCTGGGCACGAGCGAGTCGGACCCGACGCCCTGGCTTTGGGCGGAACAGCGAGGATAAAAAATGTTAATTATACCGAGACGGCAATACAGCGTGGAAATTAAGTAACCATTTGGGTCCCTCGACCAGAGACAGAATCCGGATTCCGGAATCTCGTCTGCGAGTCAAACTCAAGGTACGGATGCTCTTGCCAGTGTCGGTGGGCCGCGCACAGGTCAGGCTCGACGTTTACTGGGTCAAGATACATTGGGTCGAAAGAGCAGAGCGGGAGCAGGATGGTTATTAATGAGTTGGCTTGGATAAGTATAGTCCGAATCCATGGTCTCGTCCACTGTTGTCTTCTTTTAATTTTTTTCTGGCGGGATCACGAGCGAGACGCGACTCTCGCAATCACGGTTTGAGAGCGCCGTTGGAGTCATACCGCAGCAGAGGATCTGGAAGTTGGTGTCGATGGAACGAAAAAGCAGGAGTGTCGGCGTGTGTTTGGTCAACGATGACGCCATCACGTGCGTAGCGTCGCGTCGCGTCGGCCACGACGCAAACACCGTGGTTGGTCGTATTTGAAACTCACTCGACCCGTAACGAAAATGAAAAGGAAGAAAGCAAGCAAGCAAAAACAAAAAAGAAACAAAAAATCCATGAAAACCTTCACATATGCCTTCGGGAGGAGTCGAACCTCCGCTCTCAAAATCCACAAGGAAGGTATTGAGCAAGAATAACATGAGCGAGTAGAGCTCAAGACAGAACATCACCGCGATCGACGAGGGCTTGAGCATCTGGTTTCTAGTATTGTCTTGAGTAAAGAAGACAGGCCGGATAATAAATCCACATCTCCTTCATAGTACCACTGGCGGTCAGCGAGCTCACCCATCCTCCTTTCGTCGACAAAAAAAATGAATCTCACGGAAGATGCAAGAAGAGCAGAAGGAAAAAGAAGGGAAGTGTTTCGTACATGCCCCCGGGAGGATTCGAACCCCCTCTCCTCAGGAAGATTCAAATACATTGAACAGGAGTGATCATCATGATCCACGAGGCTTCAACTGCCCATTGTCTGCATTTATTCCAAGTAGAATTGACCGCGGCATGCTCGACAATAAATTCTCCAATCAATTGGAGTAGCTTCCTGGATGGTGGGAGAATGCAACGAAACCTTCTATTTAACAAAAAAGGGCCACACCACCACGCGCCACTGCCACACGACACCGCCACTGGTCCAAGCGGGGAAAAAAATCGGTATGTAGTGATCCAATGCAAAATTAAGCAGCCCGTGTGCGAGCCATCTAGCCAGTAAGTATACAAAAAGAAAGTGCATAATACTTACATATTTACTTGCTTTCATATCTTTCGTTCGTGTCATAAAGTCTTCCTCCCCCAGGCAGGCTGTCAGCGCCGGATGAGTCTCGAGTGCGGGGGACCTAGACTGCCGCGCTGTGCCTCCGCCCCTCCCTCTCTCGTTCCCGCGCCCACTCTCCCACTACCGCTGCGACCTCGCCCTTCCGTCGTCCGCTGGCATGCCCATGCTGCGCCCTTCGCCTCCGCTCGACATTCACATGCCCGCTCGCCCAGCTTGGGACGTACTCTCTGTCCGCCCACCCATCGCTCCCCTCTTCATCCTCTACGTCTTCCTTCTCCCCATCGTCGTCCTCCTCCAGCTCCTCGTATTGCGTGGTCCTGAGCGGCGAGGATGGTCGTCTCGTAGATTGGACGGGAATCGCCGCCGCCGCCGACGACCGTGAGCGCTTGGCCGACGCGGGGATTGGCGCGCTTCCCGCATGCGGCTCAGACTTGCGCATCTTCGTGTTCAGCTTCGGCTCCGCGTAGTTGACGCTCTTGCGCGTGCGCCGCTCGCGCCCGCCTGTCTCCCTTCTGCTGTTGATCCGGGCTCCGACACGCACGACGCGCGGTCGCGGTCGGAAAACGGCGGTGTGCTGGAGCCGCGACGCACTCAGGCGCGCCTTCTTCTTGGTTTTCCGCGGAGGCGTGAGCTGCGCGTCCTCCGGCTCCGGGGATGGTCGTCTCGTAGATTGGACGGGAATCGCCGCCGCCGACGACCGTGAGCGCTTGGCCGACGCGGGGATTGGCGCGCTTCCCGCATGCGGCTCAGACTTGCGCATCTTCGTGTTCAGCTTCGGCTCCGCGTAGTTGACGCTCTTGCGCGTGCGCCGCTCGCGCCCGCCTGTCTCCCTTCTGCTGTTGATCCGGGCTCCGACGCGCACGACGCGCGGTCGCGGTCGGAAAACGGCGGTGTGCTGGAGCCGCGACGCACTCAGAAGCGCCTTCTTCTTGGTTTTCCGCGGAGGCGTGAGCTGCGCGTCCTCCGGCTCCGGGGATGGTCGTCTCGTAGATTGGACGGGAATCGCCGCCGCCGCCGACGACCGTGAGCGCTTGGCCGGCGCGGGGATTGGCGCGCTTCCCGCAGGCGGCTCAGGCCTGCGCATCGTGTTCAGCTTCGGCTCCGCGTAGTTGACGCTCTTGCGCGTGCGCCGCTCGCGCCCGCCCGCCTCCCCTTCTGCTGTTGATCCGGGCTCCGACGCGCACGACGCGCGGTCGCGGTCGGCAAACGGCGGTGTGCTGGACCGGGCGGGGAGGGGGAGCCGCGACGCACTCAGGCGCGCCTTCTTCTTGGTTTTCCGCGGAGGCGTGAGCTGCGCGTCCTCCGGCCCTTCGTCCTCATTTATGTTGGAGACCTGCGGTTCGCGCGCCAGGCGATTAACGTTGGCATTATTAGCAAAAGTACTGTTCCGGGGGGGAAAAGTAGGACGGCGGGGCGTGGACGGATGTGCAGGATTCGTAGGTAGGTTTTCTAGCTCCCATTCCTCCTTTGTATCTTCCTCGTCGTTGTCCGCGCTTGTGTCAATCCGGCACACCTTCCCCTTGCGCGCAGTGTCCGCGTACGGCACGCTCGTATCGTAACCCGCCTCCTCCATACCGGCAGAACTAGGTGATTCGGCCGATTTTGCATCAGCGTTCTCGATTTGCGATTCTGCATCAGCGTTCTGGAAGTTCCAGGCGGGGACGATACGGGGGGACGGCGGGAGTGCAAGCAATACACGGTGTTGTCTCTGCCCGGCTGCAACCGTTCCAGCGGCGACTGGCACTGCCGCCGTCTGTACAGGACTAGAGCCAGAGCTGGATGCCTGCGCCTGAGACGGCAGGAGGGGTGCCTTGAAGGAGAAGGTGGACGGATGTGCAGGATTCGTAGGTAGGTTTTCTAGCTCCCATTCCTCCTTTGTATCTTCCTCGTCGTCGTCCGCGCTCGTGTCAATCCGGCGCACCTTCCCCTTGCGCGCAGTGTCTGCATACGGCACGCTCGTATCGTCGCGGAAGTAACCCTTCTCCCTACCGGCAGAAGTAGGTGATTCGGCCGATTCTGTATCAGCATTCTCGATCTGCGACTCGGTATCATTCTCCCGCAGAGAGCTCCGACTCGCCTGATCTTCCTCCACGATATCTGGGTAAGCATTGTCTGCTGAATTCAAATGGAGCGCAGGTTCATTATGAACGGTGTCTTCATTCTCCAGTATCCCCTCGCGCCGGCTGCACGGCGTAATCAGCATCAGATGTGCAGGTAGCTTATCTAGCTCCCATTCCTCCATTGTATCTTCCTCGTCGTCGTCCGCGCCCGTGTCAATCCGGTGCACCTTCCCCTTGCGCGCAGCGTCCGCGCACGGCACGCTCGTATCGTAACCCGCCTCCTCCATATCGGCAGAATTAGGTGATTCGGCCGACCTTGCATCAGCGTTCTCGATTTGCGATTCTGCATCAGCGTTCTGGATCTGCGAGTCGGTGTCATTCTCCTGCGGAGAGCTCCAACTCTCTGCGTGATCTTCTCCCTCCACGATATCTGGGTAAGCATTGTCTGCTGAATTCAAATGGAGCGAAGGTTCATTATGAACGGTGTCCTCATTCTCCAGTACCCCCCCCTCGCGTCGGCTGCACGGCGTAATCAGCATCAGATGTGCAGGATTCGTAGGTAGCTTACACATCCACTACAACCGCTACAACATTCACATGCGCATGTCGATATACCGTTGGCAAGATATTCTCGAAGGTGCTAGTAGCACAAGCGGAGGCATTTGGTAGCAAATCAGCAGATCGTGGCCTGTCGAAAATCAATCGTCACGAAGAGATCTTTTGAGAAAATTACTTGCCCGCGTAATATGTTCAAGAATGTGCAAAAGTTGGTGTACCAAGGTTGCAGGGCCCAATGCTCTTTGTCACATTGGGCGAACCAACTGGACAGACCGTTAAGGACAGCGGTGGCAAGAAAGTCGACGCCATCATAATCGACTGGCGAGTCCGGTTCGCCAATGGGTCCCAATGTGAGGATGTCAGCCCCAATGTCCTTCAGGATGTGGATCATCTCAGAACACAACTTCTTAGCAACATCGGAATGCACATTCCCTGTATCCAGCCAAAATCCAGGCAAATCAAGAATTCCGCTGAGATATCGGATAGAGAGTGCACCGCAGACGTTGAACGTTCCACTTCAAATTTTGAGTCAGAGGTAAATCAACTCAGAAATGTACCACTCACGCGCAATCGTGTTCAACTAAAAGCCGTTCGATCACACTGAGACTTCCTCCATCACAGCTGGTCAGCTGTGGAACACTGATCTCCTTCAATATGGCCGAAATTGCCGTATCCGACAGGCATGTGGCGGCCAAGCTTTGCCAAAATTTCCATTCTTCGTCGGGGGGACCACTAGGACGGTCCCAAAGTGCAGAAATGGTGTCTGTTGATGTTGTGCTCTTCAGAAACTTGGCACGCAGAAAATGCACCCGAAGACCAGGAAAGAGAGTGATGACGTCTACAATGTTTTTGAAAGCCCGACACTGCGTTTTGGCGGACTCGGTGCTGCGGGTTGTATAGATATTTAGTCAGATCTCGAGCGACAAGTAGAACACGCGCACGGCAGTGTATATTTCATCAGCCTCCAGCAATGTTTCTCAAGCTTGCCAGGAATTGAATTCCGTAACAGTTCCAAATGCTGAACCCTTTCTTCGCTCTTTCCGAAATGGGATTTAATTTTCTGCGCGACAACATGGGAACCGAATCCCAAGGCGTGCGCAGCACAATTGGCCCGTTTCTCCAAGACCTTGCCCAAAGAAGTGTAAACCAGATCCAGAGTTCGACCAGGGACAGGATTCAATAACGAGTCCAGGAGAAGAGCCCATTTTCCGTGGGGTCGCGAAACTTGTTGATCTTCTGGCGCAGTAATGGTGATGTCGGAAGTATAAAGAATGAGGGCATCGAAGACATGATTCGAGGCCATTTCAAAAGAGATAGCGAAAGTGAATCTATGCGGGGGAGGATGAGAGCAATGGTGACTGTGCGATGACAGGGAAAGCTACCCTCGATATAAGTACTGCTGTATCCACGAGGCAAATGGCTGTGCGACTGGGAGCATGCCCACGATGCCCCTAACCTGAGACACTGCTATGCAGTAAATAGCTCTTGAGCCGCTCTCAGTCCACGGCCTCTCGTAAGGATGGAAGTCGGTTATCTCAAATCCCAAGGGTGTCAGATCTCTGGATCGGCCAGGATCGGCCACACTCACGTGTTTGGTTGATCTGTGCGGTCCGGCGAAAGCTGTTGGACTTTCGGACAAGTTCCACTTTTGTTGTACTACATCAGCAAACCCTGATTTTGGCCGTAGTGGCTGTAGTTCGGCTGTAGTTGCTGTAGTTCCGGCAATTTTACGTAGTGCTGTGTAGTTCTCTGTAGTAGCCGGGCCTCTACGTAGTTCCTGCAGTTGGAGAGGTACTATATAGTCCTCTGTAGTATGGTCAATCTATGTAGTGAGCCTGTAGAAATTCTGGTTCTACATAGTTTGGGCTGCACACTTTCTATCACACACAAACAACGCGTCTCGTTTACTCTGCGTGGGAAAGTAACGCATACGTGCTTTTGTGACTGGACGCGACAAAAGTTGACACAATGTGTCAGTTCTCCAGAGGGCAAGAGAACTTTGCAACAATGCTCAATGTATTCCTTTCCGTGGGATGATATTTCACCTCTCAGACGCACATTTAGGCCAAATTCTAAGGGTGTAAAATTTCCAAACCGCCGGCTCCGGGAAAGTATTTTGCGATTTGTGGCTTAACGAAGCCAATTCTTGCAAATTGACCTTAGACAAGTCTTGTAGCTCTCGTTGAGCTCTACAACTTTGGTTTTGACATCTATTTTTAGACCAATGACCACAAATGTTCATTTTCAGTTGTATTCACCCAATTCATGGTCTATTTCCCTCTTAATAATATTTTCTTCATGATACACAAGAAGGATGTGAATCTTTGCAGTGAGGTAGCAGTTGAAGAGCGTTGAAGCCTGGGCAACAGTGTGGACCCCATATCACGCTTGAGTTTCTATATGTATCTATGGTCACTTTGAGAGAGCAGTTATTTTGCTCACTTAAGTATTTTCTCTGTTCGCGCGAGGTCATAAGTTCGATTCCCGCCAGAAGCAGTTCAATTAATTTAATTAATTTAATGCGTAAATAAAAGTAGTCAGTAAAAGTATGTTATCACAGGTCTGTTCATTAGAAATTGTAAGTAAAGTCAAAGTCAATAGAAGCTTGAAGCAAAGAGCGTGACAGCAATAAATTTTTCTGACGGACTGCTGGTAAACTACAGAGTTCTACAGAAGAACTACAGGCCAACTACAGAGACTACGTAAACTGGCCTGGACTACACAGAACTACACAGGTGGTACCTTAAACTACAGTAACTACGGCCACTACAGAGACTATACTAACTACGTAGAGCTACGTAGCACACCCAGGTTTTGCTGATGCTACACCACCATTTTACGATGATGTGATTTGGTGCCTTAGGTCCATTAGCCAGGTGATCGCACCGGAATGTTGATGTGTTGTGTCATGTGGAGCTCTGGTTGGCAGCCTCCCCCAAACGTTACTCAGAACGTCCAGAGGACATTGATCCTCCCAGTAAAATGTTCTCGACTCTCTGTTATGTAATTCCTCAAATATAGAAACTGCGTACACTGTGCTCTTTCATGTCCGACGACGACGGCAGCTATGCTCCAAGCAGCGACGATGTTATCTTTCCTGGTTTCTCACAACGCGATGAAACTGTTCAGGAAGTTGAACAGGAGAATCACCGGCTTGGACTTGAGTACGAGGCGCAGCAACAGCGTCGTGAAATACGGGCCCAACTAGCTCTTCGGTTAATTGAATCTATTACCGACTCCAGGGATGACCTCCAACCACTCCGAGCCAGTGCGTTGACAGCCAGGGATGACATTCAAGGGTAATCTTCAATCTATGTCGTTCTCATGGATCTGACAATGTCTGCTTGCGGTAGTTTCTACCAGCCAAACGAAGCTCTGGACTCCCAGGCCACCTCACAACAACGGCTTGAAGCTTGTGTAAGGGGTGGATTGCAAGAGGTCGAAGAGGAATGGGAGAATGAATTAGCTGCACCAGCGATGAATCACGAGGAAAATTGTGTGGTTCTTCCTGAATACCCAATGTCCGCTGATATCCCGAAGATACGGAAGATACGCTAGACTTCGAGCTGCTCCGCCTCCAATATTATGAAGTGGAGGCTGAGCGTGATGAAGCCCAAGCTGAATGCATCCGCCTACGAACCGAGCTTGCGCAAGCACAAGCCAAGCTTAGAGAGACACAGACGTCCCTCAAGTTCTTTCAAAAGGAGACTGGGCGGTGGAGGTGGGCGGCTGCGTCTGCACATACAAAAATACAAGCATTTTTGCATGATCTTGGCGCTGCCGCAATGGTACTGCGTTTCCCGGATGGACAACCGTCTGGGTCAGGCAATTAGGATTAGCTTTTCTACCTACCAATAGTATATATATTTCCGGAGCCTTTGCTAATCCACAATATGAATGTATATGGTCAGGCCCAAAAAATCACCAATATTTCGCTCATCACCAATATTTTGTACATCGCTCCAGGTTTATAGGTACATAAGGATCTCCCAAAGTTTCAGAAGGGTTTTCAGAATTTCTGACGGGACCCCCCATCTTTGCGCAAAATTCTAACTTGACTCTCGTAGCAAGCTTGCCCAAAAAGGAAATTGAGAGCGAGCCATTCAGGATTCAGAGATAACCACTACCAATGCCCTCCGTTGCATGATCTCGTCTCTCTGAATACACAGAGCCATCTTGATTGTGCTCAAATATTTTCAGAATTGTTATAGGGAAGCCCCATGTTTAGCACACATTTAAGTAGAGCTCGTACTCAAAAAGGAAATTGAAGTATCAATCCCAATCCATCATCCCCTCGTCGTTCTCGTCCATTTCATTCCCACTCTCCTGGTTGTTCCGTTCGTCCTCCTGTCTCTTAGCCTGAGCTGAAGCAGTGGTGATCTTGTGCTGTCGATTACGAGCACGAGTTGCTTGTGTCTTGGCCTTGGTTGCAGCACGTTTTGCCGGACCGGTGACACGGAGTTGCTCTGCAAATTGGTTATGGCTGGCAATGCGATCTTGAAGATATGGGACTGGAGAGGTAAGAGATCGTGGAAGAACTTCTCTAATCAAATGAGGGTTGTGGAGACCGTGCATATTCAGAATAAATCTGGGTTCTGAAGAATGTTTGGTTTGTAACTCTGTTCGGTCGGTGAGAATTCGTTCTTGAAGGACAGGTACAGCAGCTGTCGAGCATCCACAAGTAACACAGTCATGTTGGACGTTAAACTCAAACATAATATCCTGCACTCATATAGTATCAGACAAAGAGCGGCTTGGACGGAACTGGATCTGACCTTTGGTTTTACCAGAATATTTTTGGTCTCAGATGGAACGAGGAATGGCATGTTCAACCGTTCCTCTTTCATATTAGAGACCAAGAACAAGTCAACCACGACAACAACATTCTCATGCTGTGTCAATGGCTTTCCGTCGCATTCCCGGGCAACAATTTTGAAGATGCGACCGGCTTGAGGGCTTTCAGTCTAAACCAGAGATGTCAATATTTCAAAGTCACAACTACAAGAATTGTTTCAAACCTCCAGGGTCTGAAAGAATATCCAGGACCCATTTTTACATGCATCACCAGACTGAGCGACCACAGACTTGCAAAGAACCCAAAATGATTCAACAGGCGTAGGCTCCGTCAGAATCAAGTCCGAGTTCATCGTCGCCCAAGAGCTGCTACTACGTTTGGTCGACGGCTCCAACTTCACGGTTCCTATTTAATAAATCATGAGAAAATGGCTTTAATTTTTAATTGGACTTACCGCTGTCCAAAAGCGACTTTTGGGACCATCCAAGTCTGCGTTGAAGCTCTTTGTTCGAGGTTAAAAAGGATCTGACACGGCTGCTAGCTCGAATATATAATCCTTCCGAATTTCTCCACCAACCACCACTAACAATGTGTTTGAACCGCTCCATATCTGCAAGCGTCGCAGCAATATCCCGACTGGGGGAGAGATGGTTTGAAAAGATACTGCATAAGCGGAAGATCGCATTCCAGCATTCATAGATTTCCGTGGCATATAAAATAGATGGACCAAATCGAAGTATGTCTTCAGGAAGGTGGGCGAACACATGAGATTTTCCTTTAACAAGGATGCGCTCTGGATCAATTAATCCCCAGATATCGAGGACATTCGCAATGAGAACTTTTAGATCGGCCTGGTATAGATAACGTGAATAGATTGAATAGATAGGTTGCGCATGAGCCGCATGCAGCCTTTGTGCATTGTGCAAAGCCGCACGGCAAATTTGAAATCTGAGAGGCTTCAATTAAGTATTGTGATATAAGCTTACCTGTGGCGAAGGAGAAGTGCTGTGGAGATGGGGAAGATCCTCAGTGTTGCCTCTGCTGCGTGGCAGACGTGAAAGTATGGAAAAGGTGAGTGATGCCTCTGTGATGCCTGAAAAATGTGGCCTCCTACGGGTGCACATCCAAAACATAACACTCATGGGAGTGGAATATGAGATTTAGGAGGTATTGAATGGTACTTCAGAAGACAAGAACCAAGAACAGTGAAGAAAAAGCCATGGCATTGCACAATGCACAAAAGCCGCATGCGGCCCATGCGGCTTTTGCGCAACCTATCTAATATTTCCCACTTTGATTTTCGTACCAGGTATTGCTCCATGTTTTTTATTTCTGGGAACCAAAGATGGGCGCCTAGCTCTCCTGTTGCTTTCCAGAGATCAAATAGCAGTGGGGTACATAAATCATGGAGATGAAACACTCCAAGTTGCTGAAGCATTTTGAAATGTTTACCGATGAGTGAATTTTTATACTGAATAACGTAACGCGCTCGGGGAGGCGGGATCGACAGGCCGGTAATTGACGATGCAGCAAGTCTTGCTGCAAATATCTCTTCCTTCTTGTCGTCCCATTGCTTTGTCGTAGCATGCCAGACATACTTGTCATTCCCTAAAAGATATGTATGCAAGATTTCGGCCGGAGTATCCCGGTGAGGGTCAATGCCTAAAACGGGTTTGACAGGACCATTGAGTTAGGTTGGCAGACAAACCTCTTGTCTGCAGTAGAATATTGAAGTGAATTCCCGGGCGTAGGTCTGATCGGGCAGCTGGAGATAATAATTAAATAAAATTGAACTCGAGGGCAAAAGAAAAATGTACGGTCATGTTCATCGAGGAGAACAAGATTTTCAGGTGGTTGCTGGACCACCCAGTTCCATAAATCCAGTTGAATTGTCCGTGAAATTTCGTCCTTCAAGGTTTTCCGTGCCTCACCCTTGAGAGAGGAAAGGTTAAGTTGGGGATTCCGAGTTTTCGGATCGCTAAGCGCTGCTGCTCGACGCTCCTTCCCCATGTCAAGAACCTTTGAATCCAGTACTGTGAGATCTTATCTTTGATGCCTGTCTGGGAATATGATGTGTCGAGTGCTTTATTATTGCCAGCGCAGGCATTCCAGACTTGCCAACGTATAATCTGAATTGTTACCTCTTTCGTTCGAGGCTGCCCAGGCTGAATGAGTAAAAATATTGTCAAATCTCGTAAACAATATGAGGCGAGAAGACGTACACTATAAAAGGCACGATAGCCTTCATCTGACTCCCGCTGTTCTTTTGTTCCACCGTTGAGATCCCGTCGGCAACCGAGATTCCCTCCCATCCCAATATGGGAGGCGGTTTCCGATTGCTGGGGATTATCCGCCGGAAGTAGATGCGGAATTATCTCAAACAGAATCTCTTGTTCAAGTTCACAGTCATATGCTTCGTGCCAAGTGCCAGGAACACTGTATAAGGCCAATTAGCTTGATATATACATACAGGACCAATTTCGAAACTCACAAGTCTTCTCCAAGCGCCACAAATTGCTCGGATGAGGAGGCATGTGGCGAGGTGGACGCGAACCGGACAAAGTATTCTTGTGCCAACTTTTGGTGCGGCAGATTTAGATTTGTCACATACATGTTCGTGTGAGCATTATATTGCTTGCTGACATTTCCCGACACATCGTCGCTCCAGGGCATAATGCGCAACCGGAACATCGGCCGACCTTGGCCCTTCTCTCTCAACGGGTGGGGCATTTCATAGGCCGGAGAATAATCTATTGTGGCCACAGATAAATGAGGATATTACTTCAATGTGAATTCAAGCTACCAGTAAATTTAATGGATGGCAACGATGCTCTGAGATCGAGAAAATTTGAAGCCAATGTTGCTGCAGGAATTCGGCGGTAGTGGCCGGTCTTGATATCGAACAAATCACCCTGAAATTAAATTGAGTAAATACTGACGTATACTGTCAGGAACTTGACCTCTTCATTTCGAACAATGTCCACATCATGCACATCTGCGTGAACCACATCGTCGATAGTTACCCATCGCACCGGAACAACATATGTTTCATCGTGTTGCTGAGCCAGTTCATTGACAAAAAAATGACGATGTGAAGTTGTTTTATTTCGCCAATCTGCCCACATTGGCGACAGTTCATCAAGCTCAATCTCAGAGGTCCATTTGCCTGCCTGCCAAAATTCCGCGATTGGACCGGATAGCTCCGGATATATATGGATGAATGGCCGCACAAGAGGGTTTCCCCAGTCCTGAATGTAATCATTGATCACCGAAATGACCACGAAAGAAGCGGCTTACCAGTGCAAGCAGTTTTGCCGGATGGTTCATATAAAAATGATTACCCAGTGAGGAGGTGTGATGCTCGCTTTTGATACCGACTTCACTGGTCATTGACGCTTGCTTCTTGCGCAGTGCAGAAAATGATGGTACATTCGGAGTCTTGCACTCTCGCATAACCCATATAATGGCTTTCAAATGGTCGTCCGATAGACGAAGCCTCGGCAAATTATCAAGCAGGTCAAGCATAAACATCTATTGAACTTCCCATGTCAGCGACGTGTCAAGAATACGACAGCATACGTACAGTGCGTGATCCATGAGGAAACCACTCTTCTTCTTCCTCATTTGTTCGCGCAAACGAAAACTCGTCTTCACCGTCCTCCTCGTCAGAATCATCGTTGATCCCTGTATCTGTGTTACAGTGGTAGGAAAAATCAAGATCGCACTTACCCATTCTTCGCAAAGCCGCGGAGAAAGCACCATCTACAGAATCCGGGTCGTTCAAATCATCCACAGGATCGTCGGAGAAACGCCCAAACAATGAGTGAGTGGGAATCAAATGAAGTCTGTCCATTTGTTTTTCGACTTCTGCTCGCTGTGACTGTTCCTTCGATGATGACTCCCCAGCCGAGAACAAGATTGGAGCCCCACTTGCGTCGAAAAATTCCTCTTCGTATTGGATAGTATTGGAGAAAGGGTCCCCGACTGGACTTGTTGGTCGTATCGGTTCTCTTGCCTTCCTCACCGCTTTAGTATTGGAGACACCAAGAAGGTCTATGAATGATAATTGTGCAGCCTGAACTTGTGCATCCAGTCTCGAGCTGCTGGAATTCCTTGCGCTCTCTTGGTCTTCAACAGCTTTTCTGTGACCTTGAGAATTTGTGTGGCTAGTTTTTGAAGTTCGCAAGATTGACACGACTTTTGTAGCGCCGACAGTGTCAGAACAGATACGGCATATCAATCGTGAACGATCCTCGAGACAATCTTCGAAACCTATCGGTATTTGAAAATTAATTCTGGTATATTTTCAAGTTGAAGAACATTATTCCTGCAGTTTTGGTACGAGAAGCAGGCATTTGAGCGACACCAAAGCTGAGAGGACTTGCCAGAAATGGATATCCAAGCACGTGGTGGCGATGTTTATGTTTTTTTTCTCGCCACCACTGGCACCAGCTTTCACTTTCTCCCGCCACACTGTCGTTCCCACTTCTTTCTCCCTCTTCCCTCTTTTTTGAATGCCTCCTCGGCGTTGGCATGATCCCAGTCCACAACGTCCTTCTGCATCATCACTGACAGACCAAGGAGGCCCGTCTGAGCCTGAAGAAGACGAGCCCGACATCGACAACCGCTGCTCCTCCAGCCCATGCGAGGGAAGACCCAATCTTCGTAAACACCCAGCTCAAGACATGACTCAATATGCTGAGCGTACTGGCCGCCAATTGCGACTGAAGCTCGACAGCACTGAAGCTCTAAAGGAGTATTCGACGGTTTGTTTCACTCCTTTGTTTCTTGAATCTGTACTCAGTTATTGTCAGCTCTCGGCAACCGAGCAGAGCATCTGGCTTGCTGGTCGCATCTTGCTTCACGGTGAGATGATATCGACCCTCCAGGTCCCGGACGCCGTCTACCATATGCCGACTACGATGGAGGTATTCACCTAACCTCATGACCTTCTGGGGCTTATAGCTACTCTTTCTACAGGGGGCTATAGACGAGAACCACTTCCTGCTTTTGCTTGACCCGCAATGCAGTGCGTATGTCAAGAAGGGCAATGGTGGCCCTGTGGATCGTCTGACGGCAAGCCTAAATGTTGTTCTCATACACACAATCATTCACAACAAATCCGTAGTCCTATCTCCTCAAGCTCCCCACCTCAGGGTTAACGTCTGCAATCATGCAGGATAAGGCAAAAAAGACCGTTATACAAGAGCGGACTCACATTTTGCAGATTGAGGATTCCTTGGGTGATCCTGAAGCCGTGGATCGCGAGAATGACCCGACTCGGTTGGACATCATCGCTCTCTGTCAACGGGCGATAGCACTGGGCTCAAAATTGACCACTGAGCTCAAGGTCTCTGTGGAGATGTGTGGCCGGTTTGCGTTCCTGGTGAGAAGTATCCTCGTTGTGCGATGATCCCTTCAGCTGATTGCAACTTCCAGCGTGAAACATATGTCGACTTGGCGGCGTCTGGTAAAAAAGGCTTTGATTTCTGGGGTGGTGTTGACAAGGCGCTCGTGGATCTTCGCGAGTCCAAGGGACATGATAAGACTCGCATATCCAAGTAAGTGCCCTTCTCGGAATACAATGCTCCATTTCTGACACATTGTCTAATAAAGGACCATTGGTGATATCCTCGTCGACGATAAAGCACTCTATGGGCCAGCGGATGTCGAGGGATTGATCCAAGACTCGCCGATTGTGTTCCCTTCTTAATCTATCCATTCTTACCGTGCGCCTTCATTTATTACAGCTAATGTCGGAACCGAAGGCGCGAACGAAAATTTCCTCTTTTGGACACTTTTTGAATTCCGCGACCGATTTGCTCGTATCTCACTCAGTTTTGCTCGGATTACCTTAAAACTTATATCAATCTTTCAGAATAATTCCTACGCAATTAGTGATAGAGCCAGAATAGCAAAAATATATTCATTTGTGCCATTTTTGAGAGTGAGCCCTTTTCGACTTCAAGAGACTCTATCTGGGCCAGATTTTGTCTAAACCAGCTGATTTTGTGGGAGGGACGATTTAAATGCATTCTGAAAAACGTCATAGAGCCAAAAATAATTATATGTTCACCTTTACAGTGCAATTGTGTTGAGAGCAATCTTTCAGTCAGCCAGAATGATTTCAGCATACTGTCTCCATTTCTGACCCAAATATATCAATAAAACCGATAAACGCGACGCCCTGGATACCTCCTCCTAGCACTCAACTCGGTCTGCCCAAAACAAGTGTTGAAAAATTAATTAGAACGTGTCGCATCTCCGCGCGTCACCAACGACAGTCACTCAAGCGATGCGACTCGCGCCACAGTGACACATCGTCTTTCTCTATCACCATCTTCCCTCATTTCGTTCATTGCTTCCACGCCGCCACCGCTTTGCCGGAACCAGTACCTTGTGTGATGTCTTTGGGCCCTCAAGATTCAAAGCCTCTGAAGCTCTCAACTCAAGCCAAGCTTTGAACGCAATTCAGGCAAGTCGCAATTCAAGCCAGTCGCAATCCAGCCCTCACACAAGGTCTCCAGGGCTCCAAATCATTCTGAGCCCATCAAGTCCCCAGTAATTCGTGAAGTAGCCCCAACGCAATGCATCTGCTCCAGCAGCATCGAGGTTGACTACAAGTTCCATTTGGTCCACGCTAGTGCCTGCCCTGCCTCTCCCCTTTCCGCACGTCTCCACCTGCAAGATTGGCGGCGAGAGAGTGAAAACTATGGGGAATACAAGTATGTGGACAATCCATCGTATTCCAACAAACCATTTATGCCCTTCTTGCAAACCGCTGACCTGCCTGTCTCCTGTGGCTGGACCGCATTGTAGGCGTTGCCACTGACACATTTACGCCTGACTGTGTCGTAAACACCTCCCGGATATTGGCAGTGTTTCTTGCCTGCTTGTGCCACTCATGTTGCTTGACGAGTAACAGGTGAATGTGTCCTTGAATGTGTTCTTTTCGTGTCTTTGTGTTGTTGGATGTGACAGTGTACTGGTGCCCTATACAATGTATATGTACAAAAAGGAATGAAACAGTGTTCCATCCTTTCTTACTGCCCGCTATACTGGCATGGGAAGCAGCAAGTAACACTGCTCTGATGATATTTGTCACAGTTTGTGCAGTTACTTCGAAGTGTTCTATAGCTAGCGCAAGTCTCAATCTTGTGACCAGATTGAATCAAATTCTATGAGGTGCCTAAAACGTTGCCTTTAGCAGTCTTCCTGATATATTTGGGTCAGAAATGGAGACGGTACACTGAAATCATTCTGGCTGGCTGAAAAATCGCTCTCAACACAATTGCACTGTAAAGGTGAACATATAATTATTTTTGGCTCTATGACGTTTTTCAGAATGCATGTAAGTTGTCCCTCCCACAAAATCAGCTGGTTTAGACAAAATCTGGCCCAGATAGAGTCTCTTGAAGTCGAAAAGGGCTCACTCTCAAAAATGGCACATATGAATATATTTTTACTATTCTGGCTCTATCACTAATTGCGTAGGAATTATTCTGAAAGATTGATATAAGTTTTAAGGTAATCCGAGCAAAACTGAGTGAGATACGAGCAAATCGGTCGCGGAATTCAAAAAGTGTCCAAAAGAGGAAATTTTCGTTCGCGCCTTCGGTTCCGACATTAGCTGTAAATTAGATTAACTCAACATGAGAGAAAGAACAGATGGAGGAAGCCTTCGTGGAACGAGGTGATCCCTCCCGCTCAATGTGCATTGAAACATTCAGCCGAGAATCCTACAGGAGAGGCCGAGGTTCAAATCCTCCCGGGGCATACAGCGATGGTATGAGGGTTTTTCTTAAAGAAATCCTCCCGGGGGTATTTCTCTTTTTCTTTCTTTCTTTCTTCCGACAGTGGGCCTGAGTAGGAGGTATCTTTGAGAACATGTCTGTCCAAATTTAACCGCTTGATCCGCAGTCTGGTTGAAACGCCCAATATCCGAAAATCTCTGTAGTATTACAATTTATAGTTGAGTTGACATGAAGGATGGAGATTGAATCAAATTCACTCAAGTTCAAGCTAGGAACAGAGCCAGAAAGCCCTCGTGGATCCTGGTGATTCCTCCTGCTCGATGTATTAATAGCCAGTGTACCAGGAGATCTGGAGGTTCGACTCCTCCCGGGGGCATACATATCTATTTGGGGATTTTTTTTTTTTGGCAGGGCTACACCGACGAAATTCGTAGCTCTGAACAGTTCCGGTCCATCGACAATCAACCTGGTTGATTCACGATTTCGTTGAACAAGGAGTCCACTGCACCATCTTAATATTTTGTATATACTTTATTAACCGTCTCGAGGGTGCAGCATGAGTTATATTTTCACAAAACGAAGGTACAAGCAGGGCATATGAAGCCCTCGTCGATTGTGGTGATCCCTCCTACTTCATGAGAGCAAACTAAAGATCTTATGGGAGAGGGGGAGGTTCAAATCCTCCCGAGGGCATTTGCTCGGGCTACACTTGCTTTTTCTCTCCGTGAAATTTAAATTCAAGTTGGATTGTCCAGTATGCTTGATTCTCCGGCAACAACGAAGTTCAATATTACTGGATCTTTAAGTGGTTGTTATTCTCAAGGATGCAGTGTGAATTAGATCCGCTCAACATGATGGAAGGAAGAGGTTGAGGAAGCCCTCGTGGATCGTGGTGATCACTCCCACTCAATATATTTGCAGTCAGTCTGAGGATCTTATGGGAGAGACGGAGGTTTGAATCCTCCCGAGGTCATTACAGGAACGGTTTTTTGTCTTTTTTTTTCTCTGCCGACAGCTCCCTCCATCCCGCTCTGTAAAATTTCAATTCAAGTTGAACTGTTCGATATCTCTGTTCTCTGGTTATCTATTCACATCTCAATGGCTGCTCTCTATGATCTGGATTCAATGTCAATTAAATTTACTCTCAAGTTCAAGCCAAGAACAGAGAGAGAAAGCCCTCGTGGATCGTGGCGATCCCTCCCACTCAATATAATCCCTGCATTATCCTGAGGATCTTAAGGGAGACGGAAGTTCGAATCCTCCTGAGGGCATGTGGCTTCACCAACGTAGACGACCTTTTATTTTCTTCCCCACCAGAAAAGTGGTCAACCCCCGACGCCAGGTCTGTAAATCTGAAACAAGGTCTGATTGAATTTCTCAAGTCTCGCTCTGAATCCGATTCCTATGAAATTTAAATTCAAGTTTTGTTCTATGACTCGGCTTCAATGTCAATTAAATTTCCCCAAGCTCAAGCTAAGAACAGGGACAGAAAGTCCCCGTAGAGCGTGGTGATCCCCCCTACTCAGTGGGACTTCTGCATAGGCAAATAATTTGGGGGAGGCGGAGGTTCGAATCTTCCCGACTGCATACATAGTTGGTTACCAAGCTTTTTTCTTCTCTGACGGCCACCACTTGAATTCAGGTTGGATTGTTCAATATCCTTGATTCTTCGGCAACGGTGTTCATTCCACCTTGACCGTAGTTGTTATTCTCAAGGATGCAGTGTGATTTAGATACACAAGGAAGATATGGAGGAAGCCCTCGTGGATCATGGTGATCCCTCCCACTCAATAAGCCTTCAGCTAATGATCTTATGGGAGAAGAGGGGGTTCGAATCCTCCCGAGGGCATAATGCGCATTATCGATTCCATTTTTTTACATCCGGGAATGGCGGAGCAGGGCTGCGGTATTTTTTTTTCCATGTTGAATTCACGATCTAGATGAAGAGTTCAATATCCCTAAGGTCTCCCTAATGGTAACCTATTCCAAGTTATAGTTATTGTTATGCTCTAGGACACAATGTGAATTAAATTCCCTCAAGTTAAAGCTATGAACAGAGCCATAAAGCCCCTGTGGATCATGGTGATTGCTCCCACTCATTGATATTTATATTGAAGCATTTGCCAGCGAAGATCTTATGGGAGATCGGAGGTTCGAATCCTCCTGGGGTCGTGATGCAGTCATCAGTCGTTTTTCTCCGCCAACGGTCCTTACCCCTCTGCAAAATTCCAATTCTCGAGTTTTTTAAAACACTAATACCTCTGATTCCTATCCATTGTCAATCGTTGTTCCAGGATTCAATGTGAATTAAATTCACTCTCAAGTTCAAGTTAAGAACAGAGAGAGAAAGCCCTCATGGATCATTGTGATGGCTCCTACTGCATGTTGTGCCTTTGAAGCAGAGAAATCAATTTGGGAGAAGCGGAGGTTCGAATCCTCCCGGGGGCATGTGGTTCCGTCCAACCTTTTTTTTTTTTTTTTTTGACAGTGGGCAGCCCAGGGTCATTGATGTTTAATCTACTTGATTCAGCATCTGGTGACAGTCTAATATCTAATACTAGAACGATTTTCTAGCTATGCAGATTTGTGTTGCCGTTGTCATCATCTGCAGTTCAAATTCAGTCAAGTTTGAGGTAGGAATAGGAAGAGAAAGCCCTCGTAGATCGCGATGATCGCTCCTGCTATATACTGGTGTAATTTAGATCCAAGGAGAGGTGGAGGTTCGAATCCTCCCGGGGACATCTGTTTCCCCAAACTTGAATTTCTTTTTTTCACAGTGAGAAAGTCAAAACCCCAGGGCCGTTGAAGTTCAATATACTTGATTCGGCATTTGGTGAGAGTCTATGATCTAACACTAGTGCGATTTTATGGCTTATTGGCTATGCATTTATTTTGTGCTGCCGTTGTCATCATCTGCAGTTCAGAGTTGATTCATTCAAATTCAACCTAAGAACAGTGAGATAAAGCCCTCGTGGATCGTGGCGATCCCTCCTACTAAATGGACTTTCTGTCGTAGGTAAATAATAACTTGGGGAGAGGCGGAGGTTTGAATCCTCCCGAGGGCATTTAGACTGTGCCATCTTTTTTTCCCTACAGTGCCCATCCAGGTGGTGCCTTTGAGAGCAGGTCTGTCCACTTGATTCACTGCCAAGTGTCTGTTGGAATTTTGAAATCTCCAATATCCTGAAATCTCCATAAGTGTTCCAATTTATCGTTGATGTTCAAGCATTAGAATCTAGATAGATTTGATTAACCTGAGGGAGGAAGAGGTGGAGGAAGCCCTCGTGGATCGTGGTGATCCCTCCTGTTTGATATAATGGAATTATATACGTCTGAGAGAGGTGGAGGTTCGAATCCTCCCGGGGCATATGTTTCTTCAAACTTGAATTTCTTTTTTTTCAGAGTGGGAAAGTCATAACCCCAGGGCCGTCGAAGTCCAATCTACTTGATTCGGTGTTTGGTGAGAATCTAATATCTAACACTAGGGCAATTTTATGGCCATGCATTTATTTTGTGTTGCCGTTGTCGGCATCTGCAGTTCAGATTCAATCAAGTTCAAGCTAGGAACAGGGATAGAAAGCCCTCGTGGATTGTGGCGATCGCTCCTGCCATATATATGGTGTAAAGTAAATGCAAGGAGAGATGGAGGTTCGAATCCTCCCGAGGGCATGATGTATGTGCTTTGTTTTTTCTCCGCCGACGGTCGTCGCTATGGAGTGTAAATTCACGTTGAACTGGTCAATATCTCTGATTCTCTAGCTATCCATCCACCTGTCAATGGCTGCTCTCTATAATCTGGATTCAATGTCAATTAAATTTCCTCAAGTCCAGGCTAAGAACAGGGACAGAAAGTTCCCCGTAGATCGTGGTGATCCCTCCTACTCAATGAGCCGTAAGCAAATAATAATTTGGGGAGAGGCGGAGGTTCGAATCCTCCCGAGGGCATTGCGATAGCATGCCTCATTTTCTCTCTCTCTCTCTGCCAACGGCCTCCTCCGTGAAATTTAATCTGGTCAGTATGCTTGTTTCTCCGGCGATGGAGGTCATTCGACTTTGAATGTGGTTCACGTTTTCCGGCCTGCAGTCTAAGCGAGTTAGATTCAGTGAGGTTGAAGCTAGGACTCACAGGACAGAAAGCCCTCGTGGATCAGGGTGATCCCTCCTACTCAATATCCATTGTGGCATTCAGCTAATGATCGTAGGGAGAGCCGGAGGTTCGAATCCTCCCGGGGGCATGTTTTTTTCTTTCTTCTCCCCTTCTCCCCTTTTCTCCCCTTTTTCTCTCTTTTCTTTGTTCCCACAGTAGGTGGGATCTTTGAAAACAGGTCTGTCCAAATTTAACGGCTTGATTTACAGTCTGGTTGAACTTTCCAAAATTCACAAGCTCCGCGTAGGTATTCCAATTTGACATGCAAGGATGCGGTGTGAGTTAGATTGACTCAACATGAGGGAAGGGAGAGATAGAGGAAGCTCTCGTGGATCGTGGCGATCCCTCCTGCTAAATAATTGGTCTATGGTCGATGCAATTCAAGTCCGAGGAGAGATGGAGGTTCGAATCCTCCCGAGGGCATAATTCGGTTATCCAAGCTTTTTTTCTTCTTTGACGGCCACCACTAGGAACTTTAATTCAAGTTGAACTGGTCAATATTTCTGATTCTCTGGTTATCTATTCACATGTCAATGGCTGCTCTCTATAATCCAGATTCAATGTCAATTAAATTCCCTCAAGCTCAAGTTAAGAATAGAGAGAGGAAGTCCTCGTAGATCGTGGTGATTGCTCCTACTCAATGGGATTTCAGCGAGGCAAATAATAATTTGGGGAGAGGCGGAGGTTCGAATTTCGAATCCTCCCGAGGGCATTGCGAAGGTATGCCTGTTTTTGTCTCTCTCTGCCAACGGCCACCACTAGGAACTTTAATTCAAGTTGAACTGTTCAGTATGCTTGATCCTTCGGCAACAACGAAGTTCAATATTGACGGATCTTCAAGTGGTTGTTATTCTCAAGGATACAGTGTGAATTATATTCAGACAATATGAGGGAAGGAAGATTTGGAGCAAGCCCTCGTGGATCGTGGTGATCCCCCCTGCCAAATAACCAAACTGTGGTCAATGCAATTCAAGTCCGGGGAGAGGTGGAGGTTCGAATCCTCCCGTGGGCATCTGGTGTATCTGAGCCTTTTTTTCTCTGCTGACGGCCCCCTCCCCCTCTGTGAAATTTAAATTCACGATTGCTGAGCTGTTTAATATCCCTAATTCTCTAGCTACCCATTCAAATGTCAATTACCGCTCTCTATAATCTGGATTCAATGTCAATGAAATTCACTCTCAAGTTCGAGCCAAGAACAGAGAGAGAAAGCCCTCGTGGATCGCGGTGATCCCTCCTACTCAATGAGGCGTAGACAGATGGTTATTTGGGGAGAGGCGGAGGTTCGAATCCTCCCGGGGCATACATGATTGGGTTATCCGATCTTTTTTCTCTGCGCCCACGGTCTGTAAAATTTAAATTCAAGTTGAACTGTTCGATATCTCTGTTCTCTGGTTATCTATTCATGCCTCAATGGCTGCTCTCTATAATCTGGATTCAATGTCAATCAAATTAAATTCCCTCAAGTTCAAGTTAAGAACAGAGAGAGAAAGCCCTCGTGGATCATGGTGATCCCTCCTACTTCATGATCGGGTCAAGTGCTTTGGGGAGAGGCAGAGGTTCGAATCCTCCCGAGGGCATTTAGACTGTGCCATCTTTTTTTCCCCATAGTGCCCATTCAGGTGGTGTCTTTGAGAGCAGGTCTGTCCACTTGATTCACTGCCAAGTGTCTGTTGGAATTTTGAAATCTCCAATATCCTGAAATCTCCATAAGCGTTCCAATTTATCGTTGATGTTCAAAGATTCAGTGTAGAATCTAGATAGATTTGATTAACCTGAAGGGAGGAAGAGGTGGAGGAAGCCTCGTGGATCGTGGTGATCCCTCCCACTCAATACTATCCCTGCATTATCCTGAGGATCTCGAGGGAGGCGGAGGTTCGGATCCTCCCAAGGGCATGTGCATTCAGGACGATCATTTTTTCTCCCGGGCAGGTGTTATCATTCAGAACAGACTTGATTCACTGTCCGGTTGAAACCCCCAATACCCTTAAATCTCTGTAAGTTCCAATTTATAGGTGATATGCAACGAGATGCAGCGTGAATCAGATTAACTCAACATAAGGAGGAGATGGAGGAAGCCTTCGTAGATTGTGTTGATCGCTCCTACTTTATTTCGGGAAGGAAATGAGTTTTGAGGAAAGACGGAGGTTCGAATCCTCCCGAGGGCATGGGCATGGTCATTTTTTTGGCGGGCCTACACTGACGGGATGATTCATGAAGATTATTCAAGTCCGAGGAGAGATGGAGGTTCGAATCCTCCCGGGGCCGATGGTGGCCCCTTCAAAGTTTTTATATCCGCACCAATTCGGATGTAGAATCTACCCAGTGTGTTTTTCTCCAGCTGGTCGGCGGAATTCACAAATAATTTCCCAAGTGAGCTCGTTAAATATTTCAAGTCTGCGACGCGCCGTCGCGCCTGCTGCTGCTGGGAAGTCGCTGGCATTAGGACCTGCATCAGCGGTCCGTGCAACGCGTTCCCTAACTCAGAGGAAGGACCTGTCCGACGTATGGATCCTGGCGTGACCATTTTGATCTGTGTTGCCGGACACAACTGATATATGGACTCTAGATGTGCACTTGACTGAAAAATGAAGGGAGGGAAGTGGATCTCGCCGATGTCGATCGGGTTTAGGAAATGAACGATGGAGGATATTCCTGCATGCCCCTACTAGAAGCTACCTTCCCATGCAAGTTTCAAATGCACCTTGAGACTGGTTCAACTTTGGTTCACCTCAACAGATGGCCATCAACGACACCGACAATCTTTGGTTTCGGCACACTCCCCGCATCTCGGCTCCGATCCTCGGGAGTCGGCGGTCAATAATGTGTTTCAATTCTTCCACGTCCCATTCTCTCAACTCTCAACCGAACTTTGACCCCAACATGGCCGTATCGATACTCCTAAGCGCGGTACAAGGTAACCCATTTAGGATAACGAAGGTCCATCGTTCCCATACGCGAAACCATATCAACATCAGCCTGTACTAGATTCTCTTCCCTGTCGTTCACTTCACTAAGCGGTACACATCTAGGGGCGGCTCACATATCAGTCGTATCCGACAAGACAGGTGAAAATCCTCACGCCAGGATTTATTCGGTGGACAAGCCCTTCCTCCTCGGTGCATCGTCCGCTGGTGCATGTTCTACAGTAATGCCAGCAACCTCTTAGCAGCTGATACATGACTTAGCCCTGATTTGAATCCGATTTAAACTCGACAGAACTTCAACTGTCCGTACTGATGGGAGCAGTTACCTGATGCACTCATGAGGTGTTGGACATTGTTTTGCTTTTTTCCCCAACTATATCCAAAGGATCATGGGAAGTACTAGATGGACGTTCGAGGCACCCGAATTGGCGTGCAAAATCAACTTTCCGATAGATCGATGGCAACCGGCAAGAAATTCCCGTGCCTCTTTACCTTTTTTTCTGATTTTTTTCCTTAAACCATTCTTCGTAAAACCGTAGATGATGGTCGCGAACAAGCCGTTTTTCTGCTATTCCATTGTTTCCGGTGCTTCTCCGTTTGGGCTTGTCACGGCCGACCTGTATGATCACAGCATGTATATATCTGCCACAATTGACAGCATGCCACGGTAAAGGTTCGTTTCTATTATGATCCACAAAGTCGTTTAAAACAAAGCTTCATCGCTTTGAGCGGACCCAAAAGTCCACTTTTCGCAGCTTCCGCACCCAACAATGCAGCTCAACCTGGCTCTCATCACATTTATATGCGCAGGATTTGCGGCTGGTCTGACCCTCCCTGAGGCGGCCGAAGCGGAGAAGCGTCAATGCGGGATCACAAACTCACAATGTTTCAACGTCAGTCCGCAGACCTGCTGCTCCCTTATGTGCTGCACCGGCACTTGTTGCTGCTGGGAAGTTTCTGGCATTAGGACCTGCACCACCGGTCCGTGCAACGAGTTCCCTAGGGTTGAGGAAGGACTCGTCGAACGTATGAATCCTGGCGTGAGCATTTTGATCTGTGTTGCCGGGCACAACTGATATGGACTTCAGATGTGCACCTGACTGAAAAATGAAGGGAACGGCGGGGAAGAGGATCTGTAGGCTGATGTCGATCGGGTTTGGACGATGGGGGTGAACGATGGAGTATCTTCCTGAATTCCGCGGTCACATGTTATTACAGTTTCAAATACTCGAGGTGCACTTTGAGACTGGTTCAACTTTGGTTGAAGTCAAAAGACGGCCATCAGAGTACCGGCAATTTCCGGTTTCAGCACGTTGACTCTGATCTGAGTGAGACTCAAACTTGCTTCTTTGTGGCTGCCGAGACACGGGTACCTGAGTTTTCTTCTCAACATTCATGCTGATACTCTCGCATGGCCTCCATTGTTCTGGAAGGAACCATGCCCATTTTCCACGTGAATTGATTATTCTTCGCGGCAGGGGCGGCGATCACGGCATCTTGGATGAGTACATAGACGACAATTTACACGCAATGTCAAGCCTGTCAGAAACAACAATTTTCTTAATGTTGGGGAGAGAAGTGATATTGAGAGTAATCCAGGAGTAACCCTCAGGCTTGTGTACTCGCCGGAACAAACCGGCACTCAGGTAAGATGCGTGATGACTATTTCGAAAAGGATGTACACACGTGGACCTGACCCCTCTCGCCCGACTCTCGCCAATGTCGTCGTTGGCAGCCAGCGCCGACGCCGCCGAGGATATTAATATGAACAATCGAGTTCTCCAGCCGCTGGATCCGCCTTTGAGTGAATGGCTTGCCCTGAAAAACCCGGAAAAACTCTGGGTTTCTTATTGTCCATTTCTCGTTTCTCGAGGCTACAGGCTCAGACCCCGGTATAACCCTGATTGGGCTCCATTCTGGACCCTGCCCGGAAATAAACGAAATGCCGTTGACTGTGAGAATTCTTTACAAGTGTGGTTGGTGCATGTTGTTCAGTTTTCATCGTTGCAACCCCTGATGCTGTATTCATGTCCGAAGAAGGACTCTGTCCTCGATGGTGTATGGCTCAAGGACCATCAGAAAGTCGTCTTGAAGCGAATTTTGACAGGCTCCCGGGAATTACAGATTCTAACACACCTTTCCGCCATACGCTCTAACCGCAGAAACCGGACGATTCCAATCCTCGATACCTTCCAGTATTCGCCAAACCCTGAATACACCTTCATTGTCATGCCATATATGCGTAAATTTCATTATCCGCCATTCCATTGTCCCCAGGAATTTGTAGAGGCAATGCGTCAATTCCTCGATGTAATTGCTTGTTCTTGCCACTTGTTTTTTTTGGGGGGGGCTGACGTACCGCAGGGATTACAATTCTTACATGACAACCATATCGCGCATTTGTGGGTTATCTTTCATTTCGTTTGATGTTCATCCGTCAACTCGTGGATGTATAGGGATATCGCACCCAAAAACATGGTGATGGAGGAAGCTCGGATCGTGCCAAAGGGTTCTCATTTCACCAACGAAGAGACTCATTCCGGTCGGCCTGGCACGTTTTGGAGGAAGGAACGCTGCACCTTCATGAATATCCAATATTACTACAGCTTATCCCGGTATTATCCAGAAGGGAACGAGAATGCGACAGCTCTCGGCCGCTTGAGGGGTTTCGAGGAGATTCCAGAACTTTGGGATAACCTCCCATACAACCCTTTCAGGGTTGATGTCTACCAACTCGGAATAACGATTTTAGAGGTGATAGAGGTGATGTGCGCTTTCACTACGATCCGGATTTCCTGTTCATTATCCCATGGTAGCCTTATCCAGCGCTGTCGCTTTTCAAGGAAATCGGCGACAAAATGTGCGCGAGAAATCCTGATGAACGCCCGACTCCTGCGGATTCCGGAAGCCCTCGTTCGCAAGAATGAAATTGCGGGGCGACTAAGACCCAGCTTCGGAAAGCGATGTGGAGAACAGGGGATGCTCTCATCCATCGAATCACCCGGACCTTGTGCGGATGCTACCTGGGAGATGACCATAGACCGACGTATTGAATTGCCGTACAGTTTCTTACTCGCCTACAGGCAAGCTTCCTGGAACGAATGGACAAAGTGTGGAGCAACCGTGACGTATCTGACTAAAGATATAACCATCCCGACTTACCGCAGTTGGATTCATCTTGTCTTCTCTTGGATTAAAGTCAACGGGGACGAGTTTCGTGAAACGTATACATCGCTGAGTACTACATCTGCCCACTCCCTTTCAGCGGTGTAGTGACATCTGAAATCGGTGTCATCCCGTACCTGCCCGCATTGCCCCCATGGAATATGCGATCGTCCGTTTCCTGTTCACCGGAATTCCTCGCGATTCCCACGCGGACGATGATGATCATCGGTACAATATTCTGTGGAGAGTTTCGGAATTAGCAGAAATCGAACAGCCAAAGGACAGACAACGTACGACGACCTGCGCGAGTGAGCCCCATGCCAGGTTCGGCAAGGCCTGTGAACGGTCAGTTTCATCCAGGTTTTCTAGGTGTGTGGCTGACCGCTGCCGTTGGTTGGGTGACGCTCGCGATCAAGTAAATGAGAAAGTACAGGAGGCTCGACTCGCATCTGGTTTGGGTTTGGTTGAAACGATTATTCGAGTGTATCGGCGCTGAACTCACACGATTTCCAGAGTCTTGTTATATCGGTGGCCGGCCTCAACTTCGAGCACGACAGTCGCCTGTCGTCCCTTCCTCTATATTCTCCCGGCTGTGGATTTTCCTTCGATGAGCATAGAGAGCTTGTTGTTGAAACACCGTACCTGTCAAGCCAAGTAAAACGAAATTTGTCACAAGAGCCAAAGAGTACAGAATTGGGGTGGAAGCTGTGTTAATTGCAAACGTTGCGTAGAGGCCTGCCACTATGGTCGAAGGTCAAATCAAGTGAGACGGGTGATGTTCTTGGATTTACCGAGCGTGGAGAGAATCAGGAGCGAAGGGATGGCGGTCACTTCTAGCATAAGGAGAAGAGGCCCATATGGTGGTGCATCGGTAAAGCTGAACTTTGAAGATCAGCGACTGCGAGTGCGCAGGGGAATCCCAGATACTGACAAGGAGTCCATCGGTGATCGCACTGTGTATAAAATTAAATCCAACTTTCAGAGAAGTGGAAGATGTACGTGCTTGTTGATCGCGATCAGCGCCTCGCGCGCCGTATAAATACGTACCCAATTTTGTTCCATAGAAAGTGTGATTCCTGCTGATGAGCCACTGACCACGATACTTTGGACCATTTGCGAGAATAAAACGGCGAGAGCCACGTCTAAGAGGGTTTGGGAAAGTGCAAATAGCACGAGGACCACGGCAAGGGTGAGGAATATGCGAGATGCTCGGGTCTTCATCTTTAGCAGAAAATATACTGCTAACGCAAACAGGAGGAGACAGATTCCTAGAGGGAATAAAAATTAGGAGACGGTGAGAAAGAGGTGGCTACCAACCGTTGAAAAACAGTGCGGCCTACGTGGGGATTAAGTTTTAGGCTAGAGTACAGAATTTGCGGAACCTACTACCGATGCGGCATAAAGTTGGGACTCTGGTACTGTACTATTAAATTCAATTCGTCAAGGGGTGTGACGCGTGACCCGAAATACCATTTCGTCAATTCGTCAAAGGGTCCCCAGTTGCGTGACAACCCCAAAAATTTCGTCAACACAGGAAATGTTCTGTCATGATTTGGCATACTTCCAACATTTTCGCTCAAACTCAACCCCGGATATCCTGGGTTATCACAAGCATACGGAATAACCACCAGGGGGTTATTCGTATTCGCTTGGGACGATTGGATTCGGAATAACCAACCAGGGGTTATTCAAATGATGATCGGGACGCGCATAGGGCGATTGGATTCAGAATAACCAACCAGGGGTTATTCAAACGACGATCGGGATACCCCGATTGCCCGTTACCAAGATCGAACACCTAAGGGCGGTCGCTATTTCATAGAAGGGACAACCATCAGTTTCATAGAGTATATAAACTCAGTAGAATCTACATGTACTCTAGATTCTACCTTGTCTAATATCAAGTCTGCTTTGACCTGACAACGGCGCAGCGCTCTCTCACCACGACTACAAACAACGCTCGTATACATATCATCTTCTCCTCGAGTTCAGTGACCAGGTGGTTACTCCGCCGTCTTTTCCAAGTCTCGCGACACTCCACCTCGACGGCTACAGCCAAACTTCCCCAGTAGAGCCGGGTTGTTCAGCGCTGCCCTCTCGTTGTCGGTCACGATCACTTCAGACCGGGTTATTCGACTATCGTCCCGGCCGGGTTATTCACTGTCCCGCCACAGCCAGGTCGACCCAGGGCTTGTCTTGACATGTTCCAGGGGTTGCAAGACATGTAGAGTAAACCATTAGGATGGCTTAGGAATCACCTGAGAAGTTTTATTTCAGCAAATCTGTTGAACAGGAAAAAAAAATCCATTTTTCACCGTTGAACTTCGGTTGAATTAGTCTTTGCTTAGTCTGAAGCATGATGTTTGTGAGGTTTGAAGCAGGAAACCTTGAGAATGGCGAAAAAATAGTAGGAGTGTCCGCAGCTAAGGAAACTTGCTCAGAGCAGCCCTGAACCCAAATTTTGAACCGACCGTGACGAAAAGTAAGGTAGACCCCATCCACCCTCGACGAACGTCACGTGGTCAAATGTGACAACTTCCTCTTTCGGATGATGCCAGCAAATAAGTTTGTAAAAAATCTATAAAATAATCAGTAGCTCAAATTGGGTCAAATCCTTCGACCAGATTCCGCATATGGTACTGATTTTGCGTCTGAACCGAAAAGACACAGTCGAGAACCCTGTTTTAGTCCCAGAATTAGCTAATCTGTCAAAGAATTGGCCCACATTGCTTGCCACGCTGGCGCACATCACGGCCGATCTATGGGAAAGCACTCGAAGGCTCGCAAGGCTCGGGCAGGAAATCTTAGTAATATTGGGTCCAAGACTAAACGTGCATGGGACACGCTTAGTCCTAAAAAGATACGGAAATGGCTATCCCCAAGGAAAAGACACAAGGAGAACACTATGGTGAGCGCAGAGCAGAGCTTTTTTCATTTGAAATGAATTAACTCTCAGATCCATGACGAGAGCACAGAGATGGAGATGCGTATAGACGCGTCCAATACTTCTAATAATCCATTTCACGCGTCAGACGCGTCGGATGATCCATTTGACACATCGATCCAATCATTTCACGTCCCCGGATTCACGTCGGAGTCCCCATCTGCCGCGCCGGCAACCCGTACATTCACATGGAAGCTACCGAAGCCCACTGTGGAGGAGGTGGATGATGAAGATGATCAGCTATCCATCTGCACATTCCCTCCTCCTGCTCAGCCACGTCCTTTGTTCCCACCCTCCTCTGCCCCTCCCTCCCTCCCTCCCGGTGACTCTGAGGAGTGCAATGATGATCCCTGCGACTTGATTGATGTTCCGGAAACAGAAGATGAGCTGCTGGCGACATCACCTTCTCACGATGACGAGTACCCGAGACCTTGTGCTCCTCGCACTTTTCTAGATTGTATGCATGAACAAACTATGCGTGCGGGAACCCGCTGTCAGGCCCCCAATCTTGGGGAGGCCAAGGCTGCTCTGGATTGCGTGCAGAGATATCTGCGCAGAGAATTGCGGGGCAGCAATCTTTGGGGATGCCAAGGCGTCGGCTACAAAGATGTTGACATTAGTGCCTTTACACGGAACCGGTTGATTGGTATCCGGACACTGCTGAGTTTCTACGTGACGCCTGGATTGGAGGGTGGTACTTATGCCTGCTGGGGTGCTTCCGCTCGCTTGGCCGCTGTTGGTCTGGGACGTGGAAAGCACTGTGCACGTGTACTGGCTGCTCTCGCACAACAATTTATTCTCACTCGTGAAGTTTTGGATGTGAATCCTTATGGAGAATGGAATGAGAGCATGCTGGCTGATGAAGATCTCGCAAATGACATACGTCTTTACTTGCAGTCTCTCGGGAAGGAGATCACAGCAGAAAAACTTGTCGAATATTTGAATGATCCCGTAGTGTGCATAGAACACGGCATTGACAAGCCGGTATCTCTGACAACAGCCCGCCGATATCTTGACGAGCTGGGATACAGGTCAGTAATTATTGTACATCAGTAATTTCTTTGCTTACAATGATCAGATTCACGTCTCCTAAGAAAGGCCAGTATGTTGATGGACATGAGCGCCCAGATGTTGTTTATTATCAAGACAATGTCTATCTGCCACGGTTATTTCAGCTGCAGAATTGAGTCTCTGTCTTTGACAATGACGGCGAGCCCATCAATAACGAGTTTACCGAGACGGGACGTCGTGTCATCATCTGGTATCACGATGAAAGCATTTTTTATGCACACGACCGGCGGCGAGACACCTGGTATCACAAAGATGCGCCAGCAACACCATACCGGAAGGGAGAGGGGCACTCGTTCATGGTTGCCGACTACTTCTCCTCCGATTTTGGGTGGCTCTGCAATCCGAATAACCCCACTCGAAATGCCCGCCGGTACATGCGACCCGGGAAAGGCCGTGATGGATACTTTACCTCCGTTGAAGTGCGTGAACAAGCAGCGGCTGCGTGCACACTTGTCAAGGAACTCTGGCCTGAATTTGACCACGTCTTTATTTACGACAACACTACTACTCACAAGAAGCGTTCCGAGGGCTCTCTTTCTGCACGCGGCATGCCAAAAGGCCCTTCTGGGACTCGAAAGGGCAGCGAGTCAGCAAACTTCCTTGTTGAGGTTAACAAGCGGGACACGGAGGGGAAGCTGGTTTACGATTCTAGGGGTAATCTCATCAAGGAGAAGATTAAAATGATTGGCGCACACTTTGACGGCTCAGCACAGGATCTCTACTTCCCTGACGACCACCCAGATCATCCTGGCAAATTTAAGGGGATGAAGCAGATCTTGGAAGAGCATGGGATGCATGAGTATGCTAATTTGCGGACCGAGTGCACTGGCTTCAAGTGCGCAGATCAGAGCGAGACATCAAAATGCTGCTGCCGGTGCGTAGTCTTCAATCTGCCAGACTTTGCGGCAGCCAAGTCTATTCTGGAGGAAGAGTGTGAAGCCGAGGGTGTCGAGATTTTATTCCTGCCAAAATTCCATTGCGAGCTCAACCCTATCCAAATGGTTTGGGGCTATGCCAAGCGGCTTTATCGGCTGAAGCCCGAGTCTTCACGCGAGGATCAGCTTGAAAAAAACACGATGGATTCCTTGGATGCGGTTCCTCTGCTGTTCATGAGGAGGTAAGCCGGCTTTGCTTTTTGTTCATCTCAACCTGATTTCTTGGCAGATATGTCAATCGTTGTCATCGGTTCGGGGACGCGTACCTCAATCACAAACTTGCGGGACCGCAGGCAGCATGGGCCGCAAAGAAGTACCCGGGCCATAGAACCTACCCCGCATCCATTTTGGAAGAGCTCGACCAGGCTGGCGTTCATTGATACTAATTTTATGGTGCTACTGATTATAATTTGCTTAATTCACTCACTAACAAAGGCCGGAGAGCCCTAATTCTTGGTATATAATTTCTTTGTGTATATCTACATAATCTGGTTGTAGGGATTGGCCCCGACATCCTTCGTTGTGCCAAAATTAATTGTTTTCGTGGCGAAAGCCCAAGATGGAAGTGTGACCATAACGGATTGGTAAGCCCACGTGACGTTCATCGAGGGTGGATGGGGTCTACCTTATATTCGTCAAGAGCCTCCGTGATGTGTGACAAGGTTCCAAAATTCGTCACATCAAGCACCCCCGTGATGCGTGACTGACGAATTGATTTTAATAGTACAGTACCTCATACAACTCAGCAGTCGGAGTCTCGTGGATGGTGGACATGGTTGGCGGGAGACATTCTATCAGCAAACAGGAGTGGTGTGGAGAAAGGGCAGAAAATTTCACGCCGGAACATGGCCATAACAGGTAAGTGGCATACCTCGAATGATGTCTGATCCTTATGCGGATGGAATTGGCCTCAAAAAAGGCCAAATGTCTCATTACTATGCAGACGGAATCGGCCAAAAAAGACCACTATGTCTCATCCTAAGCGTAGACGGAACTCACCAATGGGTGCTGATGTTCAATCCAATATGCTGACGGTTTCGCCTAAAATTGTTAAATTTGCCAAGTTTTTAGGTGCCAGGTTGAGAAGACATAGGAAAATCCCATGAACAGACCATCATCCCCGGCAAGCACCTCCAAAAACACCTAAAAACACCCTCTTGTGTCTCAAAGTCCGATCCATTATGCGGACGAAACTGGTCGAAAAACAGAGGTTCCGATCCTTATGCGGACGGATTCGGCACAAAAACCTGAGGACGGAAACAGCTAAAATCCGGAGTTTCGGATCGGACATCTTTCGGCATATGCCACTTACCTGCCGTAACTCGCAGCAGTGTCACAGGATGCGACGTGACACGCGCCTGTCACGTGACAGCACTTTAAGTTGGAGCAAACACATGCCAACATGCCAGTTTTTCCATGTGTCCACTGACCTTAGTCTGACCAGGTCTGCTTGGAAGATAGCTGCCTCAGATATGCCACAGGCTCACACACTGACAGCCGAGCGCAAGTCTCTCTCACCGCAGCTCACCGCGCATCGCAAGCAGAAATGCCGTGGATGGACGAGCAGCCAGCCTGACCATGGAAAGCAAGCGGCGAATTTTTTATCCCGCGCAACCTCCCACCACATTCTCTTGAATATAAAACCTCGGAAATATGTTCACTGATACCCATGGGTGGTTGCAGGCGTTGCTGGCTGTGGAGCCCGCTCCACAGCATAAACAACGGCAAGCACAAAACAAGCACCACCCTTTCGTAAAACCCGTACAACTCCCGAAATCGGCTGTAAGTAGCATTTATCGCCGCGGGTCCATGCACATAGTCTGACTGATACAGCTATATAGGGTCTCAATCGAAGGCATACATCCTGCGAGTCAGTTGACATTTTTTTTTGGCGAATTTAGATGAACATTTCATGGCATGCCGAATTCTTTCGCAGGTGGATGCCCAAAACGGCAAAAACGGCACCCATCTAAATCCTTCGTTGGCTCTGGTACTATTCATCCCAGTGCATCCTAAATCATTCATTGGATCGGAATACATTATTACATACCCTCAAACTGTAGATATGACATGTATGGGGACCACGAGTGTTTCCGTTGCCGGTCAAGGAGAATGGCCGGGATCGAGTGCAGAGCAAATGGTGTACTCTGCAAAGGACAGAGGGCATTTAGGGCCCAAATAGAGATCCATATGCCTCAATTAGATGTAGTAGGACGTACCTGTTAGTAAACTAGGTCCCCGATCTCCCAACTACCCCTCCAAAACGTCCATATGTATGAGTCAATTAACTTGGGTGGTTTCGATGTTACCCCACCGTGAACGGGAAGTCTGACATTTAAAAATCCAACCAGTGTGGTAGGATAAATTATGAGGTACCTTGAATGACCAGGCCAAATCCAAGGCCCCCAGCAAACATCAATGGTTCGCTACAGAGATAGCCGGTTTGTGCCACTTTTGTGCCACTCGAAATCGAGTCAAGGTCTGTTTGGAGTATCAAGCGGACGAGCGGGAGGTTTTTCACGGATAATTCATCCCTGAGCCATTGCCCCGAACCATGGGATGAGAACGGACCCCCGCACTTGTAAATTGGCCAGGAATTGGGGGAGCAATAAGGAAAAGACGGCCGAGAAGGCCGGTCGGGGATAAGAAATGATGCTCCCACGCCCGGCATCTTGTTCGCAACTCCCGCAGCGTTTGATTGCCGCCTTCTCTTGCCTCCAAATTTGACATGCAAGGTCCCCATAGGTCGTGGTCCAACCAACAACCACCAAATTCGAGTATTATACGTTGCACCGGCTTATATCAGGCAAGTGGCCGGATAGGCAGTCGCTGATAGTAAGCGGCGAATTTTTTATTCCGCGCACCTGAGTCGTCCACGCCGCCAAACTCCGAGTTCCGACTCCAAATCCAACTTGGGCTCAAGCTCGGACTCGGATTCACATCACTCTGCGTCCCAGTGACAAGCCGTTCAAGGGTGGGCAGGAGGTGGAGCAGGTGGAGCGCGAGGAGCGAGAGGGCAGGGCGTGGGCGAGAGCTCGGAGGAGGCGAAAAAATTTCGGATGGGGTGCAGATTGATACGAAGGGGCTAGTGGTAAATGCGGTAATCTATTTCTTTCCTCTCATCATTCCCTCTCCGCATGCGGTACTAAATTTATCGCATGGCTGATTTTTTTGCGCCCGCAGATCGCCCTCATCTCGGGTGCAAACCGTCGTGCGGCACCTCAATCTGAGTGACCTGCTTTGCGTCTACAGGATGCATGACCACCACAGTTTGGCTTTCAATTCTCTGGATTGTACAAATGCCGCATAATACAACTGTCCAAAAATGCGTTGCAATTGGTTTCGGCTTTGCAGTAAGCCATGGCAGCAATATCGAGATCCTTACGAGGTCCCAATTCGGGAGCAATAAACTCCGCAGATTGAAGCCGCTCCTGGACGTCGCATTCCATGCCGACGAGTATGTGAAACTTTCTGGATTATACAAGCTCCCGTCTGTCATGGCGGCCGACTCGAAGATAGACGGGAGTAACAGCACGCCACACACCTGTTCAGCACTTTACCTTCTGGGATGCTGTGACTCCGACTCAATCGACTGAGCCATATGAGGCCGGCCACGGTACGGTTGTCGCACAGAATTTCAAACTCAGGGCAGCGGGAGAAGGCCGAGAGGACGTACAGATCCAAAATCTGAGTTTTTAAAAATGCAGTGGCCTGGCCCAGGCCAATCAGCAAGCTACGATAAGTAGCGTTCGGCGGCTTCGGAGAACCACTCTTTTTTTGGAGCATCCAGATCGTGAAGCAACCATGCACAACGTACGGCGGTCGCCAGGCTGACAAAAAAATCCAAGAACTTTTAATAGGTTTCATTCAATACACCGCCCGGAACTCCAGTCTCTGTGTTACCCTCCACATACACATGAACACCATCGAATCTATGGATCCGCCGGATGGCCTCAGGAAGGATAGTCCCTACCTTTCATGTCGTGTGCCTTCATGACCGCGCGTTTGTCTTCAGGACTTCTCCTTCACGCATCGCGTTCTTTTCGTCAAGAAGTTTTAGTGAATGGGCTCTGATATCCTTCATCACAACAATGTCGCGAACGTTTTGGACAGATATTTCGGGCGGATTCGGCGGATGAATCCTCCGCCGATTCCTCGTTCTCCACAAGCGGCGTTATGATCTCAAAGGGGACTCGGGTTGCAACTCAACTCATTTTTGATTCCTATGATACGGGTAGCCAAGCCCACAGAATTTTGCCGTTCTAGACGCCGGGTTCCTTGGATGAGAGAACATTTAATCAGAGGAAGAACCCACCCGTGGTCAAATCCTCCCATCATGACTGACATTGGTGACATCGCTGCATCCCCCTTCTCTCCGAAGGCAAGAGAAAATCCCAGCGCCAATGAAAATGCCCCTGGGGAAAAGGTGGCCAATGAGACCGGCATTGCCGCTCTCGATGGTCAGTGGCCTTAGCTCTGAGTTGCAACCCTTATGATCGTTTTGCACGACAGACCAAGGAATCGCCGTGCGCGTAGTATCATCTTGTGCTTGTTTCATGCTCAACCTCCTTCACTAGATTTTGACCGGAGCGCAGTTCGATGACCCCAATCTCGATAAAGAACATATCATGGCTTTGGAAGATGAGAGTCCGTATCCGGAAGTGCGATCTGCTGTGGCAAATACAGGTTTGAGCCAGCAGTACTCTTGAGATGCGTTCTGATTCCGGGGACAGACGACCCCGATATGCCTACAAGTACCATCCGAACTTGGGTCCTCGGAATTCACTGGGCATAATCCTCCCGGTCCGTGGATCTTCTCATCCTTACTGCCCTGCAGGTGCTCATACGGTGGTTCGTCAGGGTCTCAATCAATTTGTACGTTGTACATCTGAAATTCCTACCGAGACCGATTTAGCTTTAAATTAGTTCTTCTTCCGTTTCCCTTCCGTCAACATCACTGGAATTGTGGCCCAGCTGCTGTCCTATCCGATGGGACGAGCGGCTGCAGCCTTTATCCCCAACTGGAGCATTTTTGGAGTTCCCTTGAATCCGGTCCGTTCTCGGTCAAGGAGCATGTTTTAATCACGGTGAGTTTCAGTTGGCCAGTCAGTAATATTTACTAACTGTGGCTTTGATAGATCATGGTCCGTTCAGTATTCGAAGTTTCACCATTGTGACTTTAACCGTTCGTCTAGGCAACCGTTGGATCCGGAAGTGCATACGCAACAGGTAAGCCATTGTCTCATTTGACGACCGCAAGCTGACCAGATGATAGATATTGGTATAGGCCTTGCCGTTCACTGATTTTGGAGCTGACTTCTGTCTAGTTGCCGTTCAGAGAGTATATTATGGGCAAATTTACAACTTCAGTTGCAAGTTAATGTTCTTTTGGGATTTCCTGCTTTTCTAATGGATGCGCAGATCAATGGTATGCAAGGAGGAAAATCAAGAAATTAGATCAACAGGATTTTTAGGTTTATCGTAATGTCAACCCAACTCATTGGTAGGCAAACGAACAGAATCTAGGAAATAGACTAACTAAACGTTAGGTTTTGCGATCGGCGGGGTTGCCCGTCGGTTCTTGGTTGCACCGCCTTCAATGAGTACGCAAATCCGCCGGTATTTAACCCTCACTTGATACCATCCTGCCAGTCTGGCCTGCAAATCTCGTCAACTGCGCTCTATTCAACACTCTTCATGCGCAGGAATACGCTGGAGTCGGTGGACAAGGTGGTGTGAGCCGTGGAAGATTCTTCCTGTACGCGTTCCTAGGCTCTTTTGCCTGGTGTGAGTTCGTCGACTATGTTTGCAGTGTGGTGGTTAACGTTGGATAGATTTCTTTCCCGGATACATCTGTAAGCTGATTTCCCAAGTTGTCCCGTTCTGACACCTCTTCTCATCTTATTTAGTCCAAGCGCTCTCTGTCTTCTCTTGGGTGCAATCATTCAACCTCTTTCAATTGGCAATATGCTTACTCGCACGTACTACCAGGTGACATGGATCCGACCCAATAATACTGGTATTCATTATGATCTCCTTCTCGAATTCGGATTGACCGACCGAAATTTCTCAGTCATTGCACAGTTATTCGGGTGCGAGTCTACGGCGTCTTCCTTTGTGTATGTGCTTACACGTATTGCAGCTATTCTCATGGCATGGTCTGTGTTAACTACTTTGTATGGTGCAAATATTCCGGTCTGAACTGTGTTACAGGGCATGTCAGTCTTAACCTTCGACTGGTCCCAGATAACGTATGACCCCGTCCCAACCCGAGATTTATAATTGATATTTTAGCGAAGCTACATCGGATCTCCTCTCGCAACACCCTGTAATTTGTCATGTTCTGATCTTTACCCATTGTTTGACGATGAGGGGCCTTCCAGGGTGGGCTGAGGCCAACGTCTTTGGAGGTATTTTTTGGTTTACAAGTCCTCTCGATGCTGAACTGACGGCATTTCAAGGCTTTGTCTTCTTCTATTGTGCGTTCGTGCTTGACGGTAGATTTTCTTGGCTCACTCTTTACGCAGGGTTCCTTGTTCCTGTCCTCTACGTGTGCTCCTTCCGCCTCCTAATTTCCAAAGCATTAACTGGATCTTGTGCAGTTCACGAACACTTGGTTCGGAAAGTTCATGCCGTATGCGACTATCCCAATCTTTTCTCCATTGATGACACGTTTTTTCATAGCATTTCTTCGAGAACATCTGTGCGTAAAGTAATCTCAAATTTACGTACCTCATTCAGCGGCGGCGCAGTATGACAACCAAATGAGATCCTACAATGTCACGGCTATTCTGACCCCTGAGTCCACCCTCGATGAAGACGCATATCACAAATATAGTCCCTTGTTCCTCTCGTAAGTCCCGCAAATACCGCCCAATTCAGCTGACATGATATCTTTACACGATTTCTTTCAGTACCACGTTTGCCGTGTCTTATGGGTGAGCCTTCATTGCCCCCACCTTGGGTATTTCTCTCATCCTTCAATAGGATTTCGTTCGCCTCGATCACTGGTAGGTTATTACGATTGTCCTGAATGTCAATTTCCCGACAATTCCCACAAGCAACTTTGATGCACGCCCTCCTCTATTTCAGGAAGCAAATTTGGACTCAATCACGCCGCGCCATGCATGAGCAGCCCGATATCCATGCCCGCCTGATGTCGAGATATCCCCAGGGTGCAGTACTTCACCACTGAAGGAATATGTGGCTCACGGATCACGTAGTCCCAGAGTGGTGGTACTTGATTCTATTCGTGTCCATGTTTGTTCTCGGGATCATCAGCATTGAAGTCTGGCCCACGTGAGTAAACCAGCAAAAGAATCCCAGGACGAGAGCTGAATTTAACAAGCCAAATGCCCGTGTGGGCGTTTGTCGTGGCGCTGCTTATCTGTGCGTCTCTCATGGTCTCTCTCCGCTGGTACCCGGCTCACACAAAAGAACATCTTTTTCGTTTTCTTTCTCTTTCTCTATAAAGCATTTGTCTACACCATACCCATAGGAATGATTCAGGCCATCACTAACCAGCAGATTGGACTGAATGTCATCACCGAGTTGATCGTTGGCTACGCGCTTCCTGGGCGTCCGATCGCAATGATGATGTTCAAGACTTGGTTGGAATACTCTCACTTTCACATGTGTTTGCCATTGAACCAGATGTTACAGGGGTTATATCACCATGGCTCAAGGTACCTCAGGCCCGTTAACACACGTGCTGTCTTCTTACGCATGACAGCGTTGACTTTCACGTCCGACTTCAAATTGGGGCATTACATGAAAATTCCTCCCCGCCAAATGTTCTGGAGCCAAGTCAGTGCCCAACATTCTCAGCTTCCAGATTATTTACGAGGGGCGGTTAGATCCTGGCAACCGTTGTTTCTGGTACCGTCCAGCTGGGGGTCCAAGCCTGGATGTTCACCAATATCGAGTAAGTAACTGTCTGGAGAATACCGCAATGTAGCGGTCGCTGATCACCACCTGCAGTAACTTCTGCGCCCCCGATCAGAAAGATGGGTAAGAACCGCATCCTACCCTGCCGATTTCATACATAAATATTTGTACCAGTTTTATTTGCCCCAGCACTGAAGTCTTCGGAACTGCGAGCATTATTGTAGGTCCTCTTGTATGCTCCAGTGCGATTGACTAACAGTTCGCCCTACCTCCAGTGGGGTAATGTCATTTGATTCCCCGAATTTCGAACTTACCCACTGCTTTTCTTCCAGGTGTTATCGGTCCGAGATTAATGTTCTCCAAAGGACAGACATACTAGTATGTATTCACCTCCCTATGTCCGCAGTCTATCTTATCCAACTTTCCACCAGTCGTGAGCTCACGAATAATACATACTGTTGCCTCTCGAAACGCATGCTTCTCTGTAGCCCTGGTGTTCTTCTTTTTGGTCGGCGCGGCCGCGCCGCTGATCGCCTGGGCCCTCAACAAGAGGTATCCGAACAGCTTCCTTAAATATGTCAAGTGCGTTTTCACTCGAATCACTAGTGGGCCACCGACTGACGTCCACGCAGCTTGTAAGCTCCCGCAGCTCACTGACATTCGGCAATACATTACTAAATCGCGTGCTAGTCCCGTCATTTTCAACGGCGCCGGCTTTATTCCGCCCGCGACCGCTCTCAACTACGTTCCCTGGGCGTGCGTTTTAGGTCATCCTACCTAGCATAAAAGTTGAACCTAATCTAGGGTCGTGGGATTCATCTTCCAATACGTGATCCGGAGGTAATTTCCAGTCCCATTTTACGAACTTGCCCTGAAGTCCCGCACACAGACGTCATTTCGCTGGTGTGTTCTTGTTTCCACTGAGGTGATGTACTAAACTCAAAGATATGCAGGTGGTCGAAGTACAATTGTGAGTGACCCTGGTTGCATAGCTCAGCGACCTGCCGACCTAAAGACACTTTTCTTGCGCAGATGTCCTCTCGGCCGCCCTCGACGCCGGTCTCGCCGTATCAATTCTTTTCATTTTCTTTACGCTCCAGTTCCCGAAGAACGGCACTGTGGGTGTTTTATATTCCTGGACATATAATGTTCTGATCCGCGTGACTGTAGATTGGCCTCACGACCATCCAGGCCTGGTGGGGAAACACGGTGTGCACCAAATATCTCTCTCGCCTCTTCCCTAAAACAATTGATATTCCAGGTTTTCAACGCCGGCGCAGACGCGGGCCCCAATGGTAGAGGCACACCCGTCCGGGCGCTCAATCCAGGCGAGACATTCGGGTACGCTCCTCACAATAAATATCCCGACCCTGCTTATCCGTCTTGACAGTCCGAGCAGTTGGTAGTATCGTAATTGTAGAGGTTGAAGAGGTTATTTTTACTGTGGCCTTTTGTATTGGATTACTTTCATACACGATCATATTACTGTATGTGTTTCGCTGGTGTTGGGACGGAGTGATCGCTGCAATCAGCATTAATTGTTTTCTCTCCTGCTTTCTGCCGTGAACATGTTTGAATCCGATTCAAAACAACATCTGAGTTCAACAGGCAGTATTCAATAACTTCAATTGTTGCGGAAAGGGGTGTCCGTGGAGTTCCAACCTGATTTAACTCTCTCTGATCCTTGCAGGGCCCGCCATGAAAGGCAAGTAATGAAGGCAATGTTCATGATGGATTGGGGTGTTGTGCCGGAATGGTAAGCAATTGACACGTGATCGTTTATCCCACGTGGCACTTTCTTTCCTCTCCCTCACCCAGCGACGAATCATAATGGACCAACCCAGCCCTTTGGATGTCGAGGAACTTCTTGAACATTGTATTGCGTACCTTCACGACTCCTACCGCGATCTGAAAGCCTGCACCTTGGTTTCCCGTCACTGGGTGAATGCGGCGCAGTCTCATCTTTTCAGAGCCCCAGCCATTACAACAGTATTCACCAGCTTTTCGGACGCAGATATATTGTGGACACGATTCCTCGAAACACTGGAACCTCACAACACCTGATTCGCCACATCCGACACCTTGATATCAAGCACAACGATTCGATGCTCTGTCTCCCAAAGCTCTGCAGCTTCCCATTTACGCACTTGGAGAGTGTCCTCATTTCGTACGCCGGCGAGCTCTCAACGCCCGTCATAACGGCTCTCCAGCAGTTGCTTACCCTTCCCACCCTCTTCCGCGTGAAACTATGCTGTGGTTTCAGTAATCGGGAGGATTTTATTCAGCTCTGGGATTGCTGTTCACCTGGGATCCGTCACCTTGAACTCGATTGTAAAGAGCCGTCCTTCAATTTGATGCCCGGCCTGCCTCCTAAAATCGCCCTTTTGTCACCCCGAGGGACGCACAAGATTGCGTTGGAGTCGCTCTCCATGCTATCTACAAAAACCCTCGACTATCGGCTGATGCAGAAACCATGCCCCTTCGACCTATCACATCTCAAGGTGCTACGCACCGGGTGGCGGGCGTCCATTCCGTGGCAAAGTTTTGGACCAGCTGTGCAAAGTATCGAAGTCCTCGACATCGTTGTGAATGTGTGTAGACTTGTCCACCCCTGCTAAGTATCTCCCTCACATTCTGCAGGCTGGGTCGACCACGCTCGTCCTTTCCTCGTTCCCCAACCTCAGATTCTTGCGCCTTTTTCTCGCGTACTGGGTTCCTACCTCCACCAAGCTATCGAGAATTGCCCAACTACTCTCGAGCATCGGCCCCGCGAATGTTATTCGAAAGATCACCGTCTACACTGAGGACATGGAAAGTACCCTCTGTGCCGAGATCGACTCCAAACTGTCGAGTCTACCCATGTCCCACCCACCTATTGTGGAGTTGGAAATGTATCTTCATGTGTACGAAGGTGTATGGCCATACTTCCCCCGCCTGAGCTCTGAGAATCTGGTGTGTCCATTACGATTCCCCCTTTTTTTGCCTAACGCTTGGGATAGCTTCGCCGGACCGATCCGCGTGAGATACCGTCGTTCTTCGGTTAAAAAACAGCGCAAATTACTTATACCACAAGTACCCATGCTCATGCGCACTGTAGATCAGCAACGCTTGGGCACGATTCATAATAGCATCTCTTTTCCGCCCCAATTCATCCGCGCTCAGCAGTGTTTCCAATCTGTCGTTCTGGCCCACTAGACGCAGTTTCCAATTACACCCGAAGGTTTAGGCGAACTGAGTGTGAGAACTCAGTAAAACCAGTTCTGAGCGCCGAGCTTAACTTGGATGTCCGTCGGAAGACCTTGCTTTCGTGATCTTGACCAATTCGTATACCGACCAAACGGAGCAACCTCAACGATGACGAGCAGACCATAACGCGGTGATTTTTTTGGTGCTGCTCCTCGGCCGTCTTATGGTGCTCCTCGGCTTGTCCATGAAATCTCGAAGAGCCGACTACGGAAAGCGATCATCTTCATACCTGGATGTATAACCGGTGGATCGACCGATTAAGCAGTGTACCTGCACACGAGCCCAATCACGCATCTTGCAGTCATCTACTATTCGAATCGATACATCAGGTAAGTATTCATCTCACTCGAACAGAGCAGACAGGAAATCAGAACCTAACGCTGAGCGGCATTGTCTTCACTAACGGGACTCCTAAGCTAGCTCCTCCGTACGTTAAATCGCTGGCATTTCGTATATATATCGAGGTCGATAGTGATTTGGCTTTCATTGGCTTCGTACCTCCCAGATTCGTTCAAAATTGTTCTCCCCTGAGCAAGATGCATTCAATATTTCTGGGGACGGTGGTTAGGGTATAATGAGAGTCAATGCAACACATTTGGTGGATTTCATCGCCAAACAATCTTCCGTACCAGCATGCTATTATTCGTCTGTGGACTCTTCATATCGGCGGCGAAGGTTCGACCCCGTAATGAGCCGCGCTACTCTGTGCCAACGGACAAGTAATTTTCTGGTTTCGAACTTTGGCGTGAAGACACATTGGGCAGCCTCGGAAAACATTTATTTAATTTTGATCTGATGACTTGCAACTATTTTGGCAATGGTGGAATATGAATTTTTTGGCCTATGGAATACAGTCGAGTCCGCGGCGACAACTTTGGAAGAGGACATAATGCGGCTTATACGGGCCGGAGTTGGGCATGTTAGCCATCAACGCTGATGACGCAAAGACACGTCACACCCACTTTTCGTATGTGAACCATTCATATTCAAGACGCCGCCCTTCTCCCCCTGGCGAACATGCGCCACATTCAGACGTAGCATCGTCTTGGAATACTCCGAGAATTGTCGCTTGCCTCAGTCGTACGCATCAGGAAAACCGTAGCCGAGATGTACCTATGAGCAGCTATGAGCCCTATGGGCACTATGCAGTGCTGCATAGGGCCTCATAGTGCCTCATAGGTACATCACAGCCACAGCTTGCTGCATAGTACTGCACAGTACTGCATAGTACTGCACAGGCATTTTGGTTTTCCTGATGCGCCACGCAGGTGCCAGGAGGACCCGAGTGCTCTACTTATTTGGTACTTATCCGGAGTGCCAACCCAGTCAATCTCCGTTCATCATGAGGATTATTCAATCGACAAGTTTCATATTCGGGCGCACTGGAACCCCACAGTTTCTGCACGTACGCTTGGAGCAGCGAAGGCACTTGTGAGCGATCTATTTTCGGCGTCACGGTGTGTGATACGCCTTTTATCACTTTTATCATCCTCCTTCCCTCTAAATCGACATTGCAGATGATTTGCTTCAAGCCTAACAGACGCATCGAAGTCGTCGGTTGCTCACAATCAAATTTGCCTCTTGCTCCCAAACAGTCGAAAATTTCGTTCTGCTCGGACGCTCAGGGCTATTCGGCCTTTCCTCATGTCCGTCTGGTTGGTCCTTCGCTCAATGAAGCTAGATGGACTCAGCGAGAAAGTACAGCTGTAACAGCAGCGAAGACTAGCTCCCTTGACGCAAATAAATGGTCTGTCGCGTCCTTGGGCTCGATCCCCATATCACATCCATGAAAATTTCTAATTAGCGTGGGCAGTCACACCAAACCTCACTATCATCCGCGCTCCTCCCGGTGTCCAACCCAACCCAATATCCCCGTGAAAGCCTTGGGATTCGGGGTATGAAACGCCTGATGGACGTGTATACGCCATCGTTCCACCCGATATTCCTCGCCGTCCAATATCCTTCGCGCTTTGGGGGACTAGCCATGTCGGTGAAATGATGGTTCACATCCGACCTGATTTGCTGTCATTAATTCGTTGATGCTCTTGTGGTGGCACCCGGGTACTTTTGTGGCTCCGCGACGCCGCCGGTGTTTTGGGCTTTGAGCTACTTTGACTGGTTACTGCGACAGGACGGACGGCTTCGTTCATCAGTACATAGTAAGCCTCGTTTCCTGCACTATGGAAATCTGCCAACTAACTTTGGACCCCGGATGTAATTTTGCTTGATCCAATGCCACCGAACAGCCTCTTCATCCCATTGCCCGATGGAATGGTATGCCGACACCCTGTGCGTTTCTCGTCCGTCGCTCTGCTGTGTCTGGTAGGTAATCTTGCAAGGTGTGTTATATTCTCTTCTCTCCCGCTGCTTGCCTGCTGCGGCAATAATGCGCAAAATCTCACCGGTCCACCCAGACCCCGGATCCGACGTTACGCAGTTAAATCTCCGATTCGCTCGCAGGCGCGCGCGAATAAATCGGCTTCCCCACGGCCTCCCGCCTTGCACGGTGTTCTATGATGGATACTGCGATAAAGCAAGCTGTTCATTTTGCTGGCGTATAATTTCGAACTTAGCGGCCGAAATTAAAGCACCGCGTCTGTGGCTCAATCAGCAACATTTCAGCGCAGCTTTTAGCGGCGTGTATAGTCACTACCAGAGCACTAAAGAATCCAAGTCTAAGGGAAGTCGGTATTCCTTGACGGCGTATGCGATTCAGGACTGCGCTGCCCATCGTTCCGGTATTTGATTTTCTTCTCTCTTGTCCAGATTGAACGACGCCCCTTAATCGAAAACAGTTATCAGACTGGAATATCGCCCCCAGCTGCCACTTCACCCAGATTGTCACAGCTTCTTTCGTCTTCCATGCATTCGTCGCATTTCTTCCGCTGGCCCAGCTTCCCATTCAACTCCAAAAATCTCGGCCCTAGTGAACAGTGATGTGCCAATCTCTGGCGGGTGTTGGTGAGCCATCGAGGGCGAGGCGCGCGCAGCTATACTGACCCAACAGATACCATGTCAATACCAAGCATCTATGGGGCGTGAATGATATGAATGTCCACTTCGATTCCGTCGCTCCCACCCATGTTATTTCTGAATACAAATCTACCTCCAGACACCAAACGATGTGATTCGGAATATTCCTCTTGACGAATTTCTGCTGGGAAGTCCGCCTCTGTTGTAGTCTCGTCCATCAGGCATCTGCCAGAGTCAATTATAGAGCTTAACTGGCAGAAAGCGTTATGATGTCGCCCTTCAGATCCAGTTCTACCTCGCTGGCTTCTAGAAGCACAAAATCACTCATCCTCGCCGCTGGTCCCGACCTGGCTAGTGCTGTTTGGTCAATTGATAACTTCGTCCGTGAGCTAACAAGGGCTAGTAAGCCCGGCTGACATTTATCTTTGCTCCATTTCATTGTGGAGGGACGGGTTGATACTTTGACATGTGCCACACGTAGAGGGAGGCGAGCCGCCGCATCCGCGCAGTGTGTACACGGTGTCTTCTGTCGGTAAGGATGCGCTCGAAAATTCACACCAACATTCCTTGGCCATCAGTCCGCTTCTTGGTCGGAGCCACGTAAGCGCCGAGTCTCACTAGTAATTAACACTGCTATTGCTCTATTGCTCTTTAACTGGCCACTCCGTGATGGCTTTTTGCAAGATTTTTTGAGCATGCAGTTGTTGCTTTCCATGATTTCGCCTTGCCTGCAATCCAGCACCAGCTTATGATATCTATCAATCCTGTCATTCGAAGTACGACAAGGGATCGGGGAGATTCCCGTGTACCAACAATTTCCTCCGCAAGCATGCTTTGTGCTCGCTTCGGCTCAACGCGTCTCCAACAGGCGAGTTTTGTATTTCCGTCTCTTGTCTTCAGCCTAATTCAGTCACAGACCTTGTCTTTCCAAGTGCGCGCCTTTCTAGAATACGTTAAAGTCTGTCTTCTGAATTTCTATCAGAGTCGCCTTCGGCCAACGATCCGTTTGACAGAAACTGTGTCGTTCAGTCTTCCTCCATCTGTCCATCTCCACCGACTATCTGAGCGCTACGGATATTATGACATCGGCATCGGCCTGCGCGCTGTCAGTAACGGAACACGGCGTCGGGATTGTGGGTTTCGACCGGGATCCAATGTCGCACACTGATTGTGGTCCTGCATTATGTACAGCAGTACACGCGCCGAACTCTGGCCGTATGCGACGTCGCCTTCTTCCTGGTGCAACACCTCGCCATTTCTACCGGTGATGTTTCCACGACCTGTCACTCTACCCCGCTGGTCGCCAGTTCCAATCTGCCTACCAGCGTTAAAAAGCGACCATTGACTGCCTCATATTTGTATGGCCTTCAAAAGCCTCTAAAGGTGCTAGGATACCAATCTTGGCATGCTGATCCTTCTCGTTTTGGCCTCGGAACCGGACATGAATCGACATATTCAGATCTCGGAACACACGATCAGTCTTCTCTGTCATGCCCTCATGGGTGTCCCAATCTGTCCCAATTTTAAGCTGCAGTAAAAGTACGTATTTCTTTATTCAATTTTAATTACAGGTTGTGTGCCTGACTCCACCGGCTACCATTTACTTCATAGGCACCAAGAGCGATTTTTCTTTGTGCCTCAATGTATCGTTGGCGCAGGTGGCGAATACCGCTGGTCAGTTAATTATTCCGTCCCGCGATCGTCGGGTAACCCGGCTTTTGCCTGCTCTCATTGGCGGGATGCTAATCGCCTATCAAAAGCGATGCACATCCATGTGCACCAGATCTCACATTCAAACAAACTTGCTTCAGCTCTCTGTATCGTATCATATCTGTCCAACTTCCACGCAATCATTCCGCTGGCTCGGCGCCAACTCACTTTTTCCGCTGGACTTAACTGCAACGGCGACTGGAACCGCCTGGAAATCCATACCATATCTCTAGATGCGTCTATCTTTAATCTATCATTGCGCGTCTATTGCTCTTCGCCGCGGAAAATATCCTTGCCTGGCTATCTCGCAAATCGTGACATAATCGTCCGACGACGGCACTGTATTGGAATGACCGCATTTGGACGCAGGTGTTATTAGTGCGCGGATGGGAGGCGGGCTGTGCGCGGGGGTTTGAGGATGACACCGACGTGCAATGGCCGAGCAAAAGCTTGGCTACGACGCGGGGTAACAGCGATCGTCACGAGGCTTCACGGTACCGCGACTCGGGGCCCGGCGTCTTCAGCTTACTTCCGGGTGTCGCGTCATATTTATTTTTGGTTGGCTGCAAATAGTGCTCACTAACGTTATGTGACCGTGTCTTTCAAGGTGACGCGCCCTCACTATTGTATTCCATAGGATGATCCTCCTGCTAGCGCAGACATTTTTCTTTTGCGTTGTTTCAACTGACGCATCGTACCTCTTTGCGTGGACCACCCTCGGTGTTTTCTTTTCGACTGAAGTATTCAGAGATCATTCTTCCTTTCAATGAAGTTTAGTCCCCCTTGTAAATTATTACTTCTTGGGACTGTTTCAACTTGACGTAGATGAGGCCAAAAAACCCCTAGTTTTGTCAATTCTCCTGCATCTATTCCCGCAAGCTTCGTTACTATACCGTCAAGTAATTTCCGATTTCTGGTATCTCTGAATCGCCCACCCCTGAACATTGACTGGTAACCTGTGCATACAGTATGACGACCTACGCGCTTGGGTCTATGACAGTCGATATTTTCCCCTTGGCCTGGGGCGTGTATGTTCAAGAGCAATGCTTCTATATGGTTTCGGTATGCGGACTAACTTCTTGGAGCCGAATATCTATTGCGCCGGCTGGCTGCTAGTTTTAATCTCGGAAATCTCCCGCGATGGACCCTGGTTCTGTCGACCAAATACTTATTTCTGGAGGTCTGTTGGAAGGTTTGATTGATTATTCGACCATGCCGCCCTCTGAGGATTCGCCTGTAGATTTTCCCGACCATTTTATCGTTAGCAGGGGCACTCATCTCCATTCCAGTTCTTATTTTTAAGGCTTGTTTCCCGGCCGTTAGAATTCTTATACCTTTTAGCTCCAACTAGAATTCCATCCGGAGCTCTCTAGGCCTATTTCAGGTGAATTTGGCATATGTTTAGAACCAGTTTTAATCTTGGGCATCTCGCTCGATGGATCTCTGAACAAACTTGCATCTGGGGGTCATGGGTAAAATTCAATGGAATACGGGCTCGTCAACCCTCGGACGATCCCTCCCCATTGATCTTGATGTGGTATAGGGATCTTCCTTGCCGTTCACGATTTACCACCGAGTACCGACCGCCTTCCGGCATTGGGGCTGAGCGACGGCGCGCCAAGGGCTTTAAATGAAGTCCGGGTGTTGTTTTCTTAATTTTATCCATGACCTTAATACTTACGGTGGCCGTTGTCCGCCAGGCATCATGCGTTGTTTGCTGTCGTCTCTTCTAATCGTGGACGAAAAAATCTTTCGGAAGATCTCACCGCCGCACTTGCGCATGCTATTACCTTCTTTTCCGGATCTAACAGATCCCTCATACCTCTTTATCTCAACACGAAGCGTTATTCAGGCTCCTCGGCGTCTATGCAAGCTATGCAAACGATTTCGGCACAGGATCAGAACTTGGATCTCGGTTCTTCCTATCAATCTCCCAGCTGGTGCAATCGTCTCAATACACATTTTCTTCCAAACTTATCTATGAAGCAATTATGGGGTGCCTCACATATTTACTTCCTCCACTCCGCCGACCAAAAATCACACTTAATCTTCTTATCTATCAATTCCCCAGACCTGTGCCGAATCAATGTCAGGATGATTTTCTCGAGATGTTAGGAACTGGACCGCCACGTTGGCCCTGTATTATATGTTTTGTTGCCATCCTTGTACTGTGTGGACTTGTCAGCCCGTCCTCCGCGTTTCGATACCAACGTTCGGAGCGATGGAAATTTTGCTCAGGTCTGGGAAGCATATACCCACATCTGGGACTTGTTCCAAGCTCAATAGGCGTCCCTGCCACTTCCTTAGGCGCCCTGATTCGAAACACTTCGCAAACCAAACATTAGAAGTGGCAGAAAACGTTGACGCCATATTTGTCGGATCCCGTTCGCCTCTCAAGATCGGAAGACGCCACTGCTGATTCGGTTAGTTGATTTTTCACAGACTGATACTGCTTGGACAGCTGGTTCCTAGTTCTAGTGTACAATCGAAGGGTTCTGAGGTAGCTATTACGGAGATCAAACATACAGTCCGAGTCCATGCCGGAGGTGAAACAGAAGCAGAAGGAAGTGTTAGCGTCGTTGCCGGATCGGATGGGTGTTGGATTGCTTCAGATTATGGATAGTGTCCTGCAGGCACGCTCGGATTTTTCAGAAAATAAACAATATCGACGGTACCTGGTTGGAGTGAAATAACCAGGTAATTTGTTGAGCTGATCATTTTTTCAACAAGAGATGAAACATCACGTCCCTCCAATGGTTGTATTCGACATACAACTTAGAGGAGGCAAAATAAACATACAAATCTCATCTCCTTTATTAGGCTACTTCGCAGATCAAAATAACCTCCTTCGCAAATCACATCTGCCACTCGAAGCAACAGGCGGTGGAAATGAAGATGGCGAAAATGGCATGGTCGTACTTCTCGGATCGCGTCTGAGACTCTGATTGAGCAGCCGTGAGTGGGTCGGTTTTTTCTGCGGTCATCCAAATAGTTGGTACTGTGTCGTCAACTTGGACTAAAAAGTCCTACAGTCACACTGCAAGCATTAAGGGTTCTCCAAAACATATTCCAGAACAAGCAAATATATTCCTAGTGAATCAGCAAAGTATTTCCTTCGCAGTACCAAAAGTGAAACCCGGACTGAATGTGTGGGGGGAGACCCGACTTAACCCGAGAAGACCGGCGAAGCATTGACTTTGCGTGGCTGAGAAGTCCAAGTGTACGACTGTCTGATAGCAGATAGTGGACCATGAATTGGATGGCATGAGACGAAGATTCCCACTCGCATTGGAGTGGCCGCCAAGAAATTTATTTATGTATTTCGCGGTTAGCGAGGCGACAGGGAATAATGATCGGTGAAGGTACAAGTCGCCTACCGTTATCCCCACCTTTCATCAGCAGCTTAAAATCCTTCGCCGCAAAATCTAAATCATTCACGGAACATCCCTCCCGGAACAACCGTTCTGCCTCTTCAGCTTAAATTTGCTTCCTCTCCCACAAAATGTCCCAACACGCTGGCCGGATGACACACATTCCCCGGTGCGCATGCATGAATCGAGACTCTGATGAGCTTCGGCACGTCAACGTCGATGTCGGAGTGGAGTGGTCCCGCGTGCGCTGGGCACCTCTGACGGTCCGCCACGACATATTGCGCTAGCCGTTGAACGCTGGCTCCGAAGTGGTCACGGTGGGGAGTTCCAGTACAACAAAGTGAAGTATGAACACAAATATTGTTGTAGCGTTTGTTTGAGGGTTCCAGTTGATTTTTAACAGGCGGGAAGTTCGGACCTGGCAGTTTGAGAGCGACGACTCGGACCCATTCTCTGTTAAGTGCCAAGTTCCTCTTCCTATACCGAAGACTCGAGACCCAAGTTCAACTTAATTATAAAGCGACGCCGCGGCATTCCTGGATGTGAAGATGCGACAATCTTTGGTCTGGGTTTCCAATTCCTAATATTTATTGACGATTTTAACACTAAGTTCCACCCTCTCCCGGCCCGGGCATGGCAGATCGTGACAATTAAATTCGATCCGTTGATCCGGAAACTGTTACCGATGCGGCGCTCAAGCTTGGCTGTAGTTTCGAGATGACACCGCCGCATGCTGTCCCGAGCGCAAAAGATTGTCTCATCGCCTTGTCGACGCCAGCGGCCTTGCTTCGTATTCGCTTAACGACTCGAGGGCCTGCTCCGAGTCCCAGATCCAGTTCGTTTCAAGCTGACTGCCAAGTGGTGCGCCCGGCGCGCCCCCGCCGCAAGGAATACCAGTGATCCCGCGCCGCGTCGTTTCAAGCTGACGGCCTGCATGTGTTCACTGCTGATATGACTCTGCCTGCATCCCGGCGCTTGGGATTCAATTCTCCATGAAGCGACGACAAGTGTTAATTAATCATCCATAGGTCATCTAATCCCAAGGCGCTTCAGATAATTAACCTGGCTTGCGACGGACCTGCTGCGCTGGATATTGTGACGCTCACGAGTCCCGGCAAAAACTCTACCCGCTGTCATGCATGACTCATGGGGGACCCGACATGATTCACTGCTTTGACTTGTTGGACATTTCTGGCTGAACACCGGCAGCTAGGCGAACCACCGGGCAGCTCAAAGCTTCACCGTGCTCGTTTCAATATGACGCGCGAAGTCCCTCTCCATCTGCGAATTCTGATCAGCTTGACGGACGACCTACCATGTATCTGATAGGTGGCGACGTCGGTTCTGATAGTGCCGTCCAGGGCGACCAATATCAATATAACGTCCCGCCCATTTCCATTGTGCATTCTGGTGGTTATTCTGATAGGGCAGAAACTACATATTCCGAACACAAAAACGGTTTCAGCGTGACGCGCCGTCCCTCCCCATCTACGCATCCTGATACTTCACTAAATAAACTGCCAGTTCGGTTATTCTGATCCGTTCTGGTTCTGATGAAGGATTTCCTCCGCCGACTGCTGTTCGCCCTTGAAATTACTTGTTATTTCTTCGGGTTGTCCAACAAAGGGGATAGAGGGTACATTTCTAGACTGCTCACAAATACGCTAGTCCCGATCTTCGTCCCAGCGCCTTCTCCAACCCCAGGGTCTTCTGCGCAGATTGCTGGATCTCCGGCGTTGGTCTCTTGCCTCTAGTAAATCCGAGTAATCTCCAAATATTCCTGACCGTCACATCATTTAAGTCCGAACTCTGGTCCCTACCATATCAAGTGAGACCTGCTCGACCCTAGCTTCGGCTTCCCTCAACATTTCAACTGGAACGAACAATTTCTTGCGAATATTCCTTGATCGCTACATAATTCAACCCCGAACCCCGCTCCGTGCTAATTCAGATGGTCCCACAGTGCTTGAACCGCCGGCTCTGGCTTCCGCCTCCGACCGTCAGAAAGGCATACCCAATACAGAACTGTGTCCTGACATAATTATATCTCATATCTTTCGGGTCTCCACATATTTTCTTCGAGCCTTTGTACGTGTCGGGGATTTGTGCCTACATTCTACGGAGGTATCTGGCGTATCTGACGTCCTCCTGCGCATGTTTTCTTACGTCGAGAGACTCGGAAGCTTCGCACGCACGTGTGACGTCAATTCGATTCGAACGCAGCGGGGGGTTCTTCATGATCAGCTCATCTTGTATTCCCTCTTCCTCCGCGGTATGTGGGGTGCAAATCCTTCTTACTCTTCGCCGTGTAGCCTACGTCCTGTCGAACGTTTCAGATCACCAGCAATAACATGAAGTTGAATCAATCTATGTGGCAGTAAATCGGTGTTCACCCTTGGCGGCGCGTGAAGCCCCAGAAGCCACCGGTCCAACGGATACAATATTCATCCCCGACGGCGTCGTGGCGCTTCCCCATAGTCCGGAATCCCTTCCGCCAATAAGCTGGCCCAAAACAAGATGTTCAACCACGCATCATCCAAGTTTCAACCAGTACGCACCGATGGCGGATAGAATGGGTCGGTCGGACCTTACGCTTGCCTCGGAAGTTAAAGATAATCATGATCCGGGTTCCCACTCTGCCCCGGATGATGAGGCAGCTGCTTCTCTAAGTTTGGAGGCCGGAATGCCCGAGTCAGAGTTCGTCCAACAGCGTGCAGTCCGACGGATGGTTCAAGCATGAAATAAACAAAACCGGAAGACAAGGCAACTCAAGTTCATTGGGCGGAGATCCCCGGAAGGGTGAACTGAAGTTGGACATCGGCCCTTCGTCGTTTATGTGAATGTACTTGGCCCGCGTAGAAATACAATAAACCGAGTTGAATGATGCTCCAAAGACATCCCCCGACATATCCAGCGCGATGAATTTTTACATGGAGACTGGGGCAGAAGATGAAGTTCTTCCTCTCGACTTTGGGTGGAACAAGTTGGGAACAAGGGATATGTGCCTTTCCTTGTTCCCACTTTTGAACATCCCATCATGGACGTAAATTAGGTGGTACCGAGAGCAGCGGAGAGGCCGCCCTGGGCGCAACGGATCACACTCTAATAAAATCAGTGGAGGGTGTCAATTGGTCGATATCGGTGTTTGAACACCAATAATAGCTTCCGATGACCTTTGTCTCGGATTTGGCGATTCTATGCTGAGGCTGAGTTGCTCCGTTTCCCTTCGCGAGTTGATACTACCGTATACGAGCACTTTTTTGTTGTAGCGTCTGTTTATAAGAGACTAATACTACCGAGCCACCGGATTTATTTCCACGATTTATTTTAGGTCGCTATTTCAACCGTTACACCATCCACAGTTGTGGGACACTGGCGGCTTCCCGTACGCTGCATGCGAGTCCATCTTCTTTTCCCCACTTCCTGGCATGGATCAAAGTTCAAAAAGATCGCTCCGAAATACTTCTCTCGTCACCAGGTCCTGGCTCCACTTCAACACTCGAAATCCACCCAACTTTGTGTTCAATGCCAGATGCATAGATGTTCCAGTACTTCGGCTCGTCGTCCACCTTCCTGACTGCCGCCACAAGTTCTAAGTGTAGCGGCGGCTATGCCATTATACCAAGTTCGAACAAAGGCAGATCCTTGAGGCCTTGACGTGCTATGGATGCAGGTGTTGAAGTGGGTACTCGGGTAGAGTGGGAGCTGGAGGTTGCCGCAGACATGCACGGCCTTGAGCCACAATGGCCTGGACTGTAGGTCGAAAATCCGACAGAAATACACGAAATGACGTCACGGTCTAGTTCAAAATATATATATTTACATGTAAGCGCAGTTCAAGCAGCCCAAGCCCCGCTACTTTGACCGACGTCAAACCGCCAAAATCACCGAAAAATATATGTCCGTAAGATACAATAAATACTGTTTGGATATATTCTAAACGGAGTGAGACTCGGATAGCCTTAGTTCAATCTGTAACCTAATCCAACTATAATTACAAGGCAGGTCGGAAGATGTTGAACCTTATTTCCCTTTGACTGGCAGGACTGAGATTCGAGATTCAAACGAAATCAACACCCGGTCAACCAATGGAACCATTCAGGCTGCATCGTAGGTTAGTGTTCAGTGGATCTTCTCTGTTGAGTAGGTCGAAGGCGATACTTAGGACCGACTCCCACAGTTTCTCCGAGCCATGCTCATCGAAATGGACGTCCAAGTGGAGCTGGATCCTCGAACAAAACTTAGTTATCCACTCTGATCCGTTTGTCTTCTCCAGCGCCATGAACTGTCGTGGAAGTTCCGTTCAAGTGGAGTTCCCAATTACACCAGTACTGTTACACTGCTATTCTGTGAGACAAGCTCGCAGAGCCTATTGCTTTTTTTGTAATTGGATATTGAACAACTGAAATCAAATTTCGCATTCAAGTTGCATCGTCGTTTAACAGAGTGTTCAATGGACCATTTCTGTTGAAGGACAAATAAAAGGGCATATCCGATTCCGAGCAATGGGACGGACCCGAGTCGAACGGGCGTCTCCTGCATAAGTTTTGCGCACCACATGCAAATTCTTGCAGGTGTGGGCCGTCCACCACCGAGCGTGTATCCACCCAGAGGAAAGATTAGATTCAAGGCTGCTTGGAAGTTGAAATAAACTCGGCACTATCCGAGTCCACGCAAGATTCCCATTCCCGACAGTTCTCTCACCCGGAGCACCCTCCAACAATACCACGCTGTAACAACTTGCGCCAGCGACTCAAAGGCGATACAAATACAAAGACTAGCCAGGACTGGCCGAGGCGCAATTTTTTCTGGGCCGCGCTCATCGAGTGAAATTTCAAGTGGAGCTCGGACCGATGAAGATTGTCGTCATACCAAAAATTCATTTTCGGTCTCGTCTACCCCGCTGCATGCTGTCGGTTCAAGTGCCGTTCAAGTGGGGTTCCCAAATACACTAGCACTGCGACGCGGTCACACAAAGCAAAGTCGTCTAATCTCCGAGTTCTTGTAGACAGATGCTCCAAAAATAGTTGCTGGCGTCGCATGTTGAATTTGATGCTACGATGTCATATTTTCAACATGCAATGTTTTCCGCCCTTCCCCTTGGTACATGTACTCGGAATTTCCATCCTCCGGCCGTCAAATCGCGATTCTGAAGTCAAAAGTCAAAAAATCGAACCGTGCAGTCTTTCAACATACTGCTATGATATACGCGGCGTCTTCGATCCAATATCCATGAACGTCGGCGTGCCTACTGAAGAGACATGCGCAGGCCCAGACTTGACGCGCGGCTACCCCGCTTGAATCCAGCAGCTACATTCCATTGCCCCTAATTCGCACCGCACCGCATTCCGTTTTCGTGTCGTTTCAAATTCCATTCCGTCCACTGTCATCGCTGCGTGCCAAGTTGGATCCCTGGCCCATCCCTAATACATATGCATTACTCCATATGTGCCGCGTTGTCGCTTCAAAATCGGTTCCCCCATTCCCGCTGTCGCTATCGCTGATCCAGTCCCCAAAAACGGAAGCACCTGACGTGATATAGAGCGTAATATCTGATCCCCGCCGTCTTAGGCGGCGTCGGTTCCCCCGAAGCCCCGACGTCCCAATCCCAATCCGTCCTTCCTTATCCTAAATTCAAGTTTCTCCCTTTGAGTTCTGACAATCCCTTGAGTTCTGACAATTGACCCTTTAGACACAAGAAAATAACGTACGTTATGTTATGGGTTTCTCTGTCTCCGTCCTACCTTTGATTTTGATTTGACCCTTCAGACACTCATCCGCGCCCACGCACGCCTATAAGTGCATATCCACTTTCGCTTGTGCGTTTGTCTTGCGAGTGATTATAGCTATAACGGCAGTGATCCCGACTGAGTAATGCAATTACAACTTGAAAGCAGCGCAATGTAGATCTGTAACTGACTGTTCCGAGTCGGCCCGGGCCCACAGAGACAGACTGAGATGGGCGTCTATATTTAATTTGTAGTCCTGGAGTCAGACTTTATGTACTGATAGTGTCACCATCCCTGAGCCCAAGGCCAGTGCTGTGCGTCGACAAGGCGAAAGGCGCTCTCCTATAGCTGTCTACGGATCGAAAACCCGAAGTGAAAGGCTCATTTAATTAACACACTGGGTGTACTGCCGGTTTTTCTCTACACATGAATAAAACAAACAGAATAAACATGGAGGAAATATATTGAATTTCCTTCAAGAAATCCATAAACTCACGCTTCTGTGCGTGGCGATGCGGGCACTTGTTCTCTGACACTCTCATCTGCCCTGCTTGATAATTTGACATACTCTTCGCAAGAGGCATTTTAACGGGTTCGGCTGTTCCCGCATCCCGTGCCTTTCCGATTCCGGCTTTTGCCGCATCCTTTGCCACTGCGTATCGACACCTCTTTTTCATCTCGTCCCGCCCTCACATAATCCGAGTGTCTGCCACACTCTACCTTTGCTCTACTTTGTCCCTTAATAAGGCCGTCGCTCCATCGACGCGGAAAAAGGCGCCAAACGTCAAGGTGCTGACATGATCATCCTTAGTAGTTAGCGCTTAGCATCCGTGCGCAGTTTTCTGCATCTCCCTCCCTTTCACCCATACCTATGGTCGCACACCTCCTTGTTCTCGTCCATGGCATGCGGGGCAATCCCGCCCACCTTGCAGAGCTCTACCGCATCGTCAAAGACACTTATCTCGACAACGCTCTCCACGTTCTTTTGGCTGAGACCAACAAAGGCAACAGTGCGCGAGCCCCTTGCTACAATTTCCACTGGATTAATGGCACCACTAGCAGGCACGTTCGACGGCATCGACTGGGGCGGCGAACGTGTTGCGGAAGAGGTGCGCGTCTTAGTGTTGAGGCGGTCTCGTGCTCATACAACGTCGTGCAAAGATTGTGGCCGAAGTCGAAAAGCTCCAACAAGAGGGCCGCACAGTCAGCAAGTTTTCTATAACGGGTTATAGTCTCGGTGGTCTCGTTGCTCGCTATGTTGTCGGGTAAGCTGCAGAATGACCACCACTATTGTTCATACTTGACTTGGTCTCGTCCTAGTATTCTCAGCCAACGAGGCTTTTTTGAGAATGTAACCCCTGTCAACTTCAACACCCTTGCCACACCTCATCTTGGACTGCCGAGATATCCATCGTTCTTTTCGTCCCTCGCTTCTGTTCTCGGTCCGACATTATTGTCCCGCACTGGGGAACAATTGTATTGCGTCGACAAGTGGTCCGCTGAGGGCCGGCCTCTTATCGAGGTCATGGTGGATCCAGGTCAATCATGATCAAACTCTGTCTTGAAAAAGGATTGTAAATTGACTCTTTTCCAGACTGCATATTTTACCAAGCCTTGGCGGCATTCCAGACCATCCGAATATATGCCAACGCCATAAATGACCGTACTGTCCCGTACGTCACGGCTGCTATCGAGGTCGACGATGTTTTTGCGGCTCAAGATTCTAACGGCCTAGAATTGTAGGCTTCTTTAATCTTTTCCCGCTTTTGCTTAAGTCCCCTCAGAGAGATGGATGAAGAATACGCCCACCTCATTAAATCCTACTCGGTACCTCCAGTTCCGCTGCCCGCCTTACCCAAACCTATGGTGCTCTCACCATCTTGGTTCAGAGGCCACAAGCCCTCCCGACCCTTCCTGCCTCCCTCCCTGCAATTCCGCTTCCCCATAAACATTGTACGCCTCATCCGATCATTTCCCGAATCCCACTAATAGTCGTAGGTCATGTACACGATGCTCCCCCTCCTGGTCCCGGTCTTCATATCTCTCAATATAATCCGCCTGTCCCTCGCCGCGCGCTCATCCCGTGCGCGCATCAGGCTGCTCGAGAAGGACGCCTCGAACAGCCAGAAGCTCGCACACATCCTTGCGCAGCTCGAGAAGCAGGTCGAGAACGCCGTCGTGGTGCTCATCGACGACGACGCGGGGGTCGAGCCCGTGGCGGACCCGGAGCAGGCACTAGCTATGCGCCGTTATGCTCCGAAGCCCTCACAGGGGCAGCCTATCCTCACGCCCATGCAGCGCAGCATGGCCAGGTCGCTGAATCGCCTGCCCCTCAAAAAGGAGCGCACGTACTTCCCGACTGCGCGCAACAGCCACGGCCTGATCATCTGCCGCAACGTCAAGAAGTTTGAGTCGCATCGCCTGGGCGAGAGCGTCGTGCGACATTGGGCCAATTCATTTATTCTGTAGATTTAGAGGGAACATCATATGTTCAAGTACATTTATTACGCACGCACTACGCTATATAGACGGACTCAGGAGTGATTCTGTGCTTTGGTGACAGGTTGATCTGCCAGATGGAGGCAGAAGGGCCGAAACTTTAAATCATGTACATAAGTTGAGATTTCTCAGAACCCGGTACCTCGTAACATTCACCTTCCATGACGGCAATGAAGCTCGACTATTCCTTCATCAGAGCCAACGACAAAGCCACAACGATTATCAGCCCACACTAGTCATGTTCCAAACCTTGGTAATCCAGTGAAAGAACCCCGCTGAACGCCGTAATATCCTTGTTCCCAACATTTGTTGATTCTAGATCTCCGCATTTTTTCCTGCATTGCCTTCCAGAACAACCTCGACCTTCTGTTCATGTGCGCCCCTCCTGACACTACGACTGTTATTCAATACAGTTCTTGTGTATATAAGGAGCCGGAGAGATGGCCAATCTATCGCCTCTCTGATGCTGTTCCGCCCAGCTCTCGCCGTGTTCTCAGCCGTTTCTTATGCCGCTTTGAGTGTTGCATTGGTGAAACCATTTCATCCTACGGCTGAGTGGCTATTATTTATCTACTCTTGATCCAGGCTCCGCCAGACTCTCAGGTCACCGCTGCACCTGTAGAGCAAACGGCGGCCCCAGATCCAGCGCTGTCGTTCACTCTTTCGTGCTGGTGCGAGACAATTCCTTACCTGACAACAAGTTCGTTCTGTCTGCTTCCGCTCAAGAATACAATGACTGAGCGTATGTGCAGCGTTTTGTCTTCCATGTCTACTGTGTATTTCACGGGGACCGCGACGGATCCGTCGCCGACGGCAACACCTGTGAAGTAGATTTACTGAACTTCTGAACACTTTGCCAATTTTGAATCAAGAAAATAACTTGAAATCCGAACGAGTGTGATTCTTTACTACTGTACTCAAAAGGATAGAATGTGTAAATCGAGAGCAGACAAATGAAAGCCAAAGGAGTGCATGACGACCGCCTCGTCACTAAACGACAGTCTCCCGATTCTGCGCCGCATCCATCCAGTCCATCTTCTCATCGAGTTCAAACCACGTTGGCAACAGCTTCCACACCTCCTCCCGCGCGCGCGTCGCGCTGTTGGCAAAGTCGACCTTGCAGGGGTGACACAGCTTGAGGCCACATTGGCGGTGCCCGTCCGAGAAGTCCGTGCGCGAGAGCATGTCCATGGCCTGGATGAGCGTGAAGAGCGGGTCCGCGTCGCGCCCGCAGGCGATTCCCCCGACGGAGCGCAGGACATTGAGCATGATGAAGTAGAATGACTCGCGACACATGCGGCTGGGGGCATCCTCTTCGAGGTATACGCAGTCGGGGGCGGGCACGCGGCCTTGGAGCTCCTTGATGACGAAGTCGGTGAGGTAGCGTTGGGCAGCTTCTCGACCCCGGAAGGTGGTGATGAGGAGGGCGGGCGAGAGGGTGGCGGGTTTGCGGGGGACGGCGCGTTCTGACGTAAAGGAGAGTGGTGAGGCGGGAGTTCCGGCCATGATCTTGCTCGGGCCATAGCGCGCGAGGTCGTACAGCGCAGCGGGGAGGAGAGACGACAGGCCGAGATCTAGTGCGAGATCGATGACGAGGATGGGGTGGGGACAAGAGGCTCGAGGTCCGTAGTGTCCAAAGGAGTCTGTTGCGGCTTGCTCGCGCTGGTCCCATCCGGCCAGTGTTGAAGGCCAGTCGAGTTCGAGACGGGTCATACAGCGCTGACGGAGGTGTTCGACGAGGTACTTTGTTGACAATCGAAGGACAGCTGCGACGGCGGGGAAGTCGTTTGCACCCGGAGTCTTGAAGTAGCTAGAACCGAGTATAAGGCTCCGCATGGATCAAAGAGGAGGGCGAATATACTCACAGGCCATCGTAAAGAGCTTTCAGGAAGTAAAGCACATCCGAAGGGCAATCGTACACTTCCACCCATGGACAGCCATCGTACAGATCTTGATCCTTGGGTTGAGGAATACTGAAGAGATCGTCGAATATTTCTGAGTGCCTTCGAAGCTGCCCACGATGAACTTTGAAGGCAACAGAGGAGGCGATTATGACAACGTTGCCGTCGGAGAACCACAGCTCAGAACGAACGATATTGTAGAGCCTCTTGGAGTGACTACGTCTGCGAGTGGGAGTCCTGACGGGAGTGACGGGGGCGCCCATGTTGGGTAGTGTGGGGGTGGGTATGGGAATGAGAATGAGAGTAGAAGGAGAGAAGGGAGGAGACCAGTCAGCCACTGCAGCCATCGTTACATCGGAGTGGCTGACCAGCCATTGCGAGTTACTGTGCGGGCATCAATGCCGAACGGTGGCTGACGCAGCGCCGACTTGCTGCAGATGCGGTGACGACGTTCTCTTGGGTGCAGTGTTTGGTGATATGCGAAGTGCAAGGGTTCCGAGGATTCAGAATGAGGAAAAACTTCAAAAGGAAAGCAGTAGGGTCGATCACATGAACATGACGTGTCGTCCAAGCAACACAAACAGAGGCAAACTTCCGAGTCTTACTGTCAACGTGTTGTACTGAAGAAATTGGGAGCCGTAAAATATTCTTGAGTACTTCCAAAAAAATCGAAGAAAACACTGGTCTGAATCAATTTCAAGCGGCGCCGGGACGCTACACCATGGTCAAGGTGGTAACAAATCTTCATACATTGTCTTCGAAGATGTCTAAAACCATGATTCTATTCAACAGGGAACTCACTATGCTGGTCGA